>OY725341.1:32580391-33180391 GCA_963243735.1 Neocrepidodera transversa
TATGTATTTCTTCTATTATTCCCTCAATAAACATTCCAGAGAGGGATCTAAACTACTAACAATTTTATGACTCACTGTAAACTGATAAAAAAATAAAATAAGATGAACATATGCTGACCAAACAGCCCAGTCTAAGTAAACGGATTATTAGGGTGAGTTTAAACATTTCTGTACTAAATAACGCATCCACATACTTTAATCTATCTTTTTGACTGGACTAATAATTCTAGTCAATATAAGGAAATAAGACTTCCAAGAAAAGACCGATGAAACATTATTTTATATTTATTGATAAAAGTGCTTCAGTAATAAATGTGATTTAAGCTCAATTCTTGTTATTATGGGTTCGTTCCACGAATAGAATTTGAATTATATGGAAAAGTAAGATATTAAATAAAAAAAAATTTTACGCCAGTCTAATTGATTTTTTTGGTGTTTTTAGAAACATTGACAAAAAAACTGTGATATATTTCAAAATCTGTCCTTTCTTTCTTTTTAAGGAAATTAAACTTAAATTAAACGTTATACTTGTTTTATTGAAGAGAAAAAAATTTGCTAATAATACGATCCATGAAAAACTTTGGCTTCCCACCAGGTTTTAAAGTAAGCAAAGAGCGAATTACGGCAATGGTTTGTGCAAAAGCTAGTGGTGCACATGCACTACCATTATTGATCGTAGTGACATTTTTACAGACTGGTACAAATATATTTTCATACCAAATCTAAAAATCCACCGAAAAGAAAAAAAATTCAAGGAAAAGTGTTGCTAATTATGGACAATGCGCCAACGCACACGTCTATTGATATGCTAAACCCATTTGATGAGGAATTCGAAGTTATGCTCGTTCCACCCAACATCACCCCATTAATTCAGCCAATGGATCAAGGTGTGATTGAGAAAATGAAAATTATTTACAGGAAACAAATGCTACGTAGGCTCCTTTTGGCTGAAGATAACACAGAAATTGTTGTTAAGTTTTTGAAAAAAACTGAATCTAAATGGCATGACCTACATGCTGGCCGATTCATGGTATCTTCTTACTCAAGGAAATCTAAAAAAGCATTGAACAAGCTCTGGCCTGACAACAACGATACTGGAGAAGACAGCGAAAACAAGAAAATAATGACTGAAAATGTTACAGAAGTGGCACATCTATGCCAGTATATTTCAGGCTTTCAAGATGGTGATTGCTACTCTCTTATTCAATTTAAGGTGTCCAAGTATTATAGGATTTTTCGAGTGTCCTATGCCTTCGTAGTTCAGTGAAGGGGTGGGTAAGGATCTTTTGATGTACAAATCGAATAATTTATATAGTGTACCGGGCGCCAGACAGTTTACCCCCTTATAGAGCACCCTACGTTTCAGTCCTCGAGAAACCGTCCCCTCTAAGACAAAATATGCAAAATTATAGATGTTCAACCTACAATTACCTGAACTTGGTTAACGTACATCAAGCACACACAAAATAAAACACTGGAGTTACCTATTGACCAGTTTTACTGTAATATATTTAAATTGACATGGATTATTTAAGTCTTCATTCGTTTAAGACTATTTTGCAGTTCTGCTGTTTCGAGATAGAAGACAGAATTATCTATAGGTCACAGTTGCTCATAACACTAGTATTCCCTCACCGAATATTAGGGATTCAGTCTTATTTACCTGCGTATCGATGTCAGTGCTCTGAAATACGAATTATAGTTCGAACGAACAACGGTCTTAAGTTTTTGGCCAAAATAAATTATACTAAGTTATTCGTTACAAACAGAGCTAATTTGTTAATTAGACGTAAAATTTGATAAGATATTATAAAACAACATATTTAATGTTTTTAGCACAGATTCACGCCATATGTAGGAGTTCCGCTGGTGATGTCATTAATAATTGATTAAATTAGTACCTTGTATTGCAGCAACACACGAAATTACCGACCTTCACCCTAGTAATACCAGCAGAAGTGATCAAACTCTGAGGAAGGTCTCCTCCAGAAGAGACAGGACATTTGATGTCTAATACTTGAAGATTACTACAGCACTTGAGAACTTATTCTTGTATAGAACTCCTGGATGTCGTCATCCATACAAGAAATCGTTCGTAAGATCCTTATTCCAATCTCCAAGCCTCTACATAATGTCAATACTAAATCTTAAGACTGGATTCTAAAACTGGTTCCTAAAACCCTGAAAGCAATCCTAGTTTTACTAGACTATACTTTAAAACCGGTATGTCAGTAGGTAACAAAAAGTTATTCATTCCAAATGATAATCTCTAAAATGTTCAAAATTGTCAATTGACCTTTGAAGGTCACAGATACAACCTAATACAAAACTATAGTAAAAAAATTAGTCATAGAAAAACCACTTACCCAATAGAATATGGGGTTAAAACCAAACACCAAAAGAATAGAATTCGTACGCTCAACAGCCTGAATTCTCCAATTATGCGAAACGCCGTCTAAGTCCTCAAACAGAGATAAAACTAGGTCAATCAAACTACCAAGTCACTAGTTCATTCATTGGGAAGTGTTACTAATTAATCCCCGCAAATTGAGAAGGAAAACAAATCAACCAATTTCCAAAATATTCCTCAGTCAGTAAACTTCCATGCGGCGATGTACAAACTTTTTTTTCGAGGAGCCACTTTACATGACAGCTCTCTATTTCCCACCAAATCATTCCTCTTTCTATGGCCCTCGGTAACGCGTCGCAGAAACCTGTTGTCAAAGGCCGTGTAAATTGGAACAAAAGAAGAAATTTCTTAACAGCTGTTTCCCAACACAATCAAAAGCAAGGCTGGGTGTATTATTTATATTGATGTGCTGTTTTCAAGATGTTCATTTAATTGGAGGGTACTGTTTTATTTTTTTTACCCCACTTAGGTAGGCACTTATTTAGTTTCGTAAAACCAAATTTGAACGTAACATGATAAAAGTGATTCTGCGGAATGATTGGACATGGACAGAAATGATATGTGCTATGAAATTCTCAGTGACATTGACATTGCAAGTATCTGTAGGTCAAGACGACAGTGAAAGTGAAAAAGACTTCGCAGATGACGTCATCTACCATGATAATGCCGCTTCGCACGCTAAAGCATTCACGGCGTTGTAGATAGTAATGTCTTGGTACGAAACACAGCCGGAAAGCAACGAAATTCAACTTTTGCTCCTTAAACGAATCAAGGATTTGGCACGCAGGAAAAGGGTGTCTAAGCTAATTCAGCCGAAAATCGGTGATTTTTTTAAATGAATTTGTCAATGTTTATGTACAGAAAAAATACTGTAATTCGATTTTTTTTTTATTTCAAGTCAGTTTTTTTTGCAAAATTTCGTTCTTTTCTCTTTGTATAATCATGATAGTTGTCATACTACAAACATTTTTTATTTTTCCTTTATGTTAACGTTAATATAAAAGTTAACTTTTAAATGGCAGTTACAAGAAACTTAATACTGTACTATACGTGCAGATTCTTTAGAAGCACAAAACGTAAGCAACCTTACGCACTGCACTATACACTATATTACTGTATGCTCTGAATAACAACTTTAATTGATTTAACGGCATATTTTTAGGCCTAAATAACATTTTTTTTTTTCGAAAATCAGAACCATTTTAAAATCCGAACTATCTGTGGTCCCAATTAATTCAGATTTTTGACGCTCTACTGTATAGGGAATACTTTAGGATATTTATTTTTTAAGGCATTTGCTTAGTCTAGCAAAAGCAAGGAGACACAGAAAGGCAAATATTAGAAAGTGGGGAAGGAATTCTGAATGTAAGTAGAAAACACATTTTTACCTCTCGCCCTTCAGATTAGAGAGGTATAGGAATCATGCTAAAAATTGGGTAGTGAGTTTTCAATGGATAAACACGTTTAGGGGTCCCTAGAATACGTTTTTGATATTTTCGCGATGATGTCTGTGTGTGTGTGTGTTAGTGTGTGTGTATGTTTGGATCGATGTTGTATTACCGATAACTCAAAAACTACTGAATTAAAAAACTTGAAATTTTGCATACACGATTCTTATACCCTAGATTAGATCTGATTAGATTTTGGTGTCAATCGGACAGTTGCTATGAGTGATGACGCCATTACTAAACAAAATAGCAATTAGGTTTTACACATATATTTTGTATATACTATAGTTTATTTTCGTATCATTAAAATTTTCAAAATAGTTGCCATTGTTGCCAGATTTACAAAAAAGTAAATTTTTTCCAACTTTTTTGGGCCACCGTGTAAATTTTTGATTCAAAAATGGCGAGAGGTCATGTGCTGGCCACATCAGATTTTTTACTAACGTTTTTTACCTCTCGCACTTCAGATAAGAGAGGTATAGGAATCATGCTAAAAATTGGGTAGTGAGTTTTCAATGGATAAACACGTTTTGGGGTCCCTAGAATACGATTTTGATATTTTCCCGATGATGTCTGTGTGTGTGTGTGTGTTTTAGTGTGAGTGTGTGTGTGTGTGTGTGTTTTAGTGTGAGTGTGTGTGTGTGTGTTAGTGTGTTTGGATGGATGTTGTAGTAACGATAACTCAAAAACTACTGAATGAAAAAATTTGACATTTTG
Organism: Neocrepidodera transversa; assembly: GCA_963243735.1. Classification (NCBI taxonomy): domain Eukaryota; kingdom Metazoa; phylum Arthropoda; class Insecta; order Coleoptera; family Chrysomelidae; genus Neocrepidodera; species Neocrepidodera transversa. The sequence continues at coordinate 32,584,967 of OY725341.1, forward strand.
CATACAGGATTCTGATACCCTAGATTAGATCTGATTAGATTTTGGTGCCAATGGGACAACCGGAAATGGCAGTTGCTATGGGTGATGACGTCATTACTATACAAAACGGCAGTTTTACACATTTATTTTGTATATACTATAGTTTATTTTCGTATCATTAAAATTTTCAAAACTTTTGCCATTGTTGCCAGATTTACAAAAAAGTAATTTTTTTCATACTTTCTTGTGCTAACCTGTAATTTTTTGATTCAAAAATGGCGAGAGGTCATGTGCTGGCCACATCAGATTTTTTTCTATCTGAATTGGAAATGTGAAACCTTTGGTTTTCAGCAATGTTGAAGAATATCGTCACCACAAACCATAACTTCACTTTTTTATCACTCTACGTAAGTTTCCCTAACTATTGTATTTTTTTTTACTTTGGGTTCGCTTTAATTTAAACACTTACTAATTTATTTAAGTAATATTTCTAATTTATATAAAACAAAATATACTAATTTATAATTTATATAACACAGCGTACAAAATTCAACCAACTCTTGCCGGTTCTTTCTATCTCATTTATACCCATAATTATTTTTTCGCGATCTTGCTCGAATGTTCTCGCGATATCCGTTTCGCCGACAAAACAGTCCAGTAATTTCGCGTGGTAGTCGTGAGTCACGTACATTCCATCAGACCCAGGGCCGGCCTCGTTTCTCGTTATACTATGTTAGCATCAGTTTAACATCAACTTCTGATAATGCTAATATAGCAAAACGTACGTAGAGTAATAAAAAAGTGTAGTTTTGGTTAGTCGTGACGATATTCTTTAACATTTTTTACTGTACTATTAATTTACCTGAAATCCATTATCTATCAGTATTTTAAATCTAGAATGAAATGGTACTTTATTTAACGCAAAAATTAAATTAACTTATAATTCATGGTCCTCCGAGACGGATGTTAAGCAACTAGATGTTGGTGATTGAAGCCATATTAAATTCTGCACCTCTTGATCCGCTTTCTAATGACACAATATTCCCGAAGTCTTCTACCATTAGTACTTTTGGATGAATAGGTTTTGTCCTGTTTCACTTACATCCGAAGTTGTCCCCACATTTTCGTGAAACAGTTTTCGTTTTTCGGGTTTCATCTTCTCTAGAATAATTAAAATACCTTTAACAAGGCTTTAATGAACGAAATGACAATAATATATCTTTGATAATGACAAACTTAGATAACTAAATAAACGAGTACTAAGCTAGATCAAAAGAGTATAGATCGAGGCAAGTATTATTCATCACATTCTTCCCTCCTGGCTACAAAACATAGTCTTCTAAGAATCCTGGCTGTTTTCTAACTGCTGTGGAAACTCTTGTATAATTTTCACATGATGAGCCCTGCTGAATCCTATCAAGATTTTGAGGAATTGGGTCGGGTTCCGTGATATGTGTGCTAAATTCTAGAACACAATTTTCAGTTGATACATTAATATCATTTTCCTGGAGTGGAGCCAAATGCTTTAGAGACACGTTAGTTTCCCTACCATCAGATAAACGAACATGGGCGTATTGGGGATAAGCTTCCAAAATGTCTACCTCTTCTACTGCAGGATCATCTTTGTTTGTTCTATTAAAATTACGAAGTAAAACTGGTCCCGGCGAGGACATCCAAGAGGGAAGTGAAGTTCCATACGTTTAGCGTCTAGGATGACTAAACATTCTATCGTTTAGGTGGCGTTTGTTGCAGTACAAAGCAAAGATCTAATTGCGTGAAGTGATTCCGGAAGTACTTGTTCCCACTGGCTTATATTAAAATTTCGAGTTTTAAGTGCAAGTTTAACAGTTTTCCATATAATACCATTATATCACTCACACTGTCCATTCCCGCGAGGATTATAAGGAGTAGTTCTGCTGAAGCTATTCCATGACAATCAAGAAATGTTTTGATTTCTCTTGACATAAAAGATGAACCCTGATCAGAATGTATATAAGATGGTATACCAAAAGTAAAAAATAATTCCTTGAGATGTTTAATGATTTTAATAGAGTAGTAGAGCAAGGAAAAGCAAACGGAAATCTTGAAAATCCATCTACAATTGTTAGCATATAAGGTTTTATTGTACAAGTCGGAAGAGGACCTTTAAAATCTATGTTAAGTCTCTCAAACGGTGAAGTAGATTTGATTAAAATGCCATGAAATTTAAAAAAACGGGGCTTAATCTCAAAACAAACCTTACAAGATACTGTCATTTGACGAAGTTCATTCAAAGAAATTGGAATATTCTTCGACTTTAACCAATGATACATACGAGTAAATCCAGGGTGACATAATAAGGCATGCATTTTGTACAAATTTGGTTTAGTATTTATAGAACAGCAGATTCGAGAAAATGCATCAATTGCCCTATTCTGGATTCCGGTGCGAAAAATAATTTCATATTTGAAAGAAGACAGTTCGAGACGCCACCTTAATATTTTATCATTTTTAATTTTTCCTCGAGATTTATTATCAAACATGAAAGATACACTTCTTTGATCGGTGATAAGTTGGAATGGCCTATTCGCTGGTGGGGACAACTGAAATGATCCCAGCGCTCGTAGTGGTCAAAATTTCGTGAAATCATTGTCTTTTCATAAATAAACACGTCAAAATTAAATATAAAAATGGTTCATAATAGTTCTTATGTTGTTAATTGCAAAATACTGGGAGAAATAGCCAGTGCAAATTTTACACATTTTCAAAAGCTAGTTGGAAATTAGAAAAAAGAAAGAACTGGATAAATATAGTTAAGAGAAAAAAGTAAGTAATGTATAACCTACTTCTGTAGCATGCTTACTTAGACAAATGTGTGTTTTATTCTACAATTATTTGATGTGATTAAATAACTTTTGCCACTATGTCTCAATTCTTTCACATCTCTAATGTGGCCAGCCGCGACAAGTTGCTTCCCTTTGTCTATCATTTGGGGTTGAAATGATATTTGAGTAATTGACTCAAATCCGGTTTGATTGGATAATTATATTCATCATCGCCTAAAAATTATTTAAAAAAAACTATGATAAATTATTGTGATTGAAAATCTAGCAGATATTCATAAATTTTCATTACTCTAGGTATCATGTATTATTTTTGTGGATGTCGCTGATTAACCTAACCTAAGAATCATAATTTTTGATATTTATTTACATGTTTTATACTAACTTTGTTTATCACAACACGTTTTACTGAATTTTTTCAAAAATATAATCACATTTTTTAATTATATGCTTAAAAATTCTAATGAGATTTTTTATTACGAATTTTATTTTTTATACACAACTATACATACTTCTCACAATTGTCGAGCATGATTTTATGCAACCGTCAGATGGCACTTTCGTCTTTAGAAGTCAAGGATGATGACGCCATTGAAACATTTTCGGTATATGATACCGTAGGAATATTCCTTGCTCTTATTAAATTTGTATTAATGAAACTTTCTGAACTCCCAGTATTTATCAAAGCATCCGTAGGAGTATCGTTAATTAAAATGCTTCTACAGATGATGAAATTGAATCGTGTGACGATTGTAATTCTATAGCAGAAGAAGTAGTGGAATTCTGAGATTGCTTGGAATTTAATGAATGACATGATACGGCCCAATGACCGTTCTTACGACAAGAGGAATAAGTCGAGTTTCTAGCAGGACACTTATCTCTACTATGCCATTTGTTTCTACAGAAGAAATATTTTTGATTTTCTTTGAAATTCGGATGCGATGCGCTTAGCTGAAGAACTTCATTATGTAAGATGAAAAAGTGGTGGGGACTTCGTAAGCCCAAGCTTGAACCCGAGCAACTTCTAGTGATTTAGCTTGGTCATATGCTTGCTGAAGAGTTAATGTTTTATTTTCCACTAATCGTTGTATAATTGCTTGTGATAATAGGCCTCTAATAAACGAATCTCTGACATACTCATTCCTGTATTCTTTAGTCGTAACAGATTTAAATTAACAATTCTTACTGAGGCTGCGTAATTCACAGAGGATTGATCTATATTTTCTCCAGATCGTTGCATTCTAGTGGCAAGAATATGTCTAGCATATATTTCATTTACTTCTTTCACACAGATATTTTGCAACGTGCTTACGGCTGATTCGTACGTAGAGCATTCACTAATTTGTTCATATATAGATGAAAATATATAATTAACGAAGAGGTTTAACTTCAATTTACTTGCCTTCGCTTTCTCTGGTTGTGAATTTCTTGTTGGAAGTTCCGTTGAATCAAGAAAATTTTGAAATGTTTGAAACCAATATTTTCATTCTTAATATTTCCATTCTTGAGATGCCGTTGGAGAACTAGGATCTGAATTGAACTTTTCTGGACCAAGTAGCCCATCAAATTATAATATTTTCGTTCATTAAACTGTAGAATAATTACAATACCTTTAACAAGGCTTTAATGAACAAAATGACAATAATATATTTTTGACAATGACAAACTTAGATATCTAAATAAACGAGTACTTAGCTATATCAAAAGTTAGTATAGATTGAGGTAAGTATTATTCATCATATCTTCCTCATTCCTTATATTAAATTGTTCGGCACTCTGGATTGTGTAAATTCTACCTTCATTATCTTTTCTTCTTTGTCTTTTCGCCTAGCTTTGCTGGTCTTTCCTTCTTATGATTTTTGATCGTATCGTTACATTGTGAGCATTGTATTTTCTCCTGACTTTTGCTTAGCCCAGATTCACTGTTGACCATATCGCCGTCGATATCGGTCTAACGATCGGAATACGGTAACGTCGTTATTCGATTATGATTTTGCCTATTTGTTTTCTTTTACTCATGACTATTGAAATCGCCAAAAGTATTCTCCTTACTTTCGTTACTGTTAGAGTCTATCCTTATATTTGATACCGCTTGGCTTTGAATATTACGTTGCGATATTTCGGAGGTCTCTTCATTGATAGTTCTTTTAGTTTGCTGCTGACTTTCCTGTCGACCTAGTAATTTGTTCGAGCGGCCATATCCTGTTGTTTCTTTCTGGCTTATTTTATGGACTTTGTGCCTATTCAGAATGTTCATAGTCAGAATATATATTTGATTTCTTCTCATACATGTGACGTTTTGTAGAGGTTGGCTTTGTGACGTTTTGTAGACATTGGCTTTGTGATGTTTTGTAGACGTCGGCTTGCATCATAACCTCGCCAATATCAGTTATATTGATATTCTGGTGGATACCTATATTCCTCAATTAATTTTTGCCTGTACTTATACGTATTTTTGCAGATTAACGACATTCGTCCTTTTCTTTCACCTAACCGTCGCTTCAGAAAAAAATCGATTAAGCGTATGACTTCCAAAGAAACGGCTATTCAGACAGAGCAGAAAAAATTTAAAAATGTAAAAGTAACTATTTCTTTAAAAAATTTCTAAAAAATTCGTTACATGTTTTAGAAATTATCCTTTTTTGAAAATCAAAACAACGGAATTTCCTAAGAAACAAACTCTGTCAACTCCTAGTTTCGCATCAACTTAATATGAACGCTAACGTAAGAATCCAAAGTATTCACCAAATGTACTTTCGAAATTGCATATATTTTTGTCAACGAATGTCCTACTGAATATTGCATGGCTGGCAATAAGAACCATGCCAAAAAGAAAACGCTTGGAGTAAATTATATGACTGCTATATCAATAAAAGAAGAATTCTTATAAATATGGGGTTTTCTATAATACATTAATAAGGAAAACTATAGACTCGCTACTCCGAAGGGTTTTACCAGTACCGTCAGAAAATACTGGTAATTATTTCTTATTCTTCCATTAAATTAATTTACAAACCAGTTGATGTTTAATCACTGACTAACAACATACTAACAAACATACGAAAAGAGGAATAAAACTTGGTGGGAATCTGGAATGACCTGCTTAAGCCACGGCATTCCTGTACAGACGCTGATTTTTTAAAATACTTTGCCTTTGTTACATTTCTTTTCATTTACTTTTGTTTATTTGCTAGATGATTCTCAGTTACAAGAAAAACTGAATTCTCTGGGTAACAACCAAGAGCTGTATCATTGGAATTTACTAGAAAAATATTAGAGGGAAACTGCTTATATTCATTTAGTTTAGATCGAGGCTATGTAGACTCGGTTCCTTTTTGGAATAAATAGGAATTCAATATTTTATGCGATTCCTTCTTGAACAGGGTCAACGTCAGCTGACCATGGCTGATACAAACAGAGCTAGACTTATCACTAACACAAGGTGGATTGTGGAAGCCACAAACGGTCAGTTAAAATCAATATTTAAATTTCTTAAAAACAACCTATCACCTCAACACGCCATACACTTAGATGATTTTTAACGAACTACTGGAGCCGTTGTTAATAGATTCCATCCATTTGTCAATATGAAGGGAACGGTAGAGGTAGTCAGACAAATGTTGAACTAGTTACAAGAGGCCAACTTTGTGATAGATGGAGTTGAGGCTGAAAAATCTTCGTTTCTAAAATGGGCAACGGCTTTTGCTAAACCATCAACGAGTTGAAGAGTTTCCACGCATTAGTTTAGAGTATTTGACACGGTTAATAGGGATTTACGATGTTTATTTATCGGCATCAAGCATTCAAGGTACACTCTAAAGAAACTGAAGTGAAGTCATGAAGTTTGGTTGAGAATTATTTCTTGTATGAGGTATATAATTTGGCTGATAAATATTTCGTGGAAACACAGGAGCGTTAGTTTGTAAATTATTTCGGGAATAGTTAAAACTCGTATTAGGTCTATTAAAATTTGGATTTGAATGAGTTTTTTTGTCTAGTTGTAGATGTTTCTTTTCGATTTTCAAGTTTTCAAGAAGTTCATCTATTGTTGTTGGTGTTTGTGATTGTTGTAGGAAATACGACACTCAATTTGAAAATGCGACAAATATTCGCAGTATGGATTGTTTATTCATGTGCAAAATGTCTTCATGGCAATCCCTTTGAAACAGGGCGTTTTGAAATTTAATGTTTCTACATTGTCGTTTAACGCTATGTGTTGAAGTAAATCTTTTAAATTTGTTCCAAACTCTTTGGTGATATTCGTCATATGTTTCATTGTCTTTGTGCATAGTAGTCGATAAGTGTGTAGCTAAAATGTCCTCCGAACGTCTGATATTTGGCTAAAGCGGGTCTTAATTCTGTCCAAATATTTTTGTTTGAGAAATTTAAAAACTCTCTAGGCTCGCCTTTAATACGAGATACAATACTTAAAATGAATTCTTGTGGTTGAGTAATATTTTAAGTGGAGAGAAAGATGATTAGGTTATCTACTGACTTAATGAAAATTGAGGTATTATCTCCCGAACTAAATTAGGGTAATGTAGCACAAAGGCTAGCGATATCGCTATTATTCATTGGTATTTCAGGACAAGAAACGTTTCGATGTTCATTTGGTGGAATTGAGGAAGATCTAGAACTATTAGAAATGTCAGATGAATCGAAAGTAATATTAGCTAATACAATTTTATGTTATTAGCACAATTATCAGAAATAGAATGAATAACATTATTAATTTGACTTTTATTTATCATCTCGGGTGGCGGCGTGATCGCTTGGTGCATTTCCGCTGGCTTAGTATTTCCAGGCATTGACTTCACATTTCTATTTGTATACGCTTCATAAAAAAAATTGTGCATAATTGTGTTTAATTGACTAATTTTCTTTATAATTTAACCTCAGTTATTGGATTTAAGGGCTCAATGTGCAGTCTGATGTTCATTGCATAATAAATATTGCTTACAAGATTTTGGTGAAGTTATTTTTCTGGATTTTAAACAAACAACTTTTAATAAAATTACAGGCTTAAAATTTGGCAAATAAATAAGCTCCAAAAACTAGATTTGGACTTTTCTTTGTATGCCATTTAATACATTTTAATATAAGCAATAAATTAATAATTACTTTTAGGTATTCCAATATACATCTGCGCGTATTGTTGCAAAGGCTACGACAAGTCAAATTCGTATTACAAGCATCTAAAATTCGACTGTGGCAATGCCAAATCATTCCCGTGCATGATTGAAAATTGCAGATATAAGTCAAATAGAAAAGAAAATCTTAAAAGGCATATGGCACTGAAGCACTCAGAGGTTCAACATTTTGAAGATTATTTAAACGATCAGCAAAATTCTCGTAATTAATGTATTTGTAAAATATCAATAAAAATTGCGTATTAATAAATTTGTTTGTTTTAGTTTGTTCATTTTTAAAACGGGTGCTGTTAATGAAGCGATATTGATGAGGAACGAAAACACATTTTATGACTTGAAAGAATATAAAATTTTGTGAAAGAAGTTAAAATATTATAAAAATAAAACCATGCAAAAAAATAAAGTTAATAAATTTATTGAACTAAAGTAGAAATTTATCCTTAAACATCTGGGAATGCTACTATAGCAGGTACAGCACAAACTCCTGTTCGGCATCAAAATTAATATTTTGTTCGCATACTTTTAAACTTTCGTCCTAAACATGAATCTGAGGTCAGATTTTAAATACAGAATTATAGATTCCAATATTTATTTATTTTCGAGTTTGTAAAAATTCGGACAGTGAAGTGAAGAAAAAACACTCAGTAATAACCCGCTAAACATCCCACTATTTCGGAAAATTTACCGTATAACGCTATTTTTATTTTTACGTGAGCATGCGGTCTGCTCGAAATGAGGATTAGCGTTAGCGTAAACGTTAGCGGGTGAGGTGCTAAAACTCTCTAATAACTTAAACAAAAACTGTTTTTGTCTTTATGCCAGCGCGGGATATAACCCAAAAATATTGGCAAAACATTGTTTTACAATATTTTTTGGGTTGAAAATATTATCTGAATATTGAATTTTAATATTGGCTAGAAGTCGAAGTGTTAACATTTTGTAAAATTGGCCAAATATTGATTTAAAATAAATCCAAATATTGAAATTCAATGTGGGGAGAATATTTAATTTCTATATTAATTTATCATATTATGAAACTATTTATGTACTACAACAATATTATGGGTATCAGAAACTGATATTGATGTTTTGTAGTAAATTGGTCTACATATTGGCAGAATATTGGCAAAATATATCTTACATATAAGTAGAATATTAATTATGCACATCTTGATATTGAAAATTACCATTACATTTATATTAAAAAAGTATATCATTACCATATTTAATAGTAACGTTGGTCCAATATTGAAAAAATATACATTACAGACAAGTGAACATAAATCAAAACACAAAAATCTCAAGAAATCATTTATTCATTAAGAAAATTGACTGAAGAATGAAGGCGCCATTTGGCATAAAAGGTATAGGGAAAACCGGACAACCGGAAAACCTAAACTCCATCGTAATGAATGTATTAATTATAAATTAACCAATTATGTTGACAATAACTAACTTGTAAATAGCCTCTTTCCAGCTTATAAAAACTCCATCCAACGGATACTCACCCCTGGGACATTTATCAACGAATATGTACAAAAAGTTCTTAATAATTTTAAGGAAATAGCGTAAATGTCATCAGATTATGTGCACTGTCTCTCTCTCTCTCTCTGCATTATTGGCAATATTGCTCTTTTAATGGATATCTGCGATATCATCTTTTATTATTGATTTTGAATATCAGTGATATCATCTTTTATATGGACAGTCCTACTAGAATGCGACCGGATCAATACCAGCGATGCATCCCTTATGTTCAGACTGAATACTCGTTGGACTATAATTTAGAAAAAGATAATGCGATTGACACAGTACGCCTCTGCGTAACACTGACAATATATTTTAGAAAAATATATTATAAAAGTTCTTATTTAGGATGGTACAATTAACTGATAAATGACACCCTCCCTCTCGAACCCACGAAAGATGGAAATCTTATAAGCTGTTTCAGTCGATACGTATTTAACCTTTGGCTCAGGGACTGTAAGAAGTTGGCGAATTAAAATATGAAAATACTTATTCTGATTTATTTTTACGAAGGTAAAATAAATCCAACGAAGTGAAGAAATGGTCGTTTACGACGATTATGTAAAAATGAGTAGACCCCGAAATATTTAGCGTCGGGACGAAGAGCGTAGCGTCGTGAAATGGCGTCGAATAGTGTAACCTCTGTTAATGACGTTCGTAGTTTAATTTGTGAGAATTGACTAGGTTTTGAAGAAGTAAAACCCAACTGTTTGATGATAAATTGTGGGCGTCGGCGTCTCGACGCTGGATGGATACAGGATCTTCGGTGACGTGTTGATAGTTTGAAATTTAATTTTTGACTGATCTTTCTCTGAGCTGCGAACCCCCTTTTTATGCCGAGTTATGACGCAAACATTTTACGTCATAATCTTGTGTGGTTCATATTTCCTTTACGTTCTCACGCATGTTATGTACCCTCAATATTTAGGCGCGAAAATAATTATTTTCTAATATTTCAACCTTTTACTTTATGAATATAAATTGGGACATTTCAAATGGTTCAAGTCTGTATCTTATCCGTTGTAGAAACAGGTACCGACAGATGAATGTCTTTTGGGAAAAACACTTTAACTAGATAATCAGAACACACTAAATATAATATATTTTGATTATCTCTCTAAAATTCCTGTAAACAAACTTAATAAGACGAGACAAAATACCATTAGAAATTGCTAAAAAATAAAAATAATATACCGGGGTTTGGTTCGTCACAATACATTTCCTACCAATATTATTTTATTATCTAATCATCACATTTTAGTCCAATATCATTAGTATATTGAAAATGTTTTTCCAATGTTGATTTTATGTGGCAATTCAATACATTATAAATATTGAATATAAATGTACAACCAATATTATTTTATTATGTAAGAATCGTATTATTTTCCAATATCATTAGAAGAAAATATTTGTCCAATATGGGTGTTATACAGAAATTCAATATGTTATAAACGCCGAATATTCTTTAATTATTTGGGTATTCTATTTTTGTAAAATATCATTAGTATATTGAAAATATTTTCCCAATATCAAATTTATATACCTTTTTAATATACGATAAATATGTTCAAACAACATTTTACTTATATTGATTTCAGATGGAAAATATTTGCCCTATATTAAAATTTTGAGCCAATATTTTGCCAATGCCTGACCAAAGATTCATTGATACCTGGGAAAGTGCACTTTGCGGGCCATAAAGTGCATTTTACGTCCGCACATAATGTACACCTTTATGTAATTGATAACTTAGCAATATTAACACAATAATGAACTAGTATGACATAATAGTATATTATTCGCATGGTGCAGAGTGCATGGTGGGGACAACTGAAACAATCCCAGGGCTCGTAGTGGTCAAAATTTCGTGAAATCGTGCTCTTATCATAAATGAACACGTCGAAATTAAATATAAAAATGTTTCATAATAGTTGTTGTGTTGTTAATTTCAAAAATACAGGGAAAAAGAGCAATTGCAATTTTACATATTTTTAAGAGCTTTTTGGAAATTAGAGAAAAGAAAGAAATGGATAAATCCAGTTAGGAGAAAAAGTAAGTAATGTATAACCTATTTCTGTAGCATGCTTGCTTAGACGAATGTGTATTTCATTGTACAATTATTCGATGTGATTAAATAAATTTTGCCACTATCTCTCAATTCTTTCACATCTGTAACGTGACAAGCCGCGACAAGTTGCTTCCCTTTGTCCATCGTTTGGGGTTGAAATGATATTTGATGAGTAATTGACTCAAATCCGGTTTGAATAATTACATTCATCATCGCCTAAAAATTATTTAAAAAAAGTATGATAAATTATTGTGACTGAAAATCTAGAAGATATTCATAAATTTTTATTATTCTAGCTGTCATGTATTATTTGTTTATATATCACTGATTAACCCGACACTAACCTATGAATCATAGTTATTGATATTTATTTACATGTTTTATACTTTGTTCATTAGAACACGTTTTACTGAATTTTTTCTTTCTTTGTATTCATATGTTTATAAAGTCTAATGAGATTTTTTTATAACGAATTTTTGTTTTTTATACACAACTTACGTACTTCTCACAATTGTCGAGAATGATTTTATGCAACCATCAGATGGCGTTTTCGTCGCGCTCCCTGCCAATACACCAAGGTCGAGAAGTAATTTTTTTCAGCCGAGCATTAATATTATCCTGAGATGCGGAGCACGGAGGAATAATAACTTGCCAGTCTGAGAAAAATCTTCTCTACCGTGGTTTATATACTATTTTTTCCACTACTAGAACGTTTAATCATTTTTACAATGATATTTTTTGGATTTTTTTTTGGGTATATATTAGAAAAGAATTTAATGGAAAAGAAGCAGTTTGTGAAAATAATTGAATGATAAAATTCAATAACTCAAATTGACATTTCAATATGTTAATTGTACTGTGAATTTTAAAACTTTCAAGGAGCGATGAAGACATGAAGAATTCGTTTCATTCGAACTGAGATTTGAAAAACTATTAAGTAGATTTTTTAGGTTAATTTTAGAAGAGGTATGTATTATTGCATAAATAGCACGAATCTATATCAAAATATTTATAACATAACCTTAAACTTTTTAAAAAGAAAATATATTTGATAAAGAATTACTTACCTCTATTTCATTTGATTAGGTCGAAAATTCACTTTAAATTATGTGAATTCAATAAAAAGTGCTTATTTTCTGTCTTTTTATAATAATTTAAAAAAAAACTTTTGACAAACGCAATGATAGATGCGTATAATTAATTAGAAAGATTTCCTAAGATCGCCTACCTCTGACAACACGTTTAGCCCTCAATTGTTTTCCTTATCTACTAATAGTAGATAATCAAAAATTTAAAGAAATTTAACTTCTCGACTCGAACATATCATAAATAATGACCAGTAGTAGAAGAAATATATTTCTCCACGACCATTACTGAATGTATGAATTCCAAAATAATTTTTAATAACAGAATGCAAACATTCACACTCTAAAGTCTGAATATTTATTCTAAAACACTTGCTTCTTATGTATTTTGCATGTATTTACATTTTTTATCAAGCTAAAGAATGTATATTCTGTATTCGAACTAAACTATATGGATTGCCATTGATTTCAAAAGTGTCACTGTCAGATATAAAATGGCGACGGTAATAAATATTTTCAAACAAGTTTTAATTTAAACAAAATAATAAGTAAAAAATCAAGTGAAGTAGATATAGAATTTAATAATATCTGAAATTACAAATTATGAAAAGCACCAATGCACCAGATTTTAATTTCGGTAAGTGTACCATAACACTATAAAAATTAATACATTATATTACTAATATGTCAACAAATAAATTGTGTTCAGATTTAATTTAATTTTGATACATACTTTTTGATCGTGGAGAAAATATAGTCTGTTACTCGGTTAGAATGAAAAAATTCGACACTCGTGGTTCCTCACGCTCGCTAACGCTCGCGTTCGGAATTTTCCACTCGTCGAATTTTTCATTCTAACCTTGTTACAGAATCTACTATTATGTAACGGTTACCAGGGATGAATATTTTTATTGGTTTAAGAATATGACCGACTCGTCTAAAAAATGAACAAGAATCTGTTTATTTGGATAAAAAATCTTAGAGATATATTTTGTCTATTGGTGACACAAAGCTGGTTCTTAGCAGGACAGTTTTCTGATATAAACAATGAAATTTTTTTTATTACCTTTTACGCCTCTTTGGAGCGCTCTGCCAGCATGTTAGCCCCTAGCAAACTATCTGCCAATATCTTTTCGCGTTTCTTGAATATAAAAAAATGTTTTTTTCGTAATCAGAATTCGTGTACTTTATAAGTTTTTTTTTACCTAAATTTGACATATTTAGGCCCACGCCCCCGCCTTATGTCCCAGCTTCGCGATGGCAGACAAACAAATTTATGTACGGCTACACCAAAGGTTTCTTTTTCAATATAAATTAACCGTGAATCTTATGGATACATTTTTAGGGTTACGTACTCCAAAAGATCGAAACGGAACCCTATTGCTCTCACTCGCGTGTCCGTCCGTCCGTCCGTCTGTCACAACGGTCTAGCAGCTAAACCGAAGCTAGAGTCTCCTAATTTTCACAGTATATGCTTCTTGTTGACCCAAAGCCATATGAATTATAAAAAATATATTTAAATGTTTTCAAGGGGGGCTACCATACAGCTAAAGGGGGGCGCTGAAAGAAAAATTAGGACTAACCCATCAAATAAGGTATCGTTGAATAGAGCTCATTGAATAAATAAAAGCTATATTTTTTATTTTAAAAAATATTGCAAAACGTAGGCATAAGAAGCCGCCAAAGTTAGCATTTTTTACAATATTTTGTTCAGAGGTATTTTTTAACTTTCCATTGACCTATAAAATTGAAATTTGGTGATAATGTTTATTGTTACCTATATTTTACCAACAAATACCAATATATTAATAAATATGATTTTTTCATTAACATTCCCTGTTCCACAGCTGGCTTATATTCTACATTTGGTACGGAAACCTAAATGTGCGAAGTCCGACACGCACTTGACCGATTTATTCGTGTAGCCAGCTCTCCGCCTATAAGTAAACAGTACGCCAAAAGAGATTAAAAGTACTACAGAGCGACGTTGCTAAACTTTCCAAAAATTTAACTAAATCTGGGAATTTTTATTGAATTAATTGAATTTATATTAAAGAGTTTTTATCGAGCGACGTTGCCAAACTTTCTAAAAATATCACTTCTTTTTTAGACCAGAAATATTATCAACACATAAATTTGTATAACAGAATAATAATAACAGGTATATATATTTAGTCACGCTACTTACCATTTTTTACACTGAAATATTCACCTTACTAACTATCTAATCAACTAATTTGATTTGAATAACGGAACAAATTAGAATGGTCAATTTTAAAAAATCCAGACATATTTATATTAATTTTCATTTTTTTCGGCTTCCGACCGACGACTTCTAATCCTTCTCTAATGCAATAAAAACATTTCTCTATTTTTATTCTCTTTGTTTTTGATACCGCTAAGCCAACTGTGATTCTCGGAAGTTTTAAGCTAGCTGCTATCGCTAATAGCAAAAGAGTACCACCGAAAAAGAAATGGTTTAGCCGAATTGCCAGCCTTGGATTTTGTTGCCCGTGGGTTTTGTCCATTTTCGCCACATAGTTGACGCGCTCCAGACTCTACTAACGTTGATTTTTTACAACTTCTTAAAATATAAAACGGCAGTCATTTCTGTTTATTTTAATATTTTCTCCATTATCTCTTTTATCTATTTGTGTAAAGGCCGGGACCACACACACGTTAACCTGTGGATAATTTCAGAAATTACCCACACGTTGAAACATTAAACTTGGTTATCTGACCTAAAAAAAATATTTAATTTATTAAAAGAAGTCTTTACTATCTAAAACTAGTCTGCGTATTTAAAAAGAATATTTATTTTATTAAAAGATGTCTTAACTATCTAAATCTACACCCGGGCCCACTGCCCACTGCATCACTAGCGGGCACTATGTCACGCGGCTACCAGAGCTCATGCTTAAATATGGTCAAACTTATTATTTAAGCGAATCATGTTTAACGTGTGGGTAATTTCTAAAATTATCCACAGTTGGCTAGTCACAGTGTTTTGTAAAATACACATTTTGAGGTTATCTTTACAACTATTTCTAAGTTTATCTTCCTACTCCTAATTTAGACTCCAATACCAAAAATGTATATCAAAACACGTACAATATTTAGGTTAGATTAATATTTATACTGCAATAAGATTTATGCGTCTGTTACTGTCAATGTATGTGTACACATGCGGGAAGTGACTAAAAATCTTTTATTGAATTTTGACATATTAAAACGTCATTATTAACTCTATAACAACAATAATGTTTTATTTACTAGCGAATTAAAGTTTTTTTAAACCACTAGTGATTTAAACAATTATAAACTATATGCAGGATTATTTTTTACAATAAAAATAAAAGACCACTTAGTTAATCACATCGTCAAAATTAGTAGATGAATACAAAATTTAATTTAAAAAAATAATTTTTTGGATTTAAAAGGTCAAAATTAGATAAAATATTATATACGCCTCGTGAGTTAATTAATAAATTTCTCGCGAATAAAAATTCATTTAATTCACTTGGTGTATAAATAACTATTAATTACTAGTGAGCAAAAGATGTATTTTAGAAACTCATTTTAGTAGAAAAAACTAGTCTTTTGTCTACGAAATTGGAAAAATAACAATTTAAGTTTTGAAATTTTTTATTAATATATTTATTAATATAAAATCATTTTATTATTTTGTAGCGATTACAACGAAATATCTAAAATTAATCGCAATACATTTCTTGCCATTTTCAAAGGTTATCTTAATTATCTGACCTGCATCCAGTTCTTTTAAATAATCTTTTAAATATTCTTCTAACTCTTCCTTAGGAATTCTTGGTATTGTTGAATTAACAGAAGTAAACAGATCTATAAATAAAAATATCATAAATAATTTAAGTGGCTTAAATTAGTAGAATAGCATATTTGAAAAATAGTCAATACCCTTTCTTGGATCAGTAAGAGGCTCTTTAGTCCTTAAAATAAGGGAATAAAATGCATGTTATAGTCCCTTCGTTGAAAATATAGTTATTTCTAACATATTTTATAAAGATCCGCCAGTTGCGTGAAAGGTGATTCGCTTACATAATAAGTTTGAACATATTTAAACATGAGTTCTGGTAGTCGCGTGACATAGTGCCCGCTAGTGGGGATAGAATCCCACATGGCTTTTTAATTTTTTTTTAAACACAGGCTAGATTTAGATAGTCAAGACTTTTTTTTATAAAATAAATATATTTTTAAATACACAGGCTGGATTTAGATAGCCAAGACTTCTTTTAATATTTTAATAAAATAAATATTTTTTATATAAAGGTGCGCAACCCGCGGTTCTTTATAAAATATGTTAAAAGTCCGCGACTCGCGAATCTTTATCTACTCCCTATTTCTAATTAAGAGGCTTGGGAAGCACGTCATCAACTTCGAATTCCCTCCCGCTTCCTACCACTTCATCCTATCAACACCGCTTGAATTCTTAAATTCTATTGGGATATTCTAATCATTTTAATAAATTTACAACTACCTAACCCGAAGTTTGGATTTTTAACTTTATTTATTTATTGGTTTCTCGTCAGTCTGTTACAATTTTTTGAAAAATTACAGATTTTATTTTTGTAGAGTAAACTGTAAAATTATATTTGTGCACATATTTTAGATCTAAACTTTTCTCTATTTTCAAAAATAACACCTTAACAAATGGTAGTTTTTTTTAGGAACTGAATTTAAAGTTTTAATTTTCATTCGTATACTATATATGAGACGTTGACTGCGATACGTCGATTTTTGGAGTTCCGAACTGAACATATATCGTTTATATGTATGTACATTTCATGTAACTTTCGTATTTTTTAATATTTGTCGAAATTACTTTATAATATCATAAAAATACTTTTAGAATAATTTTATGTTATCTGCTTATGCCTAATGAACAAAATCCACTGGAAAATTAATATTGCACATTTTAATTAAAACTTATTAATAAAAAGTAATTTTATTAATTACAAATTCCAAGCACTACAAATTAATTGAGGAATATTATAGAAAAGTTACAAGGTTATTAAAATAATAAATGTTTTAAAAATAATATAGGAAAATATTAAACAAAAATGATGGTAAATAAGTATGTTCATATTATATTGTTCGAAGTTTGTCTCTTCTGTTTTCTCTAATTGGCAAACCTCTCGTAACTCTTGGATTTACAAATTCAGGTAATAAACAATTAAAATTGAAAATTTTTAATTTTGGTACCATATTATTTTCAAAAAATATTTGATCTTTGAATTTTTTTCCTCATATATCCTTGAGGGCTCCATACCATAAAATAACATAATGTTGGTGTTTTTGAAGTTACTTACAGCAATATTGTATAAAGTGATCGAGTTTAATGAAGAAGATGGGAGACTATTAGCGGTAGTCCATTCACAGTGGCTCTCCCCCCGCAAAAAAGAAGTTTTCTGTCCTCCATTAAAAGACAACCAAGCCTTTTCCCGCGCACGTAAACGAGCCCAACCCTCTGAGGAAAATTGGAAATTATTTTCTATAAGTGAAATATATTACGAAACAGGTAGGTCCCAATTGTGAAGTGTATGTAGTTTTCACAATAATTTTGAAATACTTTCTTGTTATTAATAAACATCCACATATAACATACCTAATAATTAAAATTTAGAATATGATTAGTTTTTGCTAACAGTGCTATCTCATTGTGTAACACACCTTATATATTTCCTCCCATCTTAGATTGTCTTTGGAACCTTTGATTCAATAAAACGTGCCAGGTAAATACATATTACATCTATGCACTAAATGTTTTAGATAATATGCTGTTGCTGATGTTAAAAGCAAGAAATAAATGTATAAGAGGCCAGACACTTTTAACTGTTTTTTCTTTAAAATCATGGGGTAAAAAAATAATGGGTAATATTAACAAAAAAAAAACAACAACATAATATGTTAGTAATTCATATACAAATATGATTAAAGTGCCACTTCGTAAATATGGCACAAAAACAATTTCTTATTTTTTAACCCAAATATTTATTTGTGAGTGGATAAAGGTCTGCGAGTCGCGGACCTTTAACATATTTTATAAAGATTGGCGAGTTGCGGACCTTTATATAAAGAAAATATTTATTTTATTAAAAGAAGTCTTGTCTATCTAAATCCAGCCTGTGTATTTAAAAAAATATTTATTTTATTAAAAAAGACTTGACTGTCTAAATCTAGCCTGTGTTAAAAAAAAATAAAAGGCCATGTGGAATTCGATCCCCGGACCCACAGCACCACTAGCGGGTACTATGTCACCCGGCTACCAGAGCTCATGCTTAAATATGGTTAAGCTTGTTATTTAAACGAATCAATCTTATAATTGTGACATCATAGAAGTGTTTATTGAGAAATAAAATAATCTTTTATAAGAAAAAATGAGCTATATAAATATTAAACTTTTAATAATAATGTGGATTAATTAGATTGTATATCCCAAACAGTATCTTAAAGTACATGTTTTTCTAAATGAAAAAGCTTAAAGAAATTTACGTCGTGCAGAAGTAACTAGTGATCTGGGCACTGAACCTGAAGATAGTCAAGTTGTAACAAAGGGGATTCAGAAGCCAAGACTTCAAATAGTGAGGAACAATCAGAGAATTTTGGCAGTATTTTGAGGCTTCCAAGAATTGACAACCCCTCAGAAAATACTCATTTTTCAGGTACCTACCTAAATTTATAATTTTAAAGAAATGTTTTTCTTTCCATGTATTAAAAATTGATTGTGATTCTGCTTGCCTACCCATAGCTTGTAAAAGTTATGGTGGCAGAGAGGTAATGTAAACTGTGAGTTACCTCAGGTAGAAGAATACCAAAAAGTGGTTTCTGTGCTCATAATTTTTACTAATGAATATAATCACCAAAATTTCAATAGATTTTTTATTATGAAAGTGGGGTTTCCATCAGTTCTAGTGAAAGAACATCACATAGAAAAAAATTAAACAACAAAATCTTCGTATTTTCACAACAATTTTTGGGTAAGCTCTATAGTGTCCTTTTTTTGCAGTCACATATACTTTTTTTTTGTCGTTAATCAATCTTTTATATTTTTATATATTATTTTGAATTCTTTTTTTTCAGGTACTTTTATTAATATTCTTTAATCAACATGATTTTGTAAAATGCTAATTTTGACATGCGTTGCTATAAAATATTCAAAGTTAAGTTTTTTTTGAACTGATAGAAATGAGATTTTGTAAAAGGCATAATAGAAGAACACAAAAAATTATTAGCAGCTTTATATATACTAGTTCACACAGTTTCTAATCTGTTAGGCAAATTTTACAGGGGCATACAGATATGATGGTACCATTCAAATTGTTGGTAGCGATGAAGATTGGAAAAGGGGGAAAAGAGATTTAAAAAAGAAACACAAGAGAAGAGCGTTAAAAAGATAAAAGAGGAAAAACAAAGAGAGGAAACAGAAATATCTAGGGACAAGCTGTTAAAGGACATGAAAACAATGACAGACATAGTGAACGACCTCGTGAGCCTCATCAAAAGCAACGTAAACACCTTGGTTGAAATAAAGAATACAGTCAAAGGCTTACACAATGTAGTCAAAAGAATGAATTTCAATACCAAGCATGCAACCGAGCTACTGGCAGCGGAACTCAACACAAGGAAGAAAGTAGCGATGGTAAGCACGGTATCCCAGACCGAGAAAGCCGAACAAGAAAAACCCAAAAGTAGCATAAGGATACAGGTATCGGAGGAGAATAGGGCACAAAAATAGAAGCTGCGGCTAAGCGAAATAAGATCAAAAATCCAAACAAATAGAGAAAGAGGAAGATTTCGAATATTATCATGGAAGATTGGCCGGAGAAATCCTACGACACTACACAAATGACGGTAGGAAATCCGTTAAATTCTACCAAGGACGTGGCAGTCTACGTGGATAACATTGAAATGGAGAGAGGCTGGGCAACGATATTTGTGGAGAGGTTCCCGGACATTAAGGATCAGAGAAAGAGGAAGAACGAAATGCAAAAGTGGACTTATGCAAATAACAAAGTTTAAAGAAGATAATTCCGTGAAGTCAATAAAATGAACGATACGTATTTAAACTAGTTCCAGATAAGGAGATAGAGAAACAAAACATGACCACAAGCCTACTAATAACAGCTAAAAAAATGATGGAGATAATGATAAGGGAATAGTTATAATACAGGCCAAGGGGAGAAACTACGCAGACCTGCTAAAAGAAGTTAAAACAGAAGTGACGGGTACAAAGGACATTACTATAAAGGGAGTAAGGAATACAAGAGGGGGAGACGTTTTGTTAGAAGTAAAGGGAGGTAAGACTGCGGCCGACAAAGTGAAACAGCTGATGACTAGTAAAAGCATAGGCTCAAACGTGGTAGCAAGAGGAGTGGAGAGACTTAAAACCATTTTCATATATGGAATGGATGCCATCATTACAGAGGAAGAACTGAAATCTGCAATTAAAGAGCACGTGGGGAGAACATTCGAAGGAGAAGTGGTGTTAGTAAGGTCCCTCGGGCCGACAGCGAGAGGTAATCAAAAAGCAACTGTGGTGCGAAGTTAAAAAAGGGACGGACAGACTGATAAAGGCAGGAAGGGTTAAGATGGACTGGCTGAGCTGTGAAGTGAAACCGCGTGTTCATATACCGAGATACTTTAAATGCCAGGAGTACGGTCACAAACGCAAAAACTGTCAAGGTCAAGATAGGACCGGGGAATGAAAGAAATGTGGCTTGGAGGGACATATGGCCAAAGAATGCCAGGGCAAAGAAAATTTCTGCCATAACTGCAGAGTTAGTGGACATGGCAGCAGCAGCATGAACTGCCCTAAATATAAAAAAAATAGTAGCAGCCGCCAGGGATAAAGTCAAGAAAGGGTTTTCTACTAATTAGGGTGAACTTGAAAATACTACAATTAAATTTAGGAAGGTCTTGGGAAGCCCGTGATCTAGCACAAGAAACTGTTATGAAAAGAGGAGTGGATATATTGGTTATAAGTGAGCCAAACAAGAGAAAAGTGGTTGAGATAAATGGATAAAAGATGAAAGGTGCGACGTAGTGGTAATTTGAATAACTAGAAATGTGGAAATAAAACGGTTAGTGAGAAAATAAGGTTTTTTACATGTAGACATAGAGGGATACTCACTAGTCTAGTATATCTCACCAAATATAAAGTTCGAAGATTTTAAGAAGCAAATGGACGACATCATGAACATGTGCAGAAGAACAGCGGGAAAGGTAGTCCTAATGGGAGACATGAATGCAAAATCTATACAAAGGGGATCAAAATTTTCAGATAAGAGTGGCGAATATGTAGTGGAATGGCTTGCGGCACTAGATTACGTAATGTAAAACACTGGAAATAAGCCCACGTTTATAAGAGGATAAAGTCAGTCATATATAGATGTCACATTTACCTCAAGAAATTTATCCAAAAAAATTAAAAACTGGGAAGTGCTAGAAATTAAGGGGCTAACTTTACACCAATATATCTACTTCGAAATAAAGGGAAGGCAAGAAAAAAGAAATAAATATACTTGGGGAAACAGTAGTATAGTAAAATGGGACGTGTTCAGAGTAGGCTTAAGGATGCACATAGAAATGAGAAGATCACAGGGAGGCCTTAAAGATAGTAATGACCTTATGAAAGTATTTAAAGAAGGATTAGAACTATTCAGTGAGAAGGAACTTATGGTGGCTCTGAATGCTATGAAAAGTGGTGAAGTACCTGGTCTCGATGGTATTCCAGCGGAGGTGTTAAAGAAAGTGGGTAAGCTGGCTCCAGAAGACATGCTGAACTGCTTCAAAAGCCTGTTAAAAAAACAAGACTTTCCAGACAACTGGAAGACTGGTCAGAATAGTTCCAATTCCTAAATCTCCCAAGGAAGCAGGCAAAGAAATCTCGTATAGACCCATTTGCCTTTTAAACACTATAAACAAACTATATAAAAAACAGACTTTAGAAAGAAATAGAAAGAAAAGGTGGCCTATCCGAATGACAATTCGATTTCAGAAAGGGAAGATCGACTATCCACACAGTGGGAAAGCTTCTAAAGGACGCAAAGGAACCGAGTAGTAAATGGGCGATGTAAAATACGCTTTCAATACAGCAGGATGGGGTTACATGATGAGAGAACTAGAAACAATTCAATTGTCAGAGTACCTCATAAACATTGTAAGAAGATACCTAACAAACAGAAAGATAGCAATCGATACAATAGAAGGAATCGCGGTCACAGTTGGAGTACCCCAGGGATCGGTCCTAGGACCGACGCTTTGGAATGTTTTCTACGACGGAGTGCTGAGGCTCCAGATAACAGAAGCGGTTACCTTATACGTGTTCGCAGACGATTTAGCCATTCTAATAAAAGCAAGTGACGTGGAGGATCTATGACACAGGGCGGAGATCTCGGTACTATATATACCCGAGTGGAGGAGGCTAAATGATCTGGAGTTGGCTATACAAAAGACCGAAGCAACGATAATCTTAGGACATAAATGGAAAGTTAAGAGAAGGGTGAGCATCGATTTCAGGACCAGCATGATAGAACCGAAGGAAAACGTTAAGTACCTCATAATAACCTTGGGGTTTAAAGGACACTTCGGAGAACACATAAAAAAAACAGTCCAGAAAGCAGAGAATATGACCAGCAGACTAGCCAAAATAATGCCCAATATAGATGGACCTTTATTCTGGAGGAGAAAACTCTTACTATAAGTAGTCCACTCTATTCTCCTGTATGGAACACCACTGTGGGCCGAGACTTTAGAAAAAAGAAAATACAGAGAAATGTTGAAAGGGGCCCAGAGAAAAGCGCTTCTACTCGTAGGTTCTGCATTAAGATCAGTGTTTGCAAAGGCCATACAGGTAATAACTGGAACGGTACCAATGCACCTGTTTTCGCAGGAAAGGAAAAGGATGTTTGGCACCGAAAGGCAGAACCTGGAGAAGAAACGAAAGGAGCTTAGGGAGGAAAGCGTACAATAATGGCAGTTAGAATGGAGAGCACGAGGTAACGTCGCACAGAGGACAATCCAAAACCTGGAAAGATGGGTGTGCTGTAAACACCAAAACGTAAACTACTATATCACCCAAGTACTGTCGGGTCACGGTCGCTTTGCCAGCTACATCCACCGCATTGAGAAAAAGAAAAATGACCTGTGCATACACTGCTGTATGCCAGACAGCCTGAACACACGATGATGCAATGAGTCAGATAGGACACTAAGAAGAAGCATTGGGCGTTGTTCGACGCACGAAGGGCATGATAGTGTACCGAAGTTACGAATTTGGTAATGATTTAATTCCCTAATCTCCGATCGTATTATTTTTATTTATTAATTTTTCCCTAATACTTGTTATAATTAGTGCGACCGGCAATAGACCGTAAATAGATAAACCCGAAATGCACCGTGAAATGTAAAGCACCGCGATCTCCCGTTGAATTCGTCAAACGCGATTGCACAAAGTTCACACGTCGTCCGGAAGATGGAACCGCCAAAGGCAGACTTCGCCTCGCGACGCGTACCCAACCAGTCTCGTGGTATGGCACGGCTTGCGATTCATTTAAGGTCTGTTCCAACACGGTGTTTTGAACTGGATGAGTTTGCGCAGTATGAACGTCGCATTTTAATCTCGATTAATTTTAATTTATTTTTAAATATCCTGTCTTTTAGAAACAGGGGAACATGTTTGGTTAAAGTTTGAAACACAGAACATTTACGTATATTGAAAATAATCGTCGCTAAAACACTGCGTTTCCACTGCGCATACTCATCCAGTTCAAAACACCGTGTTGGAACAGACCTATTATCAGTTGGATTAGAGATTTGAACTCGAAACCACAGTAAAACGATTATATACAGTTACTACAGTATTTGCACTCGGGTGTCGGCACTTTGATTTCCGTGGTGCTCAATTCGTTCGTTTTTACAACCTACCAGAAAAGCATAGTGGCCAAATGTAGGATAATTATCTGAGTTACGGATAATTTCAGAAGAGTTGTGATTCTTTTGTAATGTTAACAGGCGTATATTTAGGATAATTTCGGAATAATTGCATAAAATTTAATAATATATATTTCTCCACGACCATTATTGAATGTATGAATTCCGAGATCATTTTTAATAATAAAATGTAAACATTCACCCTCTAGAGTATGAATATTTATTCTAAAACACTTGCTTCTTATGTATTTTGCATGTATTTTCATTCTTTATCAAGGTAAAGAATGGATTTTCTGTAATCGAAATAAACGATATGGGATTGCCATGGATTTCAAAAGTGTCAGTGTCAGATGCAAAATGGCGACGATAATAATTATTTTCAAACAAGTTTTAATTTAAACAAAATAATTAGTGAAAAATCAAGTGAAGTAGATATAGAATTTAATAATATCTAAAATTGCAAATTATGAAAAAACATCAATGCACCAGATTTTAATTTCGGTAAGTGTACCACAACATTATAAATATTACTACAATGCAATACAAATATGTCAACAAATAACTTGTGTTCAGATTTAATTTAATTTTGATTCATACTTTTTGATCGTGTAGAAAATATAGTCTGTTCCTCGGTTAGAATGAAAAAATTCGACACTCGTGGTTCCTCACACTCGGTGACGCTCGCGTTCGGAATTTTCCACTCGTGTCCAATTTTTCATTCTAACCTTGTTACAGAATCTACTATTACGCTTTCCTCATACCTATTAGTATTAAATTGTATTTTTTTTCCTCAAATCAAAAAACCTATATTAAAATTTAGTTGACATTGGCAACACTGCAAATATCACCACAACAAAGGTTTAAATGCTTTTCGGTTTCTGCGCACACATACCAAACGTCGACGAGTCGATTAAAAATTAGAACCGGGGAAAGTCGCTTAGTGCAAATACTGTATATAATCATTCATTTTACTGTGTCGACACCAGATAAATACCATGATTTAAA
The DNA here is from genome assembly GCA_963243735.1 of Neocrepidodera transversa. Lineage (NCBI taxonomy): Eukaryota > Metazoa > Arthropoda > Insecta > Coleoptera > Chrysomelidae > Neocrepidodera > Neocrepidodera transversa. The sequence continues at coordinate 32,610,573 of OY725341.1, forward strand.
AATTACACTCAGACGTCCCAAATGCGTCCAAGTTTTGTACACTAAAAAGTGATAACTACTTTAATAAAGGTATGAACTTTTTTTACGATTCCGATGTGCTTTATATTATAAAAAATATTTAATTGCTAGATGTAAAACCCGAAAATGCTCAATTATGTTACGACTAATTTTATCGTTAAACTAATTGTCAAATATGTAACAAATAAAATACTTTAGATTAACTTTAGAGTGATTTTATAAATGTTTAATCAAAAAAATTATTTAGTGAAACTTTTGATGCATATTATTATTGCAGGTTTATGTTACTTAGGCTTTTATATACCTAGTGCTTAATTTAAACTCAAAGAACGAATATGGCTAATGTAAATACGAGTATAACTTAGATTTACAGTCATATAAGTTGGTATGTAAATAAACGTAAAATTTTTCATAAGTTGTGCAGTGTCTTATTGTTATTATTGAATAAAATGTAACTAATAAATGAATACGTAACTACTTAAAGCTATTACACAATACATCTTACAGAACAACTTTTTTTGTATTATTTAAAATAAAGTCTAAAAATATTAAACATGTTTATTCATATAATCTACTGTTTTTGTAATAAAGGGCACTTCGGAAATCAAAAAACTTTGCACTGTTTTTAGAGCGAGTATTACTTTTACACCAAACACAGCGCAATAATCAGTTTATAGGTGAAATTAAATAAAAATATGTCAAAAAAGACAATAACCTCATAATAATGACACATTAAAAATTATTGATGGGCACCAGCTGACGTCACATATCCTGCGCAATGTCTAACCTGATATACTTCAACCATGGATAAATACCAGCCAAGCCGTACCGGTGTGGAAGAATTAATTTATTGGTAAATAATCTTATATTTTAAAAATTACTCTAAGTCCGCATTTTCCGGTGTTTACATACTAATAAGGATTAAACTCGAAGATTTATACCAAGTCCACACAATTGCTTCCGCGCATGTTTTAAACGACTTCCTCCAGATCCGAAGTGGGAGATTTGAGGTTTCGTCCTGACTAGAGGAGAATAATAATTCATTTGTACCAGAGTTGCCGTTGCTATTACAATTGTAACAAATCTATTACTAAACTGGTACAATAGTACGACTTTTAAGGAAAAAGGCAAAATCTATTACTTTTTAATATTGAAATTTTGTTATAAAAAAACACGTAACTAGTAAATACTAGTAATATTGATGAGGCTTATTCAGGATCCGAATTAGATACAATGCCCGATTCACAAAACACACACACATTATACTTTTTAAAATTTATTAATTGTTACAAAAACAGTCTATTTGATACATATAGCAGCATGTTTTATTGTTTAATTTATTTAATTTCTAATTCTGGTACATTTTTATTACTCATTAAAGTATTATCTATTACTTTTATTACCTTTTGGTGCAAAACTCTATTACGAAAAAATAAATTGGTGTGGCAACACTGATTTGTACGAGTGCCAGCAAGCCGACTACCACGCCTGACCAGCAAGCAGTACATCGGTGAGGAAAACAGGTAGTAGTAAGTTTAATCATTGAATAGGTAACAAAGTGCTATTTTTATTTGAACGCGATTTAATTTGTGCCTTATACAGGGGAAACGCGATAATAATCAGTTGGTGCTGTGAGAAATCACCGCCTAAAATACCACGAGTCATTTTTGCTTAATAATAACCTTGGCTGCTGTGAGCAATCACCTCCAAGTAAATATTCCGTATACAGGGTGAAACGCGTTTTAATAATAATCAGCTGGTGCCGTGAGAAATCACCGCCTAATAATTGTACCGCGACTCGTTTTATTTTTATTTAATAATAAAATTGGTTGCCGTGAGAAATCACCTCCAATTAAATTAGTGCCGTATACAGGGGGAAACGCGTTTCAGATTTAGCTAATAATAAGTAGGTGCCGTGAGTAATTACCGCCTTAAAACACCGCGGGTCATTTTTTTTTAATAATAATAGCAATTGGCTGCTGTGAGCAATCACCTCCAATTAAAATAGTGCCGTTATACAGGGGGAACACGACCTAAGTTTTGATTTGTAATAATAACCGGAGCCGTGAGCAATCACCTCCTAAACATATTTGTACAGTAAAACGAAATTCCAATTTGGATTAATAATAGTAATTGGCTGCTGTGAGCAATCACCTCCAATTAAATTTGTACTAGATACCGGGAGGGACCGCTTAAGGGAAGTTACCATATAAAATAGTACTTTGTCCGACCAAGTAGAATCACCGCGTAGATTTTCCTCATCTGCACGATTTGCTACATCATCAGCACCTGTATGACCGCTTATACCCACCGCGCTCCGACCATTAACCATTTTCACGCAATTTTGTTATTTTTCACAAGTTGCTTTTATTTTTGGTTTGGCTTCATAAAACGTTACACACCTTTCTCCGCTGGGTCCTTTTTTTTAAGTTGATATTTTTGAAGTTACAATAAAAGCAGTTATTTTCGTTTGGTGATTTTTATTTTTCTCTAATTGGTTGTGAGTTTATATATTGCAGCGAACACCCAGAACCTCCGCCCAGTAGGGCAAGTAAAGCCCGTCCTTCTGGCTACCAAGGCATTAGTCGAAACCATAACGACCCCTGGAGTATTTTTTTTCTTCACTGACGCTGCCCGGAGCAAGTGGCCTTCACACTCTAAACGGAAGGTGGCGCTCGAGGCATTCCGAAACCTGGACTAAGGCGTCAAAGTGACCCGTAACGACCGAAGCGTCGTCGCAATAGGGGAAAGCCGGAGAAGGATTTATCGTAGCAGTAATAAAGGAAAAAGAAGACGATGAAAGGGCAGCGCAAAAGCAGGAAGATTGAGAATGAGACGATAGGCGCTAATTCCGATGTTATACACGCAAGGGCAGTTCCAGGGTTAGATGATGACCTAGGGAGGTTTTAGTGGGAGTAGCGCCCCACACTACCCTGACGGTGTCAGGGTGCCATGCGGTTTCCTCCCTCCGAAAAAAAAAAAAAAAAAAAAAATTATAAATTTTAAATACCTACATTTACTTGAAATACAATGTTTTTCTTTTTAGATCAAGAAGAAAATAATATATCCCCGCTGTGCAATACACCTAGTCGCAGCACATCAGTTGCTTCTCCACCTGCAGATTCTGGTAGTGCTCCTTTATTTTTCGGCTCTTTAGCTTTCCAAAAGGAGATTCTGTCAACGTTAATGACAATAAAACAACAGAATGACCAAATACTAGCGCTCTTTAATGAGAAGGATTCAGAAAGGATTCGTACTTGGCCACCAACTCTACCAACTGAGTTGCCATTAAAATCCAATTTGAATATCGCACAGATAGAAGATTATCTGAATGAGACAACTAACTGTGTCGCTTTGGTAAATAGTTTATGATAACATACATTTCAGTTTTTTGTTTATATAAGATTATTTAAATTTATTATGTCTGATTTCATTTTTTCAAAAATTAAATTTTGGTTGTTAATTGTCCTTTAAGAAAAAAAAATATTTTTAATATGTCTTATTATTACAGAAATGTATTTTGGTGTTAATTTTACATTATTTTCAGAGTGGCTACCTAGCATCATTGGGAGGCAGTGGTGTTTCTTCTAAAGTCAATAGAATTTTAAGGGAATGTATGACAGACGAACTAGCAACCAACTATAATTTCATAGGATCCAGACAGAACAAACTGCCTTTCAGCAAATTAAAACTGAGCAAGTGTGTTCTACGTAAGTAATCTTAATAATTAAATATAAATTAGATGCATGTTCAATTCATTCAATATTCTGATTTTGTTAATAAAGATTAAGGGATCTACTTATTACTCCCTACCTACTGAATATGTTCAGGCAACACAGGGGAGGAAACTATACAAAACTTACATACTTACCTTCTGTGTATGAAAATTTAAACATAATTCAATTGTTTTAGGTGCTGTTAAACTTGGGGAGCCAGAAATTTCTGACAGAGGTATTGAAGACGCGGTTAAGAATTGGCTTAAGCATGCACCTCAACGTTTAAAATTAAAAAAAAAATAGATGAACAGTGATGATTTAAGTTAATTTTTTTGTTATTTTAAAAGGGAAAAATAGTAACTAAGAGAATTTGTTTTAAGTGTAAATATTCTTACCGATATGTCGCCTTGGCGAACACGTGCCTTGTACAATTTGAATGAATGAAAACCTTTCATTATTTAAGTACAAAAATTTGTCTGATACCACTTTGGACTTGACTAGGGCACAAGTCACTTTTTTAAGATAATAAAAATCTTTTTTGCATTGATGCTTCATCTCCATATTCCCTACCCTTACAAAACCCATTCATCAGCGTTTAATTATATCGATTATATAATTTTTATTTTGAATTGCTTAATTATATGGTAAGTTTGAAAATATTTTTGTATATGATGTTTTGTGTCGAACCGAGCTCTTTTGTTATAGGCCTGAAGATTGCTCATAAGCCGAAATTTGTTGACCTTAACAAATTGTAACTTGTAATATATTGTAATACAGGACTTCGAGTTTCATTTTTACTGAGTTTAGTTTATATTAATCAAAATATATTTTGCAATATTAATAACCCAATATTACAGTGAAATGTTGTGAATTTATATAACTTATGAAATTCTATACTTTATTTATTTTTTATTTTACTGAAATTTATTATGTGTTCTTTTCTTGTACGCCGATCTTGCATATTTTTAAGTTATTTATAAATATGTTATATTTCAATTTTCTTTAGATGTCGGAACTCCAAATTTTTCGAGGAAAGCCTACAATACATTCGAAATAATTTAAACAGGTTGGTGAATTTATCTGACAGCCAGCAAGGTAAAATAACTACAGTAAGTAAAAAAATCTAGAATGTAGATTTGGCCTTAAGGAAAAATACGTTTAGAATCGATGGCGTTAGAGAAGAAATAAATGAAAATATTATTACTAAAATCATTAATATTATTACTGAAGTACTAAAAATTAAGTGTGATGAGAGAGACATAAACGACATATTTAGATTGGAGAAATTCGATAATGACAAGTCAAGATCAATTATTTTAAAACTTGTAACATACATAAAAGGAATGAAATATATAGAGCGAAGAATAAATTTATCAAAAAAAAAACAGGAATTTATAGCAATGAAGGATCAATATAATTTGTTTAAAAATGCTCGTCAGCAGTATCTTAAAGGAAACGTTTGGACCACAAATAGTAAAATATTAGTCAAAAATGATGAACGTATCAAAGAAGTTAAAATTTAAAACAAGCAGCTCACCGATTGGTTTTGTTCCTCAACTAAAAATACGAGCAACGTTTGATTATCATTTAATTTTTCTTTGTAGTACCTACATTTTATTTTTCTTCTTTTTTTATACCTTTACGATAAGGATTTGTATCAATAGTTAATTAGTTTGTTACTGTGTTATCATTAAATCTCTAAATCGATATATTTATACATATTATTTCTTTTTTTCTTTATAATCCATATTTTATACTACTTATTACTTTTAGTTTGGTATCGATTGCTTCATTTATAGTGTAGTAACATATATTTAATTTCTGGTATGTAAAAATTAATTTCATTTAAGTAGAATTTAAGTTGTATTTCTATCTACTATCAAAACTGCAGAGGGTTGAACCAAAAACTAATATATTTTATGTAAAGAAAGAAATTATGAGATCTTAAATAAAGGTAAAGGTGGGGAAGTCCTATTTATAGCAAAAACGAAATATAAAATTTTAGATACCAAAGTAGTTAACGGTAAATTTGAAGTAATAGTAATAACTTTAAAATTAGGTAAAAACATTGTTACAAGCTTTTCTCTTGGTTCCATTCGGGGCCAATAGCCATAATAAAATCCATATTCTTAATAAGTAACTTTTATTTTTTACTTTTTACATCAACCTGATGCTGACAAAACATATATCGACAAGTGACAAGTTTAGTATTTGCCGCTTTCTACACGGCAATCCAACGTTGTCAGACTTAATGGGGTACTTAACATACCGCCGCACTTGGAAGCGACTGCTTTCAATACTATTATAAACATGATTATAAAAAACTTTAGATAAAGGTACAAGATTAGTTGAACAACAAAATTAAACAAAGTACAACGTTAGTATATAAACAACATTAATCAAAAATATAACATCGCACACTGCGTGTTTTAAAATTATATAGTTTAAATAAGTTCGTTTAATTAAAACTTTGTATTGGTAGCAAACAAATTTTCGAAACTGCTCTCTTAAAAGTACCGCCTTGGGTACGCACATCCACTACACGAACAATCCCATCACAAACTGGGTAAGTCATGTTAATGCGGCCCATCGGCCAATGCAGAGAAGATGTGTTGTTATCCTTCAAGAGTACGAGCGCTTCCATTAAAGACGTAACTTCCTTTTTGAACTTCCACTTGCGACGTTCCATCGTCGCCAAAAGTGTTGAGCCATTCTTTGCACATGCTGGAATCGTGCCGAATGATTTACGGCGGACGCTTCCAAATTTATTTCCGGCAAAGCATTTAATGGCTGACCAATTAAGAAATGTCCTGGTGTCAATGCTTGAATGTCATTTGGGTCAGATGATAAAGGGGTTATAGGACGGGAATTAAGAGCGGCTTCTACCTGATTAATAAAGTATAAAACTCCTCAAGTGTTAAATGTGAATTGGTCATTACACGTTTTAAATGTGATTTCATGGACTTAAAACTGCAGACTCCCAAAGTCCGCCAAAATTGGGAGAATGCGCAGGTATGAAATAACAGCATAGTATACACCACATGGGGAAAAGACACGACTAACAGACAATTAACCCATTTGTTGTTGATTAACGGTTTTGCTTTGAAGCAAGGAATACATTTTCTAATTACGGATCTGACTGAGCACCGGCCATCTAGGGGCCAATAATTTTGCCTTATATAAGAAATAGTAGCTTGGATGTCAGCATGCAGATTACGATTAGTGGGTAAAACCATACCGGATAATTACAATCATACGCGAGTTGTGAATTTCTTAACCTACCCCCTACTCGAATAATGTTTTCATCATCTAAGAATGGATTTAAAGTGCTTCATTTACTTGACGGTTTAACAGATTTTGTTAATTTAAGTGAACCGCTTTTTATAATGCCGAGACATGTTATGTCAACTGAACTCTTTATAGTGCCAAAAGATTTATAAGTGGGGAGTTGTAACGGTTTTCTTTCTAGCAATAAAAATCGGCCAGACCGTTGATCAGGTACATCGGCGCTTGTCGCTCTTATTAGTATTATAGTGCTTAGAGGGAGATGGGGATGGGTTGAATTATTTTGTACAAACTATATTTTTGCGCACGACTCTACCCTAATGATGCGCGAAATAAATAATTAAATTTATTTTTAGATTGTGGAATGGTAAAATATACAGTACTGGCCAAAAGTATAAATTAAAAATGAATATTATTAAATTTAGAGAAAATATAAGTTTATTTTGTGAATTCTGGATAATATTCCAGTGAAATTTATTAAACTGAAAAGTTATAAAGCGGTCTTTATGGAACTTAATCAGCTCATACAATTCCGGTTTTAAGCTAACAGAATTAAAAGTAATTTGTTTTTGTATCAGCCAGTCAATCATATCGTTTTTCCGAAAAATACTATCTGGCACAGGACTAAGTTTTACAGAAAGGTATGAGGCATTATCACAAACAACTACAGAGTTGGCAGGTAAATTTGGAATCAGTTTTTCCTGTAACCATTTACCGTAAATTTATTAAAATATTGTCAACACCAACTTCAGTCGTATTTGCAGTTGTTGCGCTACTGAGCATATAATTTAAAACGTAAGTAGGCGTAGCACTAAGATCATGTTCGATCGTAAGTGGCGAATAATGTAGTAATGTATAATAGACAGAGAGCTGGCTACATAAAAAAAGTATCCATAAGGTATACGGCTAATTTGTATTGAAAAAGAAAACTTTGGTGTAGCTTGTCCGCCATCGCGAGGCTGGGACCTAAGGCGGGGGTGTGCGCTTAAATATGTCAAATTTAGGCACAAAAAAACTTATAAGGTACACGGATTCTTATTACGAAAAAAGCATTTTTTTTATATTCATGAAACGCGGAAAGCTATTGGCAGACATTTTGCTAGGGGCTAACATGCTGGCAGAGCGCTCCAAAGAGGCGAAAAAGTAAAAAAAAAATATCACGAGGTACATGAATTATTATTATTTTGTTTTAATATTTAAACATACAAAAAAACAATTTAAGCTATGGCAGACAAAAAATTTACTTGAAATTTGGCATAGTTACTATTTTCCTCACGTAGACAGCCAATAAGAAAGAATTTTTGGAAACTGCAACCCTAAGGTAGGGAAAAAGGCGGGAAAAGTTTATTATGAGAATACCTGTATCTCACACACCGAGGATGTTACAACCCTGAAAATTGGTATTGATATTTTTAAAAAATAAACAAATACGTGTTTTATTAGTTTTCACAACTCCAGTTACGGTGGGTGAAAAGGGTGGGGTGCTTTTTTTTCTTCCGTCAGCAGTCCTCATGACTGTCTACTATTTTTTTTTTAATAAAGACTTACCATAACATTCCTGTACAGAAGGAAACTTGTAAAAACCTTTTTCAGCTTGAAAAGCATAATTCTTAAATCCAACTGCCTCTAAATCTCTTTTATAATCTTGTTCGGGATTTTCGCTATAAAAATAAGTTGAAATCATTTCATCTTGGTTATAGCTACCCCATTTTGGGTGTCTGGTTAGTCTATCGAACATATCGTCAACTGGCATACGTTCGAAAAATGTAATAAATGCCGTACCGCCTGGTTTGAGCATTTTGTAGATATTTTTAAATGCCTTCCTAAAATAGATAATTTGCTTCTGTATTTTTTGTGAAAAGTAAATAGTCTAGTAAAAAATTGACAAAAATGGTAATAATCATTAAAAAATTATTTGAATTGAGAATTTGGAACCTTTGGGTTTCAACAATTTGCATCATCAGGAGTTGATGATAAACTAAATATTAAACCTACGATCTAGCTATTTATACCTAGCACCTTCACGCATAAATGCGTTTCAGCGCTAAGCACGGAGGTTTTATCCAGTCAGTTGGAAAAAGCCCGCCAATCTTATCTAATTAAGCTTTAAAGTGGACTATATGGAATAGATCCTTTGTCTTTATTTAAACTATTTTTACATTCAATTATTTCTATTTACTTTCAAATCCTTTGTTGGGTACATTTTAAGTAATTTTACATTATCTACACTAATGGACTATGCACTTTTCTTATGGTGGTTGGGTCCCGGGCCGATTTTTGAGTCATATGGATCATTTTTGCTCATTGCACGATGACTCTAAAAATACAATGTGACTCAAAAAATTTCTCTTCAATACATTAACTTTAGCTTGATCTCCTAATTAAATAATTAATTTACTATCCATAAATACTACTATTTTAAAACGTGAAATATATTAGTGGATTCTGCGAACCAGAAAAAGTCTCGAAAAGTGTAAATATTTCAGAGCCTAAAAATACTAATTCTCTCTCCCACCCCAGTTTTCGAGAATGCTGAATACAATTGCGTTAGTTTAAACTCTCTCCGAGTTAAGTGCACCCCACAAAACGGTGAAAAGCTGCTCCAAAAGGGGTAAAACGCGAATACCAACAATATCTGCGTCACCTCCAGTTTTCGAAGATACTAAACACGATGGCGATGGTTGAAACTCTTCCAGAGTTAAACACACCTCCAAAACAGAGCTACCGCCCCAACATGGGTTAATGAGCATACGTCTCATTTCGACACAACCTGCATCACCCCCCGTTTTCGAAAATGGTGATACTGGATCTCCTCCTCTAAACAAACTACCCTTTCAAATGGACATCTTCTCTTATCCAGTGCACTTTATGAAACCGTGTATCAAAGGGGTAGTTTTTGACCGTTTGAGAGGTTAGTTTGCTTGGGGTTGAATATCCAGAATTACCATCCTGTTCAGCATCTTCGGAACGGTGGCTGACTCAGGTTTTGTCGGTATGAGACGGTGTATCGGAATGAACCTCTTTTGGGGTGCTTTTAGGCCGTTTTTGGGGTGGCGTCAAGTCTAAAAAAGTTTAAACCACTGCCATCGTACCCAGCATCTTCGAAATCGAGGGGTGACGCAGGTTTTGTTGCTATGAAACATCGTATCCGTGTTTTACCCCTTTCGGGGCGGTTTTTGCTTTTTTCGGGTCGCGGTTAACTCGGCCATTATGTTCAGCATCCTCGAAAACGGAGGAGGGGAGAATTAGTCTCATTAGTCTCTGAAATGTTTACATGTTTGTCCGACTCACAGAATCCACTAAATATAAAGGTGGATACAAGTCAATTATATAATTATTTGCTTTCTTAGTTTTTTTTTCTACTTTGTATAAATTGAAATTATCAAAGAATGACTCTTTACGTATCGGCTAAAGGAAAGCAATTTTAAATAAAATTATTTAAAATAAAATAAGCATAAAATTCGATTTTAACGTATCGCTTGGTATATTTCATAATAATAATAAAAATATTATTAAGTATTTATAAATAGAAAATTACTAATTTATTTAAGAGAGTAAAGTACAGCATATGTATTGAGTCACTTTTTTGGACAACCCTGTATTTTTAGAGTCATGGTGCGATGACTAAAAATGATCCATATAACTCAAGATGTATGTGTACCAAATTTAAAAAAAAACGGCCCGCCATTATTGGAAAAGTGCATGGTCCTTTATGATTATACTGAAAAACATGTTCAGCGACAGAAGATTTCTCTGTACGACCTTATATTTCAAATGAGCCATGTGCTCCTTAAACCTAGTTTATACAGATCTTCTAGTTTGTCCAAAATACTTTTTGTCACAATCAGAACAATTTATTTCGTAGATTCCACTCTTTTTCAAACGACTTGTTTTATCTTTTGGGTTTATATACGTTTCAACGCGTTGTTTACTCTGAAGCCTGATTTGTGAAAAATTGTTTATAACCTGTGACGAAGTTACTTTTTTCCGTAATAATTAAAATATATAAATTAAATGGCGCACAGCATTGGAGTAAAATGTATTTAAAATTATATGGGAATCTTCGAATATAAGGCCAGTCGTAATAGTTGAAGATCCGTCCGACAGATGGAGGCACTTATATGCGTGCTTCTTAGACGCCGAAGTTCTTATCGAGTATTACAATTCAATCCGTGGTCGGTAGCTGCAGTGACAGCCCGAAATCCGAGTTTAAGTGGCAGTCCCAGTTAGAGTTCTACTCCAGTCCGAGTTCGACTTGAGAACCAGTTGGTGACCTTTAGGGATAGGTCAAGCTGAGCTGAAGCCAAGTTCCATTGTACCTGTATCGAACCGGAACCATCAATTCGACCACGCCAGCTTAGTAGACGTGAAAATACCCTACGTATCAAAGATCAAGGAACCGTGTTACACACACGTCTTTCCACGCGGAACCTTGGTATAAATAATAGATATTTTTTATTGGAATTTTATTTTTATTTATCCTTAATCCATGCAGCAAATACTGAACCCAGTGGGGCAAGTAAAGCCTACCCTTCTGGCAGCCAGTAACTTTAATCGATACCACAACGACCCCTGGACTATTTCTCTCCACTGACACTGCCCTTGCAGTGGCCTTCACACTATAAACGGAAGGTGGCCTACGAAGCAGTCCGAGACCTGAAGAAAAGCGCCAAAGTGACCAGTAACAACCAAAGAGCGTTACAAACCCTTCAGTGAGGTATGTGTTATATGACAGAGAAAGAATTTTTCTAGCTTGTCTCTCATGTTGGAAAAAAGTGGTATCCGTTAAGTGTTTCTTAAATGTATGGCGATTAAATAACTTATTTACTAAATGTCTATCATAACCGTTCACAGAAACTATATCTTTGACCAGATTCTTTTCTTTTGTGTATTTTTAGTGGGAGGGAAATTTATTAACCGATTTACAAGAAAATGTAAACTCACTCTCTTGTGTTAACCACAATGAAAATAATCTGAAGGGATAAAGCCCCCGCGTTTAGCACACGCATGCATGCGTGAACATGATAGTTATAAATAGCTAAATCCTAGGTTTAATATTTAGTTTATCATCAACTCCTGATGATCCTAGCATAGTTATCGAAACGTACGTAGAGTGATAAAAAAGTGGACTTCGGTCCGGACCGGAAGTATTAAAATCAAAAATATTACACGGGGTAAAAACATATGATGTTTTTAGTACTTCGGCCCAAAAAATTCACATTAACAATAAACACAAGAACTATACGCAACACGAAATTTATGGACATAACGCTATGAAGACATTTTAGTCTTTTAAGCAGACATAATCAGAATGACATTTTTCATTAGCTACTAAAGAAATATAACAAAAGTGGCTTACAAAATAAAAAGGAAATATAACATATCATCTAATTGTGGTGCATGAACCCTTCAAGTAACATAATGATTTCAACAGTCCTATGGCTGCGAAGATCTGTTTATGACAACAAGTTTCGCTTCTGTCAGTCGAGATTCAAATTTTAAGAAAAAATTGATGATTTTATTATACATTTGTATTGAAATGAAATTGTTTAGGGTTTTGTCCCCAGTTTTTTTAACTTTTCATATCCTTCCCAATTTTTTCCGTCTTTTTTTTGTTTTTATAATTTTTTATGATTTTTGTAATTTAATTTAATTTTTTTCGATTTTTTTCTAATTTACTCGCGTTTTTCGATCTTTCCCGATATTATGCTTTTTTTTTCATTTGTTCCAGATTTTTTCAGTTTTTTAGATTTTTTTAAGGTTTATTACGGTTTATTACGATTTTTGACGATTTTTTACAATTTTTTATGATTATTGAGCATTATTTACGACTTTTTACCAGTTTAATACCAGTTTTTTACAATATTTTACGATTTCTTACGATTTTATTATGATTTTTCACGATTTTCTCAATTTTTTTTCCTGCCTCTTAATTTTTCAATAATCCGTAAAAAATGGTGAAAATTAGCGAATTAATTTTACAATAATTTGAAATAAAGTCTTATGACCTGTTTATTTTTAAAAATGGCGGAGATTTAATTTTTTTTGATTTATCAACCCCCTCCGGTTTGCAGAATGGCGGAGATAAGGATTTTTCTACAATTTCAACTCTCTCCAGTGCCACCCATGAAGGTCAGATCAAAAAAGTTTCAGATAAATTAATTTTACGATAATTATAACATAAAAAAGTCTTATGACCTGTTTCAATATTTTTAAAAATGGCGGAGATATGAATTTTTTGAAATTTCAACCCCCTACAATACCACCCATGAAAGTCAGACCGAAACAAGATTCAAGCATTTAATTTTATAATAATTAGAACATAAAAAGATCTTATGACCTGTTTCAATATTTTCAAAAATTGCGGAGATGAATGTTTTGAAATTTCAACCCCCTCCAGTTCTATCCCTGAAGGCCAGATCGAAAAAAGTTTCAGACAAATTAATTTTATAATAATTAGAACGTAAAAAAAGTATGAGGACCTGTTTCAATATTTTCGAAATTGGCGGAGATATGAATTTTTTGACATTTCAAACCCGTCCAGTTCCATCCCTGAAGGCTAGATCGAAAAAAGTTTCAGACAAATTAATTTTATAAAAATTAGAACATACAAAAATTTTATGACATGTTTCAATATTTTCAAAAATTGCGGAGATAAGAATTTTTTGAAATTTCAACCCCCTCCATTTTGGACCCCCTTACAGGTAAAATACCCAAAAATATCCTCTCCTAGTTAGGAGAAGAGGATTTGCGAAAGAATTTTTAAAATCCGACAACTGGTTTTTGAGTTATCCATCCATCCATCCAGACCGACGGACATAAAAATTTTTCATCTAATCGTGTTGTGAGTGAATCAAAACATCGAGAAAAGTCAGTTTTCAAATTTTTTTATGATTTTAGTAATTCAGGTCCGGACCGAACTTATTTTTTTGCTTAAAATGACATTTCTGGACGTTTTGTGTCCAGCCTGAACACGATTAAGTGAAAAAAAAATTATGTGGAGACGATAACTCAAGAACCAGTCGTTCGCAATTTATTTTCTCGTATCTCTGAGAGGAAACCTATTATTTTTGGGCATTCTAACTGCTAGGGGGTGAAAACACAAAGTTCATATCTTCGCCATTTTTAAAAATTTCGAAAAGGTCATAAGATTTTTTTCAGGTCCTAACTATTATAAAATTAATTCGCTTAAAACTTTTTTAGATTTGACCTTCATGGGTGGAACTGGAGGGGGTTTAAATTTCAAAAAATTCATATCGGGAATTTTTGAAAATATAGTAACAGGTTTATACACTTTTTTCATATCCTAATTATTATTATAAAATTAATTTGTATAAAACTTTTTTATCCGACCTACGGGGGTGAAACTGAAGGAGCTTGAAATATAAAAAAAATTATATCTCCGCTATTTTAAAAAATATCGAAACCGGTCATTAGATTTTTTCATGTTCTACTTTTTATAAAATTAATTCCCAATTTTTACGATTTCTTACGCTTTTCACGATTTTTTACGATTTTTTCCGATTTTTTACGGATTCTTAAAAAATTGAGAAAGAGGAAAGAAAATGCAAAGAATCGTAATAAATCGTGAAAAATCGTAATAAATCGGTAAAAATCGTAAAAAGCCAGTAAAATTTCGTAACTAATTTAAAAAATTGTGAAATATAGAAAGAAGATGGAAAAATCGTTAATAATCGTGAAAAATCATAAAAAATTGTAAAAAAACGTAAAAAAATTGTAAAAAATTGTAAAAAAATTGTAAAAAAATCGTAAAGAAACGTAAAAACATGTTAAAAATTGTAAAAAACTGGTAAAATGTCATAAAAAAATCGTAAGAACTCGTAAAAAATTGTAAAAAAACTGATAAAAAGTCGTAAAATTTCATAAAAAATGCTAAATAATCGTGAAACATAAAAAATCGTAAAAAATCTAGAAATATCGTAAAAACCCGTAATAAACCGTAAAAAATGAAAAAAAAAACTGGAAAAATCTGGAACAAATGGAAAAAAAGGATAATATCTGGATAGATCGAAAACGCGAGTAAATTATAAAATATCGAAAAAAATCCAGAAAAATATCAGAAAAAACAAAAAATACAACGAAAAATAGGGAAAGATGGGAAAAGTTAAAATAAAAGTAGGAAGAAATATCCTAAAAAATTTAATTTCAATAAAAATATATAATAAAATAAATTTTTTCTTAAAATTTGATTCTGTTCTGACAGAAGCGAAACTTTTTGTTATAAACAGATCTTCGCGGCCATAGGACTGTTTCAATCATTACGGTTACTTATGTTACTTGAAGAATTCATGCACAACAATTATATGATAAGTTATATTTCTTTTTTTATTTTTATTTTGTGAATTTTTCAGACCGAAGCACTAAAAACATCATGTTTTTACCCCGTGTAATATTTTTAAGTAGTAATTATTAATTTCTAGTAATTTTTTTATAAGGAAAATGGATGGAGGAGGATAGTTACAGAAAAATCATAAAAAATTAGATGCGCAAGTACGATTTTCTCTGAGCCGACCTTGATTGATTTCATTGCTCTAAACGTCGCTTAACTAGGCTCGAAGTGTAGCACATTTTTCCCCACTTTTTTTTCCTCCACTTTTTACTAATGTTCTTATTTCAAGCTTTTTCCCCACTCTTTGTTACTGATTTTCTTTGATTCAAACTTTTTTCTCCACTTTCCTCCCTCCATTTTTTCCCTATCTTTTTACTAAGCCGAGCTTGATTGATTTGATTTGATGAATGGGGAAGCTTTTTTTCTCAAGCTTTTTCCCCTACTTTTTTAGTAGTTTTAACTTTTTTAATACCTTCTTACCATTTTTTCCCCTTACTTTTTATTAAGTTCTTTGTTTCAAATTTTTTCCACACTTTACCCCTTTATTTTTTTTCACTTTTTTTACCAAGCCCAGCTTGATCAATTTAATTGGATCCCCACTCTTTTTTTACTAGTTTTATTATGGTTTATACTTGTTTTTTTCCCCACTTTCCGTTCTTTATTTTTTCGCCTACATTTTTACTAATTTCTTTATTTCAAACTTCTTTTTTCACCACTTTTTTTACTAATTTCGTTATGTCTCAAACTTTTTTCCCACTTCCCCCCTTTTTCTCTGTAATTTTTATTAATTTATTTCTATTCCGACACTCTTTTCCCACTTTTGAAGTAAAATGAAAAATAAATAAAATACTTTGCTAATCTTTTATAATTAAGCGATAAATACTCAGGTCAGTGACAATAACAATTTAATAATGTTATTTATAAAATACCAAGTAAAACGATTTATTATTTAAATACTAAATAGTAACTTACTTTGGATCCTTTACCATATGAATTACATTAAATCCAAATATGTGATCAAACCTGTCACAAAATTCTGCAGAAATGGTTCCAACAATATCCATTAGCATAATTGTTGATCTAGAAAGCTTACAATGCTTTTTAGCGTGTTCCACCATTGTTTCAGATATATCAACTCCAATAAATTCCTTATAATCCTTTGGTAAATAAGGTTCTAGAGATTGAGATGAATTTTGTCCAGTGGCAAATCCAAACTCGAGAATTGATTCATTTTCTTTCCAATTTATTAGATGTTTGTATTTTTTTAAATGTAAATTAGTTTCTTGTAAAGGCAAATTACTACTTTTATTCCAAAGTTCTGGTATTACCATCGACATTTTTTTAATTCACTTCACAAATTTACAATGAGTTTAAATCTCTTTATCGGTACTCGTTAGTATAAATATGAAATGAATAACAAGTTTGCCATAAGATTAAACAAATATATTATTAATCGGTTATTAACACTGCAGATATAATTATTAACGTCATATATAGGGTGGATGGAGCACATAAATATGTAATGAACTGGATTCTAAGAATTTAAGATTTATTATAAACAATTTGGTTGTAGTGTCATTTCGTACTGTCCCATTTCGTACCATCCAAGAATTTTATCTATTTTAGTTTCATTAATAGGTTTGTACTTTGGCATATGCCCAATGAGGGCAGCACAGCCAAACACGGTCCATTTTAAATTCAGTGTGTCAACAAAATCACTTTTATGACATTTATGTGAAGGCCAAAGATTAACAATTTTTTCGCTAGTTTATTACTGAGGCTCAAAAACCTCAGTATTAGTTTCGTGATGAGGAAAACATTTCTTACCACCACTTTTTATTACCTTTCTCGACGTTTCCGAGCAATAATTCTGTTCGGACGTCTGGATGTCTGTGTCTCTCTGGATGTAAACACTTTTGAACGAAAGCTCCGATCGAGTTCCGGTTTTCACTTTAACGACTTAGGTATGTCCAAGGAAGAAGCCTATTGAATTTGAGCAGGATGGGACCGGCCCTTCTGGTACCCACCATACAAATTACAGTGGCTTGCATGGGAAAACTTTTTTCCAATTCAAATTTTTAAATCTTTGTCCACTTCACATCCTGTATAATATACCCCTACATGTATTTGAAAATTTTAGCTGGTATCACACAAGCCATTTCGGTACCCGCCCCATAATGATCCATAAAAACCAAGTTTTCAACTGCAAATTCAAAAAAAAATTACGTCAGATCATATATAATGTTCCATATGTATTTAGCGCCAATACTTCACAGCATAAAGAGTGTTTGCTCAATGTGCCGAAGTCCCGAAACTGTGCACCACCAATGTTTGAGCGCCTCTAGAATTTTTGTTTTTATTTACAAAGTGCCTGTGCCTGTAAGGTTGTTGTGTACCCTTGTGGTCCAACAGAGGAGTTCACGTTTGCCCTAAAAATAAACAGAGCTAAGCCTCCGTCATTAGAAGACAATGTTTTCGCCGAACAAAATGAATGCTGTATGTAAAATAGTTATACGTTTAACTAGGCAGAGAAGTAACAGATTTACTGCCGCGGCTCCGATTGTTTGTACAGTGTGATTAAAAAAATCAAATTAAAATGAAAACTTTTTAATATCGGATACAACTCACAATTTTTAATATTTTTTCTAATCGTATGTTATAGGTAATAATTAAATCGTAATTTCTAATTATTATTGTCGATTAGGCCTTAAATTATATACATAATAATATGAGATAGAGGTTAGTGGATGCTATGTGCTGCTTAAATCACATCACCATTTCCGTTGCTAAATAAAGTCTGGGTTGTTATGTACCTTTTCTGAATTGTTTAGTTGAAAATTGCCATTTTTTATCCGTTTATCTTAAGATTAAGTTGTTTGGAGAAGAGATTAATCTGTGTTTAGAGATAAAATTATTTTTTTAATTCCTAGGCATTAAAAATCATTTTTATTGCCTAGGCAGTAAAAGTGTTACTTTGATCGATAAATGTCACTAAAACTGACGTTTAATGTCAATCGGAGAAAAACCGTTTTACATCATTAGATTATAAGAGGTGTCCTGGGACTAATGGGAAAAAAGTCGGAAGAGTATAGCTTGAGCAAAATAATGTTAGTACTTTATCTAAGCTTTTTTAACACGTTTTCGAATTATGGGCCTACAAAATTGGATTTTTAAATTAATTTGTTATTTTTTATTTTCGTACTGTTTATTTGATCTTGAAAAAAAATTTTGTATGGTTATAATGTACGTGTATGCTTATTTTGGACGTTTAAACAGATTCACAGTATTGCCTTAAAGACAGGGACGTACCAGTCGTAATAGTTAATGATCCAAATTTTTTGTATCGATCACACACCCTGCACAAAAATTTAAAAAATGGCTGTCTCATACCTTAAGCTAACGAAAAGATGCTTTTGATGGAATTCGATAAAATTAGCCGTTTGGCTGATATTTGCATTTTATTAATGCACTACATACCAATTTACGCATTCGTCATTTTTTGTAAAGATAATAGCAGATAACGAAGTAAAACTAATTTAATAATACAATGCCTAAGATTCACATAATGTAGTAGAAATTAGCGATAGTAGAAGGTAACAACATTAACAAGTCATTAATTTGAATAAACTTCATCAAGTGGCCTTAGGAATAGCTGTCAGTCGTCTCAGTACTTGTCAATAATAATCAATATCTAAATTAAGTCACAATGGCAGATTTCACTTTTATTGAGTATGCAGATATGCATTTAGTGTAAGGATTTTCTTCTCGAAACTGTTTAGAGGCTAGATAATCCGGGAGCTCACCAGGTATCCCGGAGGCTAGGTTTGAGGCCAACTCACATATGACCATCCAACCATCGTCACGGGTCGCTTGACACCTTAGGTTACGGATTTTTCATAGGTTGACTCCTGTTGTCGTCGGCTCCAGTTCTTTGGCGCCGGAGACCCGCTTTTACCCTCTCTGGTTAGCTTCCAGACATACATCCGGATTTATACCTGGTACGAAGTGGTCATGCGATATACAAGTATATCTACGATGTTGTGAGAAGTAGGATTTGCTGAGTGGTTTGGGAAAAAGCGAAAGGCAATTCTCGAGGTTTTAGTGTAGCCGAGCCTACGACGGAGGCACGGTCACCCCCGAGGTCTATATCAGCAATTTGACCCCATTTTAAAGTAACTTAAACTATCCTAAACTAATCTAGACTTAATACTAAAATTAAATTATTTTATGTCTTATTTTAAACTAACTTAAACTATCATAACCTAAACCAATCCAGACTTATTGCTAAAATTGTGAGATAAATATTCCTACTTATGTATCAATGATTTTCCTTTTTATTGCTTCAAGTGTTTTTTGTGGAAAAAAACTTTTCGAAGTATATAAAATTCATTAGGCATAAAAAGCTTTAGGTCAAAACTTTAAGTCTCCTAAGAGAGTAATGTATTGTAAATATATTAATAAAAAGGATATTACAAACCTTGTTTTAATAACAATGTCACTATTGTTTACTTTAAATATTATTGACGGTTCCTTTGTCATTACAGTCAAATCATTAATTCTTGTTTTAATTCATTTTCCTACTAAAGAATGCCAACCCATTAACCAGATTTGGTACCTATTGACTTGAAAAGATTAAAGGCCTCTCTTTGATATGACATTTGATGGAATTGAATTCCCTCCTTTTTCTCTTTCCCTTTTGGTGCTAACCTGATTGTAGCATGTGCTAAGGAAATCAACCGTTAAAAGATTTAAAAGCCTAAAAAGAAATAAATACTTAAAGTGTTTATTCACAATCTTATATGTAATAGCTCAATTACACACTTTTTAAAGGTCGGGAAATAAGCTATTTCAAACTTTACTTCCTGCCCACGGATGGGAAGTAATATCTGTCACTTCCCGCCCGTGATCCGGATAGATTTCTCTTAACCTTTTTGTTCAGGCCACAGTCAAGCCAACCCTGTTCTCCCAGAGTGCGAGTCTGGGGATGCAAGATTTCGCCGGCTAGCAGTGCAATTCTGACATTTGTTGAGTGCACATTTCAATTGTTATTGTTTTTGTTGTTCATTTACGTTATTTATGTGTTATTAAATATTTAAGAAAGTCAATTGCTACCAGCGCCTTTTTATCAAGGTTTTCATAATCAACACAATATTCTACATGGTCCTTCTAGTCGGATAATCAAGAGATTATCAGAAAAAACAGTGAAAAATCCAGTGGTGCTTATGCAGTCGAAGTTTGGCTTATTCATAGTGCATTCGAGTTCCAGTTCCACAACTAATACGCTGCCGCCTCTACGCGCCGTTTGATGGTTGTTACTTCGTTGGACGACTGTAGTGACTGAAAGCCAGATCCCTGCACACAAGCACGGTCTCCCAGGTACTTTTTCCTTTATCCCTTACATTTCTTAGTACTCGAATAAAAATCGATTTTGCCTGCACCCAAATTTACTGTTATTTTAATTCATTTATGCGCTTAATCACATAATTTTTCTACATATAGTACTAAGTTTATTACAAAATTAATATAGTTCAATATTAAAATATCGAAATATCTTGTAAATATGCCTTTATTAGAAGCTGAAATTGATATTGACAAGTATAAAAAGAAACGATCTTCGATTAAATCACGACTAACGGTTTTTAAAAATTTTCTAAGTAATTTGGAAATAAAATTACAAGACCCTGTTTTCATCTTAGTAGATAATGAACTTAATCTAAGGCTTTCTAAGGCCGAATCTCTTTTGAATCAATTTGAAGAAATTCAAAACGAAATTGATTGTTTAGTCGAAGATGTCGACTCCGAAATAGCTCAGAGAGAACAATTTGAGAATGATTATTTCCACGCAATTTCAACTGCAGAAAATATCATTGCCAAATTTAAATCTCATAGGACGGTCTCTCAACCGCCTCTAAATAGAACTGCTCTTGCGTCTTCTCAAGAAAACCCTGCAGTATCATCTCAAAATTCAGATAATTCAGTCAGTGTTAATGAAAATCAAAATGTTAACTTAAATTCAAACATAAAATTGCCAACCATTCAACTTCCCACTTTCTCGGGTAATTACGAAAATTGGCTTGAATTTCACGATTCCTTTGTATCTATAATAATTCAAAATTCAAATATTAATTTAATTCAAAAATTTCACTACCTTAAATCGTCCGTCAGTGGAGTAGCCGAAAGAGTTATTCACAATTTACCTGTATCGTCTGATAACTTTACAGTGGCGTGGCAAATGCTTTGTGAGCGCTTTGCAAATCGTGAACTATTGGTCTATAATCATACAAAAGGTATTTTTAATTTACAAAAAATTACTAAGCAGTCTTCCTTTGCGATTAGGCAGCTCTTAGACGGACTACAGAGCAACTTCCGCTCCCTGAAATCACTTAAAGAGCCAGTTGACCAGTGTGGTACGCTATTAATCTTCCTAATTGTTGAGCGATTAGATTTGGACACCGCCCGGGAATGGGAATCTAATAAACCTATCGAGGCGGCGTTGAAGGATCTTTTACATTTTTTAAAAAATAAAGCTGACATTTTAGAAAAAATTGAAGTTAATCAAAATTGCAATAAAGAGCGTTCTCGGTTTGAAAAGAAAACTTCAACAAAGTCTTTTGTAACTAATCAATTATCGTGTGCACTTTGCAAAGCATCCAATCATAAAATATCAAATTGTCGAGATTTCCTCAGCTTAAGCATTTCTGAAAGATTGGAACAAGCAAAAAAATCAAAGGTTTGCATTAATTGTCTTCATTCTGGGCACATAAGCACTAATTGCAAATATGGTAAGTGCAGAAAATGTGGCATGAAGCATAATACTTTTCTTCACATTGAGACAAATGATTCGAGGATTTCCAGTGAGGCAGCATCCAGTTCCCATGAGTCAATTACCTTGTCAAGTCATGTTCCTCTTGGTGATCAGGTACTTCTTTCTACGGTACTAGTCCAAATTGCTGATAAGTTCGGCAACTTGCATAACTACTCTTCTGGATTGCGGATCTCAGTCCAGTTTCATAACAGAGGATTTCTGCGAAATTTTAGGCATTCCTCAGGAACCCACGAATATTTCTGTCTCAGGAATAAGTCAGACAATGTCTAACGTTACTTCTAAATGCACTATCCGCATTCACTCACTCCGTTCAAATTTTTCTGCTTTGGTATCTTGTTTGGTCATAAAAAATATTTGTTGTCAAATTCCCGGTATTTCTGTTGACCCTTTAACTTTAAAAATTCCACCAAATCTGCACCTTGCTGATCCATCCTTTTGCACACCCTCCAAAATTGATCTTTTTATAGGGTCCTCCCTGTTTTGGGAACTCCTGTGTGTCGGACAGATCAAATTAGGTCACCAAAAACCAATTTTGCAGAAGACCAAGTTGGGATGGATAGTCTCTGGCCCGTTTGGGTCACAACTTGCATCGAACCCAGTTGTGTGTAATCTTGTACAAAATGTGGATAATCTTAATCTCACTAGATTCTGGGAACTAGAAGAGTTCTCCCATAAGAAATTTTATTCAAGTGAAGAACAATTCTGTATGGATCACTTTACCTCTACCTTTCAAAGAAATTCTAATGGCAGGTTTGTAGTGGCTATCCCTCTTAAACGAAATGCTTCTAATCTAGGAAATTCGAGCCGACAGGCCACCAAATAATTTTATAATTTAGAGCGGAAATTTCTGTCCAATCCTACTCTCAAGGAAAATTACGTCCAGTTCATGAGTAAATATCTCTCTATGGATCATATGTCCCGAATTCAAGAAAAAGCACCATCTGATGGTTACTATCTTCCTCATCACGGAGTAATCAAAGAGGATAGTACAACCACGCGTTTAAGGGTTGTCTTTAATGGATCATTTCGCTCTTCTACAGGAACTTCTGTTAATGACCTTCAAATGATTGGCCCAATAGTACAAGATGATCTTCTATCAATCTTACTTCGTTTTCGTCAGCATACCTTCGTGGTTACTGCTGATATAGCTAAGATGTATCGTCAGGTCCTAGTTAGACCCGAGGATAGGCATCTTCAAAGGATCCTTTGACGGTTCGATCCTTCCCAGCCTTTGTCAGCCTTTGAACTAAATACGGTGACTTACGGAACCTCTGCTGCTTCCTTTCTTGCCACCAGGTGCCTTCTCGAACTTTCCATGGATTGCGCTGATGAGTTTCCTTGTGCATCCCAAATCATTGCTCGCGACTTTTATGTTGCCGACCTGTTAACAGGATCGGACTCTCTTACCGAGCTTTCTTCAAATTGAAAAATCATAAACCAAGTTCTGGAGAAAGGATGTTTCCCGTTGCGCAAATGGATTTCTAATGATACGAGGGTATTGCAGAACATCAATTCTTTTGTTTCCTTCCCTCATATACTCCAAATCGGCGAACATGAGAGTACTAAAACGTTGGGACTTCTCTGGTGCTCTCAATCGGACTCCTTAAAGTACAAGATTAATTCATCGATCATTCCTACGACCATTACAAAAAGGTATATCTTATCTGCCATATCTCAAATCTTTGACCCGTTGGGACTCATCGGAGCAACAATAATTAAAGTAAAAGTTATGATGCAGCAGCTTTGGCTCGAAAAGCTAGGTTGGGATCAATCTGTCCCTTTACATATTCACACGGACTGGCTCTTATTTAAAGATCAACTATCACAGTTAAATGATCTTATAATCCCCCGAAAAATAAAATTGAGCAATGCTGTTTCAATTGAAATGCATGGATTTTGCGACGCCTCTGAAGTCGCATATGGATGCTGTATCTATATTCGCAGTATTGTTCAATTTGATAATGCTGAAGTTCATTTACTTTGTGCCAAATCTAAGGTTGCTCCACTTAAGAAAATTAGTATTCCAAGGCTTGAACTGTGCGGCGCCTTAATTCTTAGCAGGCTCTCAACCAAGGTTCAAGCGTCCCTGTCTTTAAAATTTAACAAAATTTTTTATTGGTCAGACTCTAGTATCGTTCTTGGATGGTTAAAGAATCCTCCTCACTTGCTAAAAACCTTTGTAGCGAACAGAGTTTCAGAGGTCCAGTCTTTAACGGACATTTCTTGTTGGAGTCATGTAGGAAGTAAAGAAAATCCTGCTGACCTCATCTCCCGAGGAGTCGATCCTGCAGTCTTAAAATCCTCCGCGTTTTGGTGGCATGGTCCCGACTACTTACGAGGATTTGATAAAAACCGGCCTGCTCCTTTGAACAGCATTGACACCCAACTTCCTGAACTCAAAATGCCTCAATCTGTTTCATTGGCTACCACGCCGGGCTTCACATTTCCCTTTCAAAGATTTTCGAAGTTCAGTCTTCTACAGCGTGGCTTTGCCTATTGTCTTCGTTTCATCTTTAACTGCTCTGCTCCCAGCAAATCACTGGAAAGACGAACTGGTCCTCTTTCTTACCAAGAAGCTAAGCAAGCTCTTACTTATCTCATCAGATTTTCTAAAGCCCAATCGTTTCCATTGGAACTTGATAGTCTATCCAAAGGAAAACCCCTTTCCTCTAAAAGCAAAATCCTATCATTAAACCCTTTTCTTGATGACCTAGGCATTATCAGAGTAGGCGGCAGGCTTAAGCACTCACCTTATGAATTTTCTAAAAAACATCCTGCGCTTCTTTCTTCCAAACACCAACTCACCAAATTGTTGTTTCTTAAAGAACATATAAAGCTTTTTCACGCAGGTCCTCAGCAACTGCTATATTCGATTAGGGAGTCTTATTGGCCCATTCTTGGAAGAAATTTAGCAAGACAAGTAGTTCATAACTGCGTTCGATGCTTCCGCGCCCATCCTGTGTCCATAAATCCTATTATCTGTTATCTACCAGAGTCGCGAGTCACTCCATTTCTCCCATTCATGAATACTGGAGTGGACTATGCCGGTCCTTTCACTCTGCGGGATCGAAATGGTCGGGGTTTTAAAACGTATAAGGCTTATGTAAGCCTTTATATATGCTTGTCGACTAAGTCAGTTCATTTGGAACTTGTTACTGGTCTCTCCTCTGATGCCTTCATTGCTGCTCTAAAGCGATTTGTCTCGCGAAGAGGCAAGCCACAACGAATATATTCAGGCAACGGCACAAATTTTATAGGCTCTAATAAACAGTTAACAGAACTTGGTAAGTTTCTGAAAGGTTGCAGCAATCAAATCGTGGATTTTAGTACTTGTCAAGAAATTTCTTGGCATTTTATTCCAGCGGAATTTGGGAAGCTGGGATAAAATCCATGAAGAGTCACTTGAAACGTGTTTTATCCGATGCGGTCCTCACTTATGAGGATTTTACTACAATTTTAGTGCAGGTGGAAGCGATTTTAAATTCGAGACCTGTAACTCCATTATCGTCCGATCCTTCAGACCTTAATCCCCTCACACCTGCTCACTTCCTTCTTGGCCGCACTTTAACTTCAGTGGCAGAACCGAATATCTTAGAAGTAAAAGCCAATCGTCTTAGTCACTACGAGAGGCTCCAACAGCTCCGACAGCACCTGTGGAAGAGGTGGTCAGTAGAATATATTTCAGAGCTTCAAGAATGGCAAAAATGGAAGCAGAATAAATCGAAGTTAAAAATTGGTACCCTGGTTTTGATCAAGGATCCAAACCTAAGTCCTTTACAATGGATGCTCGGAAGAGTCCTTCAACTACATGCTGGTTCCGATGGTGTTTCCCGTGTATAATTGATAAAAATCAAAATTGCACATTTTCTATTTAATGCTCCATTTTGAATAATATAAAAAAGTGCTAAAAACTTTTTTGTTTGAAAACGTTACCCACAGTCTGATAATATTAGATTTTGAATCTGACGTTTAGTTTCCGCCCAGTCACCCTCAACTTTTTTTTCTCAAATACGGACCTCTACTTTTTATGTGATTTTTGTATAGCATTTTATTTCCTGAATTCATGTATGTATTACACCTAGTTCATTTTTGATTATTTGAATGAATTTTTAACTATTTACTATAAAAGCTTTTAAATACGGTCCTGTACATTATCTGCAGTCAATAATACAAAGAATGTAAAGAAAACACATTATTTAATTTCATATAAACAAAAAAGATATATGCACTAGTTTTCTATTGTTCAAAATAAAAACACTGGAGCATTAAATAGAAAATTAGCAATTTTGGTTTTATCAATTATTGTGAAAACCGTCCCTGATATCTGGGGATGCAAAGCACCAGTCGCTCAGGGTTCAAATTGAGACACTTTTGTTCCATTTAACCGACTTCGTATCTTTTACGGTTTCCGAGATTGCAAGACATTGCAATGACATTTTCGCCACCCTGTATAGTATTATTAGTTACAACAATAAAGTAACAGATTTTAGTAAACTTTACGTTTTTCCAAAACCTATTTTATTTGTTTTAATGTTAATCGTAATGTTTGTGACTATAATTTGTCAATTTTATTTTTTAATTTTTTTTAAATTAATAGTACAAAAATAATATAATAATATCTACATGCCAAAGTATTTTGATTTCAAAGAAAACTTGATTAGAGTATTTTAATACACATGTCACATAGTAACTTTTAAAATTAATAACCATATATTCTTTTCAAATTGTGGATTGAAATAAAATGATTGTGAATAAAATAGTATACAAACCATGGCGGAAATTATCATTCCTGTCTGGGGCAATAGATCACCTCGGCGCGAGCGCATCGGTGATCAATATTTGCCCTCGACAGTAATGATGCATTTCCCGATTCGGTATGTAATATACTTTTTTCCACATAAAATCAGGAAATTGGAGCTGAAGAATTCAGTATCAGATAAATTCCATCAGAAGATATCGAAAATCCAATTACAAGCGTTAGAACTTATCTTTACACATGGAAGAGGTGTATACTACATCCAGGCTGACGTGGTGTTGTAAGAAACATCAATTTCAAGAAATTTGATTACCATCATTTCGAGGAGATTAAATGGTTCACAATTCGGGTAATACACGATGTGTGTGTATCGTGAATACAGCACAGCAATGGGCCAGGGGCGAAGCTTTCATGACTACTGACTTCACACGGGCTAGTCTCGCGCACAGTTACGTTTTCCAGCCTCTCACCGATCCTTGATTTTAAAATGCTTACAGAGAACGCAAATATTAATATTTTGCGCTCAAATTTTTTTTGATCGTTTTTAAATAACAAAAAATCTCGATTTCAGTTGAAAAAATAGTCGAACCTGCCTATTAATAAATAAAAAAAAACCAATTAAGTAAAACAAATTAATAAATCAAAAAAATAAACAACCATCATAACATGTATATATTTTCTCTTCTAGACCTTCTTTTTTGTTACCCTTACGTTAGAAAGGGGTCACAACAATTTGTTGATGATTTAAGCGTTCCCAAGCACTACCAGCTTGCTGTCTCATCTGCTTTTATGCTTTTATGTTTTTATGCTTTCATGCTTTTATGTTTTTATGGTTTTATGCTTTTATGCTTTTATGCTTTTATGCTTTTATGCTTTTATGCTTTTATGCTTTTATGCTTTTATGCTTTTATGCTTTTATGCTTTTATGCTTTTATGCTTTTATGCTTTTATGCTTTTATGCTTTTATGCTTTTATGCTTTTATGCTTTTATGCTTTTATGCTTTTATGCTTTTATGCTTTTATGCTTTTATGCTTTTATGCTTTTATGCTTTTATGCTTTTATGCTTTGCTTTTATGCTTTTATGCTTTTATGCTTTTATGCTTTTATGCTTTTATGCTTTTATGCTTTTATGCTTTTATGCTTTTATGCTTTTATGCTTTTATGCTTTTATGCTTTTATGCTTTTATGCTTTTATGCTTTTATGCTTTTATGCTTTTATGCTTTTATGCTTTTATGCTTTTATGCTTTTATGCTTTTATGCTTTTATGCTTTTATGCTTTTATGCTTTTATGCTTTTATGCTTTTATGCTTTTATGCTTTTATGCTTTTATGCTTTTATGCTTTTATGCTTTTATGCTTTTATGCTTTTATGCTTTTATGCTTTTATGCTTTTATGCTTTTATGCTTTTATGCTTTTATGCTTTTATGCTTTTATGCTTTTATGCTTTTATGCTTTTATGCTTTTATGCTTTTATGATTTTATGCTTTTATGCTTTTATGCTTTTATGCTTTTATGCTTTTATGCTTTTATGCTTTTATGCTTTTATGCTTTTATGCTTTTATGCTTTTATGCTTTTATGCTTTTATGCTTTTATGCTTTTATGCTTTTATGCTTTTATGTTTTTATGCTTTTATGTTTTTATGCTTTTATGCTTTTACGCTTTTTTAATGCTTTACCACTGCTTTTTGGCTGAATTAAGACAGAATCTAATTCATTCAAAGCCGTCTTCCTTCCATCTTTGATCCGGTAAGCGACTGATCGGTGATGGGCCATAGAGAATATCATACTAGTCTTAGATCCTACTACCAACAAGTAAAATCCTTCCATTTGCTTAACTGTTAAGTTAAATTATATGAATGTTATTAATCTTAGGTTTTACCCGATTTTTAACTTTAATTTAAGTGTAATTTTTTTTTCTAATAGCCATCAATAAAATTATTCAATACTGTAAAAATCCAGTGAAGGCAAGACTATATGCTGATGATCTTGTCTTTTTTATTGGTGGGAAAAACATCAATAGAATACATTACCTTCTCCAAGAAGCTCTAAATAACATCGAAACATGGTCTCAACAAAGTGGCTTACGATTTTCGACAACAAAAACCAAAGGAATTATATTTTCAAAAAAATATATAAACCATTTACCTCAGTTTATGCTCTATGGCCAACCAATTAGATACGAAGACAACATCAGATTCCTTGGTGTGGTTTTAGACCAAAAACTCTCGTGGGAGCCTCACATCCAGTCTCTTCGGTTAAAGTGCCAATCAGGATTAAACCTAATGAAATCAGTAGCTCATAGATCCTGGGGAGCTGATTACAAAACTTTAATGAACTTATACAGACCATTACTCAGATCTAAAATTGATTATGGTAGTATTGTTTATAACTCTACAGGGAAAAAAGTCCTAGACCAATTAGACATAATACGTAACAGTGGAATTAGAATCGCCCTAGGAGCCTTTTATACTAGCCCCAGAGAAAGCCTGTATGTTGAAGCCGGGGAACCGCCATTGAGACTCCGGAGAGAATATCTCACTTTAGCTTTTGCAGCTGCTAAACTACCTAACCCAAAAAATTCCGTACATCATTATGTCTTCGCTCATATATTACAAACCAATACAATGCGAGAAAAAAAATCAGTTTTCCTTTTTACCATAGATTAAGAAAATATTCAAAACACCTTCATTTTACCTTTCCAACTACCCACATTAATCCCGAAAATAATAACCTACCTCCCTGGACAGTACCTCTTATGAAGTTTAACACGACTCTAGCTGTACACAAAAAGTCAGACATTAACAATAAATTTTTAAATGCTAGTTTTCTCGAAGCCATGTAAGATTTTATTCATATTTATACCGACGCATCCAAATCAGATATCGGAACCATTTATTTGACCTGATCGAAACTTCTCTTTTAAACTCCCAATAACGACATCCATATATACAGCTGATTTAACTGCTATACTTTTTGCCCTTAAACATATCAGTCTGATCAATAATCAGAAATATTTAATCATAACCGATTCTCTTAGTGCCATCCTCGGCATGAAACAAGTCTACCGTTCCCACCCAACACTTTCGTGTATAAAAAAGGAATTGCTCGACATTCAACAAAAAGGTACTTACTAAGAGTTCATATGGGTGCCATCACACATAGGAATATGTGGGAACGAAAAAGCCGATGCACCCGCAAAAGCAGCAATCTCAAGCCCTGAAGCTACAATCATCGAGGAAACCATTCATCTAGACTTAAAACCGTACCTGAAACGTTTAGCGCAAAGTGCGTGGCAGTCTGAATGGAATCGGTCCAATTCTAAATTAGCGTTAGTGAAAAAATCAGTGCTACCTTGGGAATCAGTGCCAGCCAATCGCCGAAACCAAGTGATTCTATCGCGGCTGCGCATAAGTCATACGCTTTTAACTCACTAACATCTACTGTGCGGGAAACAGGAACCAGTATGTTACGCGTGTGACTGTGCAGTTACCATTGGACACATTTTACTAGAATGCCCTCTCTACACGATAGAACAAAATAGACATCACCTAGAAGACAATCTAAAAGCAATCCCCCAAAACAACTATGATAACAATAACATAATAAACTTTTTAATTGATTCTCAGCTAATAAATAACATCTAGAAAATAGTAAATGTAATATACAACACAATGCTAATAACCTTCTGTGGTTGAAGCAGTAAATTTAAATTAAAAAAAATTGCATATGTAGTTCAAATGGAACATTATTTTATAAACTGGGTAACGGGAACGTAAGGGTCGTGTATGCTGCTCCAACAGCCATGTATAAAAAAGGGACTATTTCATTTTTTTGTTTATCATATTTATTTTTTAGTTTATATATAAACGGGTAACTAAAAGAAGACCTCAGTAAAGTACCAAATAACTAACAAGTGAA
The DNA here is from genome assembly GCA_963243735.1 of Neocrepidodera transversa. Taxonomy (NCBI): domain Eukaryota; kingdom Metazoa; phylum Arthropoda; class Insecta; order Coleoptera; family Chrysomelidae; genus Neocrepidodera; species Neocrepidodera transversa. The sequence goes on from OY725341.1 coordinate 32,641,444, forward strand.
CTTTACTAAACTCACACCCCTTTTACCGTCATTTAAAAGCCGGTAGCAAGTGCAGGTAGCTGATAATCGCTGGTTAACATTTAAAATAAATTGGGTGATGCTAACCTGCACCATATCTGGCGACTCCAAGAAGACAGACCCAGCAACTTACACTCACCTTCTCAGAGAATATTCGAATACTATCCAAAACATATTATATAAAGCTTACAAGAAAATTTGCCCCGTTAAGGCTGGTCCAAAACGATCAGACCATCTCCGGATGGTAGTGTCACGAATTGAAACACCTCAGGAAAGTTGCGAGAAAATCCTTAAATAAGGTAAGAATGTCAAAACAAACAGATGACTTGGGCACTTACAAATTTCACCTGAAAGAATACAAAAGGTCGTCAAGCAAAAAGCGTGGAGAGCCCATTGCTAAGAAATCGAAGATTTCCTCCAGACAGCAAGGTAAACTAACCAAAAGAGGATGGCATAAAACTGAACAAAAACTGCAAACCTCGAAGAGAGCACCACACAAACACAGACAACTGCCCTAGGCTAGCTGATGAGCTAGGTCCTCACTTACTAATGAGGATGCACAATGAGGTCTAATGCCCGGTTGCACCAACGTATCCTAAGATGCATTTTATCTAGGCTCGACCTAAATGTGTGATGGACTTATGATACAGATGTGTTGCACCAACGTTATAGAACGTCATTTTACGTAGGATGCATTTTATCTGAATTTACAATGGCAACATTGCAATATTGTCAAACTACTGTATAATAGATGGCGCTGATTGTTAATATCGGTAAAGCAGGTCATGTAATTATTGGTTGAATGTTTCTTTTTCTCAGTTTTATAATCAAGGATGTTTATACACAAATTATGATTTCCGATATTACATTTTATTTTTTAGCAAATTTTAATTTTTTTCCTCAAATTTTTCATCTTTCAAAATTGTATAATTTTTATTTATTTTTTTATACTTTTTCAATTTTGGAACCGATAACGATGAATTATTTGAGGAAAAAATTGAAATTTGGTAAAAACTAAAATATCGGAAATTTTTCAAGTCCATAAATACGACAAAGTGAAATTCAAGGAAAGATATTTTTATTTTAAATTTTTTAATTAATTAATAGCATGAATCTAAACACAATTTTTAATTTTTATTAACATTTTCAAATTGCCATTTTTTTGTAAAATTAATAATAAAAGATTTTCAGACATACTGTATATACAGTGTGTCCACTTAAGTTCGCGACATATGGGAACTGAGACATATAAAATTATTTTCTACAAATTATCTTATTTACAAATACAAATATTTTACGATATTTTCTTAAAATATTAATTGAATATTCTTGTAGAATATTTTTTTTTATTTTTGTTCAAGTGTTATTCTTTGTTATATGTAAATAAAAATAGTTTCCTGTAAAAATTACTTTTTCTTCAAGCGTATAATAATAAATATATTACTTTCGACACCATAGACCGTAGAAATATCCTATTGTTTTCTCCACGACCATTACTGAATGTATGAATTCTGAAATCATTTTTAATAATAGAATGTAAACATTCACACTCTAGAGTCTGAATATTTATTCTATAATACTTGCCTCTTAAGCATTTTGCATGTATTTTCATTCTTTATCAAGGTAAAGAATGGATTTTCTGTAATCGAAATAAACAATATGGATTGCCCTGGATTTCAAAATTGTCACTGTCAGATATAAAATGGCGACGGTAATAATTATTTTCAAATAAGTTTTAACTCAAACAAAATAATGAGTGAAAAATCAAATGAAGTAGATATAGAATTTAATAATATCTGAAATTGCAAATTATGAAAAAACACCAATGCATCAGATTTTAATATCGGTAAGTGTACCACAGCACTATAAATATTAATACAATGTAATACAAATATATCAACAAATAACTTTTGTTCAGATTTAATTTAATTTTGATTTATACTTTTTGATCGTGGAGAAAATATAGTCTGTTGTCGAATTTTTCATTCTAACCTTGTTACAGAATCTACTATTACTAGTACAACAATAATGAGAAAAGATAGCAATGGGCTTTATAATCGAGTAGGTATGAACTGTCATTTTAATATTTATTTAATTGGACGTTTTTCAGTTTTGAAAATGTCTATTTTTTGCTACATACAACTTGAATTATTTCTAGACTTGAAGAAAAAACTAGTATACTAGTATATGTATATTACTCGGAGAAGAAGCCTTCATTATTTCTGTTTCGCTCAGATTACACTGCCTCGGTCGTAAACTTCTAAGCTCAACAAATAATAAGCGCCTTCTACTCCTAGTAATACAATATAATATTATTTATAAGTACCAATGGTAAGAGATGATATAGAATATTATTTCTTGAAAATTTTAATATTATAAAATGTATAAATAAATAAAAAATGAATATTCCTACATTCTGGCAAAATAATTATTTACAAGATATCGTAGGTAATCAAAATGTTCATTATTATTGACTGGAATTGGAATATCTTCATCTCTTGGCGTTTCTTGGAGGTGACGTTGCATCACTTCCACTTCATCGGGTGATAATTGGGAAGATATTATTCAACTTCATTCTACATCCATATGCCATAATAGGAAACCGTTTCTTCCACACTCCGAACAAATTTTCTACCTGAACTCTGCTTCTGTTGAAATTTCTCTCCCGTTCGTTGAGTGGTTCCAAAAAAGGAGTAAACAAATATGATAAATTCATATATCCGCTCACCTATATATTACAAAATAAAAATGTCATAAAATAATCAGAATACATAAATATCCAAATATCGTTTACCTAATAAAATTCCATTGGCAAAATCTTCCTATCTTAAACCGTGCTTTTAATCTGGAACTGTTGAACATTGTCACATCATGAGTCGAGCCAGGCCACCTGACTACAATATCCTTGAAAGTAGATCTGCACTCGATACCGCTTGGACATTTAGTGAAAAGTAGCCATTTCTATTTCTAAAAATTTCGCCATCGAGACCCACTGTGAAAAATATGTACATAGATTATAAGGAACTGAAAAATAAATAGGTGGTGAAATCAAACCTTGTGATAAAATTCTTATGTGAGTGCCATCAACTGTCCCCACAACACGAGGAAAAGCAGAAACATCGAAGAATTTATTTTGCTCAGCAGCAATTTCAACTTCATTTCCTGGCATTATATGTATTTTTCTTTTAAATTGGCAATTATTCGTGACACTTTTGATACAATTCTTGATATATTGGATTTATCAGCTCCTATAAAATCTCCAGTAGCTAGTAGATGACCGCCAGTAGCAAAAGGTCTTATTGTATAAAAGTAATTGATTCATTTGACTTAATGAATTGTTTCTGAAAAGTTGTATTTATTGTTACTCTTTGTAATACATATATTAGTTCAATTAAAGCTCTTTGGGTAAGTAATTGTAAGATGGTCCCTTTTTGTAATCGAAACCTTTTAAAAAATTCTTCCTCTGATACAGTTTCGAAATAATTCATTCTAGGGCGAATTTGTCTTGGTAGAGCATTTATTTCTTCGTCTATATCCATCCACTACATCCACATTATCCACAATATTTATATCTGCGTCTAGATCCATCACTTTATTTAACTTACAAATTACACCCGAACTTTGCAAACTAATACCACTCTATTAATACGTAAAAGTCTTTTTATTTTTGTTAATGTGAAATATAATATTCACTTTAATTAACTTTCTAGCAGTTTTTTCTAGTAAATGTCTATTGACGTATATTTTGGAGGTTATAATCCTCGTCCTAAGTCATCGAAATCGACCGCCTAGGATCTGTGATCAGGTTATATCACAGGCCAGAGATTTTTCGTTGGTGCAACAGTATAAAATCGATTTTAGACTTAAGTCTGACTTAGGATAAGAATCCGTCCTAGGATGCATTGGTACAACCGGGCGTAAGTGCTGTGGGACAGCCTACTTGTAAAACAACCCACCCTCTCCACCTTACAAATAATACCTAAGAGTAAATTTTTTTTGTTTATTATTTGATTGTTCTTAAAATTATTAGCTAGGAAACATTACATTTATCCATGAAATTTACTGTTTCTTTTATTCATAAAACGGCTACAGAAAAATGGATGAAAATTGCAAATAATTTAAATAGAAATCCATGGGGCAACTAAAAATTGGATGCATTGAAAAAAGTAAATGTTGAATGCCAATTTTGCGAAAATTGGAATTTATGAAATTGGTCACATTCGATGCACACACCAACCATTTCAGCAGCTATCGTGGAAGGTTATAGACAACTCTGGCAATAGTCTCAACCTTCTCGAGATATCTCAAAATGGACTAATTATGGTGATTTTTATTATGTGTTAAAATTGTAAATTAACTAATTTTAAATTATAATTATGTTGTTGTAAGTAATCCGGTTGTTCCCCTTTATTTATATATTACTTTGTTTACATAAAAAAACAATGTTGAGTATGTTAAATTATTTCCATGACGTTAACGCTACGTTGTTTATTATTTTAATTCATTTTAATCGTTTTTGGTAATAACCTTTTAGCCCAGTAAAAGTTACTTCTATAAATTATACAACGGGATTCATTCTAAAATTAGATATAATATATCGAGATAGTTCTAAATAACATATATTTATTTGCTCCTATTAAGTTATATATTAATTATTCAACTGCTTCTGAGCAATTAATAGTATACATAAACAAATTGCGTGAGTTATGACTTTCCATAACTCACTATAGTAAGTTATGGATAGGAATGTATAAGTATTTACTATACAAATGTATCTAGTTTTGTACAGGTTGTTGTATTTGGAATAAAGATGAGTTAGATTCAATACTATTTATTTTAATTATGAAGTACAATTATGTGGCGGCCCTCTTATACATAATGTTTGAAGTGCGAAGGTTATTTTACCAATCTGCCCGCTCTAGTCCTGACGGGCGCACTTCCCGCTTGAGCACTATTGTTTTGAATATTATTCGCTGCTCTCTTGGGAGAGGGATTATTGTTTATCGCTGGGTAAATGTTTCTATCTGTTTCATTAACATTCACATTCTCAATATTTTTATTATATGACGGAATACTTATATTATTCTTTTGGTCACCTTCTCTTCTTAGATTCGAGTCAAAATTTTCATTGTATAAATGATTTGGTTTAAAATTGTTTTGGTCAAATTTACTTAAAAAATTTTCTGTTTCTGGCAAAAATGTGATTATTTTTATTAAGTTTCACTATATATGATCTAGGTCTGTGGGAATCTATACTGACAATAATGGCAGGCTCCCAAAAGTTTTTAAAGGAGGGTATCGTTTTTTGGGTTTTTTGCTACCCCGTACGAATTTTTTCTCACTAAAAGAAATTAAAAAAAATGGATTTCCCAAAATTTTTTTCTTTAAAACGCCCCGGAACATACTTTTTTTTAACTTCGAAATTTTGAAATCACAAGGACTGACAAGAAGGATTTGGCAACATGGCGGCCAGCTGTCATTTAATGGAACACGCGCGATTTTTCTCGAAATAGGTCAAGTGTCAGTAGATAGAACGTCCTTTAACTTTAACGGTTCTGTAACTAACGACAATGACGTTTAGATTGTGACAATTGTATAAGAAATCAACTTGTTAAATTTTATTCTAAACGTTATCGCCTTTAGTTATTGAGTCTTTAAAGTTAAAGGACGTTCTATCTACTGACAGCAAGTGTTTTAAAGACCAGTTATCCACGAATACTTTCTGCTATTTTTTTTATTGGTACACTTTAAAATCATAAATACTTTTATTATTACTACAAAAAATGGAAATAAGAAATAATAATGTAAAATGGTTGAATTAGTGATGTCATCAGCTGTCATCGAAATGACAAATACAAAAATTAATTTGCAATATATCACATAAGATTTATTGTTGTCACCACATTGTTACTGGTTGCATATTACTTAAAAATAAGTTCTAACATTGATACCTAAAATAATAAAGCAGAATCGCGGTTAATACAACAAAAATCAGAAGACACTAAAGATTCATTCATCAAATATATGGAAGAGCAAAAGGTATTAATTTAAATGGCATTTCATCTGATTTAAAATATCAAAGTTTCAATATTTCAAACAATACTAAACAATGTGTTAGTAATATTTTATTTGGCGTTATAGTGTAATCTTATTTAGATCAATAAAAAGATTAACATTTAAACTTCTTACACGAATGGGGTGTTTACTTGATTTTAGGTTAATGGGCCATTAAAAACCTGAGTAATAAAAATTTAACCCTTATTTTTTATTATTTTTTAAACCTATATTCAACCTATAATTAAAAAAAAATCTGTGACTTAAGGTCGATCAGTTAAACAAATATGAGAAAGATGGTGCCACTCGGATTTATTTGAATTCGGTTTACAGTCGACAGTTTTCTCTGTAGTACCGGCAATACTACACCTCAATACTATAAATAACCAAGGGGGAGTTAGCGTCGAAATTACATATTTATTCTAATTTTTGAATCACTATTAAAAATACTATTCTTGAACATTGCGACACAATAATTATAGGGCATTTTGTAGCAAAAGGTAAGCATATAATTAAATAAATAACTTCGATTGTAACGCCACCTTTGCTTAAATAGATAATCCAAACTTAAATTTACGACTGGCGCCATCTTTCGCTTATTTCTTAAACTGATCTACCTTAAGACGTATCAAAAATATTAAATATTTGAAATTAAACGTTTGATCGTAAAAAATCTGCTAAATCCTGGTCTTTGCTTATCAATACGGGTAATAAACATATTAAAGTTAAAAAAAAACATAAAAGTCCTAGTTCTGTCACAGCTTATAGTAGAAGGAGCTGTTTCTGTCACAGTATAAGGCTCATAGTAGGGGAAGCTATTGGGAGACAAATATTCCATAAATTTTTTTTTTGTGAAATGCAAAATAAACGCAATTTTGTATTACTGATTAACCCCCGTTAAATCCAAATAATAGTTTTTTTATTTGTATTCTAAATAATCAGAAAAACATAATCTAACATTAACGACGCATGCGCACAATCATGAGTATTTGTCTCCCAAAAGCTCCACCTCATATAGGAGCTACTGTGGTTCTGTGTTAAGACATGCGATGTTGCCATATTTAAAAATTGGTTTAACAACTTGGATATTAATAATAAATGTCAAACTTTTCCAGTTCTTAGATTTTTCAGTTAACAGTTGTTAAATATTTGGGCTTTTTTAGACTGATGTAATAGTTTTAAAAATATTAGTGATTTATTCTACATATTTTTTTTTCATTTCAAAGAGATTTCTTGCATTAAAAATGTTTTATTTATTAATAATTTTAGCCGTCCGTATACACCCTAAAAATCAGGTAATTTAGAATTTCTCGCAATGGAAATTCATTTTAAGCTTATAGTTTTAATATAAAACATTTTTTTCGTTTTCCTCTCTTGGATTTTCAAGTTTTTGAAACATAAAATTTTTTTTCATGAGAAACCCAAAACACCCATTTAAAACGATACCCTCCTTTGACCATAACATTATCGCCCTTCTTTAGAGCACTCAGGTCGTTGGCATTACGGTTATAATATTTTTTTTGGTTATTTTGATTCTTAATGCAATTCGTTCTATAGTTTCTGGTATAATTTTTTGGCATTAACAACGAGTTTTTAACTGGTACAAGACCCTTTAGTTTTCTATTGAATAAAAGTTGAGCTGGTGAAAGGATATTGGAACTAATTGGGGTATTATGATATTCTAATAAAGTTAGATATATATCTTTATTGTCGTAATAAGCTTTTTTTTAGTAAGTTTTTGATTGTTTGAACGTGTCTTTCGATAAAACCATTGGATTGAGAGTTAGTGGCGGAGTTTGTTTTGTGTGTTATTTCCCATTCTTTCAGAAATCGTTGAAACGTTTCACTCTTAAATGGACCATCATTGTCTGAGTAAAAATAATCTGGTTTTCGTGTCTAGCAAAAATTGACTTTAGACCATTTACCACACGTTCTGATGTAGAGTTTTCCAGGCTTAATACCTCGGAAAATTTAGAATAAACATCTACTATCAGAAGATATTTTTTACTATCGATATAAAGAAAATCAGCAGCGACTATCTGCCAAGGGCGATCTGGAATATCTCTATTGATTAAAGTTTCTTTGTGATTTGTTTTAGTAAAAGTCAAACAAGTAGAACAATTTTTTACAACATCTGTAATTTCTTTAGTCATGTTTTGCCAGTAAACATTTTCTCTAGCTCTGAGTAAGGTTTTTTCGATTCCCATGTGATTATAATGCAACCGCCCTATTATGTCTTTACGCATACTTTTGGGTATAATTAATTGATTTGCTTTAAAAAGTACTCCTGTTTGTTCAACTATTTCACCCCTGACACTCCAATATTGTTTTACCTCATTATTAATCATTTCTTTTAGCCAATCCTCTTTGATTATTTTCTTGAGTTCCTTTAATTCAAAATCATTTTTAGTTTCTATTTCAAGTTTATTAACTTTTTGTGGGCTTTTGTAACAATAATCTATTAAACCAACTTGTGCTTCAATATCCGCCTCAATTTCACTCTCAAATTTGTCATTTACACTTGCCCTACATAGAGTATCTGCAAAAAACATTTTGGCTCCCGGTTTAAACATAACTGTAAAATCATAAGCCTGTAAGCTTATGCGTAACCGTTAAAGCCGCATAGGGCATTGGTTTAATGGTTTTTTAAATATGTTTTCTAATGGTTTATGATTACTCTCTACTGTAAAGTGTTTTCCAAATAAAAATTGATGGAAACGTTGGCAATCAAAAGCAATTGCCAATGTTTCCTTTTCTATTTGGGCATAGCCCTGTTGTGTCTGTGTCATTGACTTAGACGCATATGCGACTGGGGCTCCTCCTTGGAGGATCGCCGCTCCCATAGCGTCCTTACTGGCATCAACTAACAGAACTACAGGCCTACGCATATCAAAATATTGTAAAATTGGACTCTCTGTTAAAATATTTTTTAGATTTTCAAATTCTCATTGGTGTGCTTTTGTCCAGCACCATACCGTGTCTTTTTTTATTAAATTTCTTAAATTTGTAGTGATTTTTGACTGATTTGGAATAAATTTTGAGACAAAAGTAACCATTCCTAAGAAACTTGAGAGATCTTTTATATTTTGTGGAGTGGGCATATTTTGCATTGCAATTATTTTGCCGGAATCTACTTTTATACCATCACTGCCTAGAATATGACCTAGGTATTTTACCTCTTTCACACAAAAATTTGGATTTTTTCCTGTTAATTTTTACCCCTCTTTCTTGTGCCCTAAGTAAAACCTTTTCTAAAATGTTATCATGCTCCTCTTTTGTCTTAGCATAAATTACAATATCATAGATAAAAATTTTAATTCTTTTGATGCCCTCAAAAATTTCTGAAAAAACCCTATAAAATATTTCCCCCGAGTTAGTTAACCCAAATGGTAAACGTAAGAATCTATAACGGATAAAAGGTTCTGCGAATGTTGTTAACTTAGATCTCTGTTTAGATAATTCAATTTGCCAATACCCTTTATATGCATCTAATGTTGTATAAAACTTTGATCCTATCATATCTCTTATGATCTCGTCAAAAGTTGGCATTTCATAACGTTCCCTAATTAAGGCTTGGTTTAAATTCTGCGGGTCTAAACAAACTCTGATATCATTATTTTTCTTTTTGACTATTACAATCGGGTTATCAAATTCAGAGGCTTCAGTAATTTTACAAATAATATTATCGTTAATCATTCTATTAATTTCTAATTGTAATTTGTCAATTAGCTGAAATGGTATTTTTCTGCACGGAGTTATAATAGGGAAGTAATCATCTTTTAATGTGAAATTTATCGGACTATTATTAATTTTTCCTAAACCTTCAAAAAACCTACTATACCGTTCTACTATACTAGATTCACTCTTTATTTCATGTATCTGATTTTTTTGCAATAATTTCATTTCTTTTATATCTCGAATTCCCAGAATCGGTGCAGATTTTTTTTTTGTTTGAACTATTATAAAATCAGTTTTATAATTTTTACCACGTATTTCAATGTCTAGATAGCATTTACCAATAATATCTAATTTTTGACCACCGTAACCAGTAATGTCAACGACCACATGTTCCAGTGGAACATTAATATTTAATGAAAAGAATACATCAGCAGGTAGTACATTGACTTGTGCTCCTGTGTCAAGCTTAAAATTAACAGTTTTATTGACATTTCTTACAATCCCCATCTCAAACCAGTCAAAGTCTATATTATTAACCTCTAGCTCTATACTACCTAGTAAATAATTATCTTGGTTACCTTGATCCTGTGGATTTATGCTTTCAGGTCCTTCTTCTGCGTATTCTATTGTTCTAATATTACCTCTATTTCTTTTTGCCCTGCATGTTGTTGCGAAATGGTTAGGTCGTCCACAATTATTAAATCGTTTGCCAAATGCTGGCCAGCTGCGGTAACCATGTAAACTTCCACATCTCGTACACTTTGGTCTGTCCCTAAAATATCTGCTTGAACCCCCTTGATTGTCATATGTTATTTGTCTCTCTGGTCCCGGATAGTATTTCCTGGTATTTCTTTAATCTTCTTGTCTTGAATTTATGGTGGACCGTTCTTGGTTTGCTTTTTTTACCTCATTTATTTCAACCTTTGCTGTGTTTTCTGTCAATTGTTTGATATGTTTATATGTTTGTTCTGCTGCTTTACATATTTCAATAGCTCTTTTTAAATCTAGTTACGGTTCCCTCAGCAAACTGTCTTTCACTCGTTTATCATGAATCCCGCATACAATTCTATCTGTGACCATTCTCTCCTTAAAAGATCCAAAAGCGCAATTTTCTGCGATTTTTTCTAAGTCTTGTAAAAAGTCTTTAAATGTTTCATCGGCGTGTTGAAATCTGTTGTTTAATACGTGTGTTTCGACACTAGGATTGTATTTCGGCATAAAACGTTCTTCGAACCTTTTCATTAGGGCGTCTGGTTCTTGTTTTTCATTCTCAGACAGGTTCCATCTCCGATATATTTCTCTAGCTTCTTCCCCTATGCAATGTAATAGAACTGCTGCCTGGACCGGCCGTGATTTCTCAGAACAACCAGTGGCTAATGAGTATATACTAAACTCTTCTTTGAATTTTTTCCACTTATCCCCTAAGTCGCCTTCGATGACCATATGTTTCGGTTGCTTGAGAAACTTCATCTTTTTTTTAGGTTATTTTATTTCTATTTTTATAAATATTTGTTACTTATGCTATGGGAACTTTATGTTCTTTCATGTGACTGCGTCATGTTGTATTTGGAATAAAGATGAGTTAGATTCAATACTATTTATTTTAATTATGAAGTACAATTATGTTGCGGCCCTCTTTACTGACATGTGTATTGAGAATGGCTCTGAAAGACAGGGATGTGTCACTTGTCAACGGTGCAATCCGTTCGGTTGATATGTACCATGACACAGGTCGATTAGCCTAAGCGGAACAGTCCATTGCTGTCATTGAGGGTAGTCATGTCACTTGATATTTTTATTTAATTTAATTAATTTTGACGTTTATAAATCAAAAGTTAATAAGATGAATTCTGAAAGTAAAGACGAATTATTAGGTACACCTCCATAAATAAGACAAATAGCTAATGCTACAATACAGAATTTATTATCCGAAAAATCACAAAACAAATATAAAGGTGCATACAAAAATTTTCAAGATTAGTGTAGCACTAAGAACGTTAACTCGTTTACAGAAAATATACTTTTGGCATATTTTAAAGAGCATATAGCAATAAATATAAAGCATCGTCTCTGTGGACTTTCTACTCTATGCTAAAAAACACACTCTACATAAATTGTGAATAAAGTCATTTCTCTGTACTTGCAGCTTAGTATTTATTGTTATAGTCGTAGATAGAATATAGTATTCAACTTGCGGTAATGGTCATAACTCACTTGATGAATTACAGTACTCGCCTGCGGCTCGTGCTGCAAACTTCATGTGCGCGAGACTAGACCGTGTGACGTCAGTAGCCATGAACGCTTCGCCCCTTGCCCTCTGCTTCGCTGTATTCACGATGCAAACACATTTTACAGTGTTACCGTTTTTAGTAAATTTCCTACTAAATTAGTAGATTTTTAAGAAAAATGAGGGTGTTTAGTAGAATTTTAAATGAATTGATAATAGGCAGTTTCGACATTTTTTATTACTGAAATCGATATATTTTTTTATTAAAAAAAGATCAAAAAAAATTGAGAGCAAAATATTAATATTAACGTCCGCTGTAAAATTCAGTAGATTTTTCAGATTTGAATTTATCGCTATCTGTCTATGGTATATTTAAGACGAGTGTCTCATCGCAGAAAAAATATTTTGTATCATCCAAACGTGACACGTGATTCGCTTAAATAACAAGTTTGAACAAATGTAATTATGAGCTCTAGTAGCAGCGTGGACTGGTGCTGGTTAGTGGTGCGATAGGTCCGGGATCGAATCTCGAATACATCATATCTTTTTTTTGCTTTTTATCGTTATATTTTACTTTCAAACGTTATTAAATATTTTTTTTTATTTTTTTTTAATACACAGGCTAGTTTAGTTAGTCAAGACTTCTTTTAATAAAAAAATACATATCCCCCGGGCAGGTAAAAAATATGAACAAAATATTTTTACTGCGATGAGACACTCATGATTTTGGTAGTTTATTATTGAAATGTTGGTAGAATACGGTTTATTGAAAAATATTTAATAAGGTTGAAAAGTAAAATATAACAATAAAAAGCAAAAAAAATGATATGGTGTGTGCGGGATTCAATACCCAGACCTATCGCACCACTAACCAGCACTATTCCACGCTGCTACTAGAGCTCATACTTAAGTTTGTTCAAATTACTTATTTAAGCGAATCACGTGTCACGTTTGGATGATACAAAATATTTTTCTGCAATGAGACACTCGTATTAAATATACCATAGATAGATAGCGATAAAATATAGTTTTAAATTCAAATCTGAAAAATCCACTGAATTTTACAGCATACGTAAATATTAATATTTTGCGCTCTATTTTTTTTGATCGTTTTATAATAAAAAATATATCTATTTCAGTTTAAAAAAAAATGTCGAACCTGTCTAATATCCATTCAACTAAAATTCTACCAAACACCCTCATTTTTCTTAAAAATCTACTAATTTAGTAGGAAATTTACTAAAAACGGTAACCCTGTAAAATGTGTGTGAATAAAGCGCAGCAGCGGGCCAGGGGCGAACCGTTCATGGCTACTGACGTCACCGGTCTAGTCTCACGCACAGGTATCGTTTTTCAGCCTCTCGTCGATAGTTGATTTTAAAATGCATATAGCGGACGTAAATATTAATATTTTTGGCTCAAATATTTTTTGATCGTTTTTAAATAACAAAATCTCTCGATTTCAGTTAAAAAATAAAAATGTCGAATCTGCCTATTGCATTACGATCAAACGGAATGCTTTTCACAGGTTTCGAAAAAGCTGACTCCGTTTACTTACACTTAATGATATCCCCCACCTAGAACTTAAAATCTCGCCAAACTTGAGTGGAGTGATTTTGTTTGAAGGGTTATCAGTCATGTAGCAATTATAGGCTAAGTAAAAGTGTGTTTTCGAAGATTTGAAGGACAAACAATTCAATGACTCTGGCCAATAGCTTGTATGGGAAGATGTACTCATCACTAGTGTGAGATGAGTAGAGGATAAATAGGAACATCTGACGGGGTCAATGAAGGTCAAGGTAAAGGGTCATTGTACTCAATGGTAATGAAGTTCAAGGGCCATTATAATCAAGGTCGATGAATGTAAAGATTCATTATGCCATATGGTGGAGTGGGGAAGGATTAAAGTCTTAAATTTAGACAATAGAAACCTACCTCCCTGTCGACCTTATCGACAAAAATTTTTATTTATGTATAAAAACAGTGTAACTGAGGTTTACTTTAGGTATTAGTAGGCAGCGGTTCTGCTTCGATTTGGATCTTGAACAATCTTTGTTTTCTAAAAAATAAAAAATAAATTATAATTACAGATACCACACAGAATAATCGACTAGTTAACTCTCGGCTCGCAAATTGGATTAACAAAAAAATATATTCTCTTTTTTTGGGAAAATAAAAAGGAGTCTTTCATCATTTCAAGCAAGATTACCAGACATTGATTTATCCATCAGTTTATAAATATTATTATTATAAGGAATGCTTTTTTCTCTCCGACACACTACTAAATCACAACATTGTATTTACTTGCTTTGGGGATTCTGTTATTAAAGATTAAATTATTTATCGTTTTATGTAAACTTACTTAACCATCAACATTATGTAAGTAGCGTCGTTTATGAATAGATAACTGATCGATAAAGTTCGTTAATTATATGTGGGTATTTTGAATAATAACGGCTGATAAAGTTCGTTAAATTATATATGACAGATAGCGGACAGCTTCGACAGCTCTGACTGCTTAGGCAGTTTCGACAGTTGTGATAGATATGACAGCGTGTGTGTATTTTGAATAACACTAACGCTAATCCTCAGTCAAATAAAAATAGCGTTATACGGTAAGTTTCCGAAGTAACGGGATATTTTGTGGGTCCCCTTAAATCAAATACATCAAACAATTATCATAATTGACACATGGCGTAACCTAAAATGCAGAAAAAAGCAATTGCTTTGCTAAAACTATGGAGCGTATAGAAGGAGGGCAATCTCTAATGAACGACGCGTTTAAAATATGGTCAAAATTTTATACGCAACTAAAGTTACATAAAATAACCGACGTGGCGCTGATGATCGTTTGTTGAAAAACTCTTTGAAATTAGTTACAATTTAAAGTTAGTTACACTTGTTATTCTATATTGACGTAACTTCAGATTTGAATATAATTTGAATGAATAAACGGAATCTTCAAATAACTGGTGAGTCAAAATATAAAAGAAAATCACAAAAACTTGTTTTCAACTGTGTAAGTGGTTCGCCAAAAGATAGATAAATTCGGCAATAAGTACATTTGATATTTCAATTAAAAAAAATGATTGTTAAATGTCTAAATGGTCAGGAGGTGGTGGTACACCTTCACTTGCAGCTGTATCTATATTGTGTTATAGCAATAAAAAGGAAAACATGCCATATTAAAAAAATTGTTTGAACTCTTGGTACTTTTTAACTACTCTTTGACACTGTGGTTTGATGAACCCCAACAAAATCTCCTATTGCAATTTGATGTGTAGCATAAAAATAAAATCTAAGAACGGTTAATAGTTGGTTCATAACAGTTGAGCTGTTGTTTCTTCAAGAAATTTTTTAATCAAAAATTATAATAGTATTAATATGTACTTACAAATTATTAAACTTTAACTCATCTTCGATATGTTTTAGTACTGTACAGGTAGTTTAGTTTGTAAGACGGAATCTTCGGAAAACGGATAATTTATCTAATTCTTGAAAATAATTTGAACAATCATAAATTATTTTCGATTTATAATATCTAAAATGTCAGCATGAACCGTTTTCAATAAAAATTAGATCTTCTAGTTTGAATTAATCCATAATCTCAAATAACGTTTTTTATTTAATGAGCCACACAATTTTTATAAAATACATATCTTTAAAAGTTTAAGCAATCAATTAAAATTATTATTTCAAAAAAGTGAAAGTAAATGTCAAAATTCGCTTAAACTGTCATCAACAGTCGATCAACAGCGCCACCACAACTGGCTTCCAAAATCGGGCCACTTTTTCTAACGTTGAGATGTGCCTCCTTCTATGCACTCTATAGCTAAAACTCTATTAGTTTCCCGACCCACCTCCTAGAAGGGAAAGTATTGTGAACGAGCTAAAAAAAAAATTCTAGATAAAAACGGAAATATCCATTTTCGGGTCCCCTGAGACGATTAAGACCATTCCCAGATGGAAGTCTGTCTGTCGGTCTGTGTGTGTGTGTATTCTTCCACGATATTTGGTATAGGGGGTTGGCTTACCCGTCGGAAGAACAGATTAGTTTTTGTACGACATCTGTCAAACGGAAATACCACTATGAAATAATGACAGATGCAATATGTCACGGAATTGGACATGCAATATGTCATTTGAAAGCCCTAGAAAAACTCTATTCAGAAAAGTCAAAATTATTTCTCCAACTGTCACCCGTCAAAAATATAAAAATGTCAAAATTTGAAACTTCAGCATTAAATATCTGAAGAAGTATTAATCCGATTGAGCTGAAATTTGGTATATGGTTTTGGGTTATCTGTCGGAAGAAACCATTAGTTTTTGTACGAGATCTGTCTAACGGAAGTATCACTATCAAAAAATGACAGATGCAATATGTCACGGAATTGGACATGCAATATGTCGTTTAAAAGCCCTTGAAAAACTCTATTCAGAACAGTCAAAATTATTTCTCCAACTGTCACCTGTCAAAAATAAAAAAATGTCAAAAGTTGAAACTTTAACATTAAATATCTGAAAAAGTATTCCTAGATACTCGTCGGGAAAGTTTTGGGGCGATACAACCGATTTTTTTTATATTCTAATATTCCATACGCCAACCAAATTTAGCGATAACGTTATCGTTAGCGGGTGATGTGCTAAAACTCTCTAATAACGGTCGATAAAATTCGCTAATTTACATGCGGGTAGCAGATGTTCGCTTAGAAAAATGAGCGGGTTAATTTTTAAAACTACCATGGCATACAATTCCGACACTTGTGTGATCCCCCTTCAGGTGACAGTCCTACCTTCAATTAAATAAAATGATGTTACGAAAATAATGAATGCTATATTCGACTTTTTGACGAGACTCTCCAATGAATAGAAACTTTCTTATTTTAAAATACTGCATAACTTCGTAACTTGGAACAAAATAAGTGGTACCCTGGAATATTTATTGCCATATTAAATTTTATTGTGACAAGAGTTTTCTTCGATTTGTGTTATAACTGTCTTCGTGTAGACTCACCTGGTATTTCTATATGATGCTCAGGTTGATGCTCGGGTTGATGCTTAGGTTGATAGTGAGGAAGATCTACGAAATAAAATGAGCATAAATGTTAGTAATATATGGTTTATTGTTGCGAATTAAATAATAAAACTATTTAACTATTTATTTTTATTATGTAAAAGTTTTGTTTGTATCTACATAAATGTTTTTCAGTAAAGTCTGTTCGGAAATATAGTATATCTATAATAAAGATAAATTCCTAACAATAATTAGATGTGCTTTAATATCCCCAATAGATATAATTCATGGCACGTTTTAATCTTATTTGATTCAACAATATATTTGATCTAATAAGAATTCTCTTAAATGTAAGTTTTTTGTTTGCACAACCCTCAATTAGTTCTCTATTTTTTTTCCCTTGTGGAAAAGTATGTGATATTTATTTGCATCTGTAAGTACAACAAAAACTCTTAACTTCTTTGCATTAATCAGGAAAATCCGAGTTACTTGAACTGTTTTAAACCAATAAAATGACAAGTAAGACCACAGATAGAAGATTACGGACCAATTCCGTGACCCAAGATTTGGCTATAGATGAAAATATTGAGAAATTAGAAAATCATATTGACAAGATATTAGAAGTAATAACACAAAGAACAGCGGATTAAAAAAGAAAAGTCATAATAGTGGAGGATAATATTGAATTGAATAAACAAGATCTCAAGACGGCTCAAGGATCAATAGATCATTTGAAAAGGCAAAAAACTATAGGGAATTCAATAAATTGAACAAACTGAAAATGAAAATATTCGCCAGGTTTCTTTGGATTTTTTTCAGAACACCTTAAACATATCCTTCAGATCCTGATCCTATGATATAGATGACGTATACAGAGTAGGTGCAGTTAATCGAAAACTGGCACAAAAACCATTTTAGTTAACTTTCTCTCAAGTATTAAGAAAAATGAAGGTTAGGTTAGGTTCAATATGAATGGAGCGCGTGCTCGCCCCTCCTCTGCTTTCAGCAGAGGCCTATTATGGCTCAACCCCTATGGACTATAATTCACCATATAATCCACACCTTCTTACAAAGGCTATGGTTGATAAGGTGAAGCTTTTTTGAAGTCGATGGGCTCCAGCTGTACGAAACCAACCGTACGAAGCCTATTCATCTCCAGGGCAGGACAGGAGCATAAAATATGCTCCACCGTTTCCTCTTCCACACTGCATGTGGTAACGCAGACGACGGTGCCCTGTAATCAGTCCTGGATAAATTTCACTGGAATATTATCCAGAATTTACAAACTAATTTCTATTTCTTTTAAAATTAATATATTTATTATTTCGGTTTACTTTTGATCACCACTTAACAATTTATTATTCTAAAATCTAAAAATAGATTCCAAATCAACAAGTTTCATCAAATATCTGTCCACGTCATTTATCGCGTGATGTAAAATGGTACAGATATACCAAAAGAATTATTTCTAAACAAAACCGTTGAAACTAACAATCGTCACTTTCTATATATCATTCTCGTAGAGAGCGACAAGCGCAGTTGAATCCGAATATGGATATCGCGCCAAATTATTGTCCACATCCACATATTCATTAGCTTCTTGACCGTTCGGAAGAACAGACGTCTCCCGACGAGAGCTTTTCAAATTTAACTATTATGATTAGGCTTCTAGATTGCCGATGACCATGTGTCTCACGGCGAGAGCTTTTTAATTATATATTGAACATTCTGAGATTTCAAATTAATAAGTGTTAATAATGTTTATTTAAGTTTAATGAAGTTAGAGCTACGCTCTACACGTTGTGTTAAAAAAGTGTAAATTCATTTTATATTTTAATTTAATAAATGGGTGAGAAAATAACCCTTAAAAATAAATACAATCAATTCTTTGTGTTAAATAATGTGTCTGATGTGCTAATCAGACTGGTCCTTCGAGAGCTAGTAAAACAATTTCCAAATGGATATGAGTTCTTAATTCATATTTATTCATGGTCCTTCGAGCCGGATATTTTTGGAACCAGTTTCATTTCCTTGCTGTGGTCATCACCTTTGTATGCCAGCAAACTTACTTCTGCTATGGTCAAGTCACCTGTAGGGACAACTGTAGTCATCTGTAGCCCAGAAGTCTGTGCAAGTTCAACAAGTTTCAACAAGCCGTCGGTCTTCAAGTAGACAAAAGGCAACCTGTAGTCTCTTTAGGAAAAGAGTCAGGTATCATTAGTGTGCTGTGAATAAAAAAGGTTAGTTTTTTGATTTATAAAATTTTTCATTTCAAACATTTAATCTCAATAATATTTTTCATTTTTTTTATTGTTGTAAAAAAAAATATTTCTAGGTACAAAATACCTTAAAAAATTGTTTAGTCAATTTTCTTGCTTTTAAACAAAAAAGCTATAAATCTTACTAAAATTTCATGTATCTCTCTTAGAGTGTGGAAAAATAGTTTAATGTTTCTCGCATAATTACTGCTTATATTGCATAATTACTGCACATAAAAATTACAATTATTGTTTTTACTGTTTAAATAGTTGTCCTATTTAGGCATTATGTTTTTTCTAAAAATAAAAACATTTACAAAATCTTATAAAATTTTCATGTATCTCTTTTGGAGTGTGGAAAAATAGTTGAATGTTTTTCGCATAATTACTGCTTATGTTGCATAATTACTGCATAAATAATATTATATTTAATATTGTTTAAATAGTGTACTGAAGTTTAATGTTTTTTCTAAAAATAAAAACATCTTTTACAGAATCTTTCAATAATTTTCATGTATCTCTTTTGAGTGTGAAATTAATAATTAAATAATTGTTTACTTTGATTAATAATCAAAACCATAAAACTATGCTGAAAAATGATATTTTTATTTGTAAACTGTTCCCGTTGATAGATGATGGTTTATGAAAATTCAAATATTTTAAACAAAAAATATAATAATAAATAAAAACAAGTAATAAATAATTATTATAAAAATTAAACCATAAGCTATTCGACATCTTCCATTATTTTTAAAAAAATTGTCAGAAATCTCAGAAAATTCAAACATAATTGCTAATGAAAAAAGCATAAAATTTTGCTTATAAAACAAACACAAGTTCTATATTTTGCATAAATAATAAATCAAATTTTAATCAAGTCCACGGACTTAATAAAAATAATAAACACTTTCAACAAAATGTCTATTAGGTAAAAATTAACCCATGAATGCATAAGGATTCTTTTCTTTAATAATAAAAATGTTTATAAACAATTCACAGAAACACTGTGAGATTTATTCCGATGTACTCAAATGTCTACAATACATGGCCGTGCCATAAATAATTTTAATAGGTTTTAACACTATATAAAATTTATGCTACCAGCATAATCTTTTTTAGTAAATAAAAAGATTCGATTGTTTAACTGTGGTAAAAGCACATACATAAAATCAAAATAAATGTAACATTTATAATTTGCTTTTAAATGATATTTTCTATATTATCTCTCATTTTTTGACAATGTTGGTTAAGCATCAATACTAAATTTTCATGGTATCCCAATGACTAGTCTGGACGTTAAAAGGGCGCTACCGTGGAAAAATGGGTTGGTGTTTAGACTTGCGGAGTCAATGAATAAAATTTTTACAATAATATTTCATTTATCTCTTTTTTGGAGTGTGAAATTTTTCTTATTTTGAATATTTCATGAATATCTGTTATGAGTGTGAAATAATTCAATTAAATAATTACAATTTTCTTTTATTCTTGTTTCACGTATCTCTTTTTTTTTGAGTGTGAAAAATGATTAAGCCAAACAAGGCTCTACAAGTTTCTTTGCAAATTTCATGTATCTCGTTTCTTGAGTGTGAAATGATTCAATTAAATAATCACAATTTTCTTTTATTCATATATCATGTATCTCTTTTTTGGAGTGTGATTTTTTTCTTATTTTGAATTTTTCATGTATCTCTCTGTTATGAGTGTGAAATGATTCAATAATATAATTACAATTTTCTTTTATTCTTGTTTCACGTATCTCTTTTTTTGAGTGTGAAAAATGATTCAATTAAATAGCCAAACAAAGCTCTGCAACTTTTTTAAGTTTTCTATTATAGAATTCCAGTTCTGCACAATGCAGATGGAACATTTACCTTGATCACCCTCTATGATGAGGCGCATACTAAAACGTTTATCTTTCCCGTACAAAAAGAAATTTCTTTGATGGTCATGAAAAAGAAATGATCCTATGGGTTATAAAATAAAAATAACCCACCAATTTAGGAAACACATAGTTCCTAATACTTGATAACAAAAATAAAAATAATTCAATTCTTCTAAAGGAAAACAATATTTCCTAATATGTTCACAAAAATAGGATATTAATTTATCTCACTAAACCAAATACCTTGGTTATAAAAATAAGTAAATATTTAATTACTCATAATAATTTCTGTAGAAAGCCTCTACAACAATTTAAATAATATTTTCAAATGTTCAAAAACGAACACAAACACTGTATATAAAAGATTATATGTAAAGTGTATTTCATCGCTCAAAATTTGCGATAAAAAATTTCTTAAAATTTTACTAACAAATTAATTCTTAATAACAATTTGGCAACAATGTTACTTGCTCTGCCATACCTAAATGAAAATTATTCATGCAATACAATAAAAAGTTAAACTTTTAAATTTTATTTTCAAATATAAATCCTTAAGAGGATTCGCACATTTCATTGCTAAAAAAATTCACGTCGGTCATGTTGGCTCCCAGCATGCTAGCAACCAAACGCGGCGACAGCCGATGCGCCACCGGTTGTATTTGTAAAATAATTAATTTTATTTCTCTCGTTTTGGAATTTATTAATTTTTTATTTCGGATATCAAACAAGCATATATAACAAAATAATTCTTTCGTATTCCATTTTCATAGCTGCCTTTTATTTCAAAAGTTATAATAGAACTTTCAAAAAATCGAAAAAAAAGGAACTGAGCTAAATTTTGAAAATTGTAATTTTTTATTTCGTATATCAAATAAGCATATAAAAACAAATAATTCTTTCGTATTCCATTTTCATAGCTGCCTTTTATTTCAAAAGTTATCGAACTTTCAAAAAATCGAAAAAAAAGGAGCTGAGCTAAATTTTGAAAATTGTAATTTTTTATTTCGGATATCAAACAAGCATTTAAAAACAAATAATTCTTTCGTATTCCATTTTCATAGCTGCCTTTTATTTCAAAAGTTATCGAACTTTCAAAAAATCGAAAGAAAAGGAGCTGAACTAAATTTTGAAAATTGTAATTTTTTATTTCGGATATCAAATAAGCATATAAAAACAAATAATTCTTTCGTATTCCATTTTCATAGCTGCCTTTTATTTCAAAAGTTATAGAACTTTAAAAAAATCGAAAAAAAGGAGCTGAGCAAAATTTTGAAAATTTTAATTTTTTATTTCGGATATCAAACAAGCATTTAAAAACAAATAATTCTTTCGCATTCCATTTTCATAGCTGCCTTTTATTTCAAAAGTTATAGAACTTTAAAAAAATCGAACGAAAAGGAGCTGAGCTAAATTTTGAAAATTGTAATTTTTTATTTCGGATATCAAATAAGCATATAAAAAAAAACAAATAATTCTTTCGTATTCCATTTTCATAGCTGCCTTTTATTTCAAAAGTTATCGAACTTTCAAAAAATCGAACGAAAAGGAGCTGAGCTAAATTTTGAAAATTGTAATTTTTTATTTCGGATATCAAACAAGCATTTAAAAACAAATAATTCTTTCGTATTCCATTTTCATAGCTGCCTTTTATTTCAAAAATAATCGAACTTTCAAAAAATCGAAAAAAAAGGAGCTGAGCTAAATTTTGAAAATTGTAATTTTTTATTTCGATTATCAAATAAGCATTTAAAAACAAATAATTCTTTCGTATTCCATTTTCATAGCTGCCTTTTATTTCAAAAGTTATCGAACTTTCAAAAAATCGAATGAAAAGGAGCTGAGCTAAATTTTGAGAATTGTAATTTTTTATTTCGGATATCAAATAAGCATTTAAAAACAAATAATTCTTTCGTATTCCATTTTCATAGCTGCCTTTTATTTCAAAAGTTATCGAACTTTCAAAAAATCGAATTAAAAGGAGCTGAGCTAAATTTTGAAAATTGTAATTTTTTCCATTCCATTTTCATAGCTGCCTTTTATTTCAAAAGTTATCGAACTTTCAAAAAATCGAAAGAAAAGGAGCTGAACTAAATTTTGAAAATTGTAATTTTTTATTTCGGATATCAAATAAGCATATAAAAACAAATAATTCTTTCGTATTCCATTTTCATAGCTGCCTTTTATTTCAAAAGTTATAGAACTTTAAAAAAATCGAAAAAAAGGAGCTGAGCAAAATTTTGAAAATTGTAATTTTTTATTTCGGATATCAAACAAGCATTTAAAAACAAATAATTCTTTCGCATTCCATTTTCATAGCTGCCTTTTATTTCAAAAGTTATAGAACTTTAAAAAAATCGAAAGAAAAGGAGCTGAGCTAAATTTTGAAAATTGTAATTTTTTATTTCGGATATCAAATAAGCATATAAAAAAAAACAAATAATTCTTTCGTATTCCATTTTCATAGCTGCCTTTTATTTCAAAAGTTATAGAACTTTAAAAAAATCGAAAAAAAGGAGCTGAGCAAAATTTTGAAAATTGTAATTTTTTATTTCGGATATCAAATAAGCATATAAAAACAAATAATTTTTTCGTATTCCATTTTCATAGCTGCCTTTTATTTCAAAACTTACGAGGACTTTGAAAAAATCGAAAAAAAAGTGCTGGACTAAATTTTGAAAATAATTAATTTTTTTTTTGGATATCAAAAAAGGATGTAAAAACAAATAATACTTTCGGATTCCATTTTCAAACCTTTTAAAATAAAAAAAATTAGAATATTTAATGAACTCAACGAGAAACGATTTGAATTTGTCAAATTTGGAGGAATTGGAGATATTTTCTCCGTTATACTAAGATCTGAAAATTTGACCAATTCAAATTGTTTCGTATTTGGTTTATTAAAAATCCTAAAAAAATTTAATATTTATTGTTCCACACATCATTTATTTTTATGACGTATTTCTCTCCTGCCTATAGTTCTCCTAGTACTGAACTTTCCGTAGCATTGTTTAACTACTCGTATTAAAATGAGTTATTGTTACATTTATTGAACACTGGACCACATTTCAGATGTGGATAACCTTATAGATTTATTAATTAATTATTTAGGATGTAATTTGCATAAAGGTTAGTTGGGAAAAGCATCGACAACAGAATCTTCTAAAGATCGATCTTTTAAGTGCCGATTTTTTTGTGAATCGATATTTTGACCTTCGATTTGAATCGATTCATTGAGAACGTCATATATTTCTATTTGTATTTCAGCGTGTTGCATTTTCGCAATATTCTATTTGGCTAATATTTAGGTTGTTATCGTATCCAATTTTACAATGAGGAGATTTTAAGCACAAAAGGCTTTTCAAATTCTTAATCAGATTATTATAAAATACTATTAGATTTGCTTAAGAATTCAACAGTATAATGCGAAATGGAGATTTTAAAATCAATTATCGTTTAAATTTGATATTTATGCAGAGAACTTCTCAACTTAAAAATAATGTTTTTTTTTTCATTATGTCAAATATCTTAAATTTAGCGTTACTAGCCTTTTGAGGATTTTAGTAGAGTCACTAGGTAGTACAGCTCACACTTTGAAAATATAAGAACGAATATCGTATTTGCTAATTTAGGGTGATTGCGCCAGTTTGCCGGCCACGCTCAGTTGTCGGCCGTTTTTGCCTTTTTCATGAAATAATATAAAAAAATGCTAACTACACATTCGAAAATTCCACCAAAGGTTCTTCCATACTTTTCCTTTAGATTTGCCTGTTTGTCATTACTATCATTATTTTCCTGTAAGTTTAATAGATGGTGGTCCAAGTGAACGTTGTTGTGCTTTGATCAAATAAAAAAAGTAGTGGGCCATACTTGTTCAACGATAATTTCAAATCAATTTTTCTAGATCTACAGGAAAAAAACTTATGTAGGGAGTTTCTATATGTGTTGAACTACCACTTTGTGGTTAGAAAAATGTAAATAAAATATTTTTCCTTTAAATTGAGGGCTGGCCGGTGTATTGGAGTCTCAAAACAACTATTTTCCCATTTGTGCGCCACGGTGGCCGAGAACTGGATCATTGAGCTGATTATTCGTGCATATTTAATGACAATGTCCAATGATATGGACATTTATCGTTCTGTCCTTTTTGAAGTTCAAATGGAAGTTGATACTGTAGTCATACAGGGTGTCCAGAGATGAAACCGACAAATCTTAGGGGGTTATAGAGACTGCCAATATGATTGCAAAAAGTCATATACCAAAACCGCTTCGTTACTGATATACAGTGTGATTTGTGAATTTAGACAAAAAATTCAATCCGCCATATTAAATACAGGGATAACCCGATTTGGTTTAAATTTTTTAGATGAATTAAACTAAATTGCCTTAATAAGTAGCCCTTTGAACGAATCCAATATCAGGACCGGAATATTCTCTTTGTTCCATCTTAAGTTCTTGTAAGAATAACTCACCCTGTATAATGATTATCAAAAATCTGAGCTCAGATTCGAAATCTACGAAAAAAATCCTACAGGAACTTGTTAAAAAAGTTTCTGGCACCATTTCAGTTATTTCGTATTAAATTATTATTTTCAATTTTTTCATTCGAGAAATTAATTTTTGGATAAAATACCATCAAAAATGGGTTATTATAATAAAAAATCTGATGTGGCCAACACATGACCTCTCGCCATTTTTGAATCAAAAATTTACAGGTTGACACAAAAAAGTATGAAAAAAAATTATATTTTTGTAAATCTGGCAACAATGGCAAAAGTTTCGAAAATTTTAATGAGATGAAAATAAACTGTAGGGTATACAAAATATATGTGTAAAACTTTATTGCCGTTTTCTATAATAATGGCGTCATCACCCATAGCAACTGCCACTTCCGGTTGTGCGATTGGCACCAAAATCTAATCAGATCTAATCTAGGGTATCAGAAGCCTGTATGCAAAATTTCAAATTTTTTTATTCAGTAGTTTTTGAGTTATCGTTACTACAACATCCATCCAAACACACACACACACACACACACACACTAACACACTAACACACTAACACACACACACACACACACACACACACACACACACACACACACACACACACACACACAGACATCATCGCGAAAATATTAAAATCGTATTCTAGGGACCCCAAAACGTGTTTATCCATTGAAAACTGACTAACCAATTTTTAGCATGATTCCTATACCTCTCTTATCTGAAGGGCGAGAGGTAAAAATTACAAAAGCAAGACATAAAGATATACTCTTACTTGGCCCCTTCTTAGTTGGGGACTTGCCCATTTTCAGGTAAAATAATTCTTAGTTGGCACCTTAAAATAAATTCTTACTTGATCCCTTCTTAGTTAGGGCCTTTTCTTTTATCAGGTAAAATTATCCACCTGCTATTATTGCAATAGATACGGAATATACGAAGTGCTTATTTGCAAAATTTAATAAGTCCTATATTTCTATTTTAGAGATAATAAGAAATTTTAAATATGGTATGAAATAATTATAGTGATGTGATGTATGATGTAGTATTGACCAGTTGCTTATACAAAAATTCATATAATTTTTTTTTATATTAATTCTATCATCGAAAAATTTATTTGTGGTCCTGAAAGGGACCGGGCTTTTTGGTAAAAGTACAGCTTGAAGATTATTACATTTTTACA
Organism: Neocrepidodera transversa; assembly: GCA_963243735.1. Lineage (NCBI taxonomy): Eukaryota > Metazoa > Arthropoda > Insecta > Coleoptera > Chrysomelidae > Neocrepidodera > Neocrepidodera transversa. The sequence continues at coordinate 32,668,257 of OY725341.1, forward strand.
ATATAAGATAAATTTCTTAAACATATACCGATACTAATTTGATTATTAATATAATCATTAATATAATCATGAGAGTGTATTCGTTAGGAGTTTTAATGAAAATATTTAGGAAATGTTAATGATGGTCGATAATCCTCCTAATCACACTATCAGGTAAAAGGGGTCAAGTAAGAAACCGAAGGGTCCAAGAAAGGTATCAAAATAATTGCGGGGCCAAATAAGAATAGTTTTAGGTGTAACAGGTAAAGTGTCCAAGTAAGAAGTCCCCAACTAAGAAGACACCAGACATAAATATTGTTATTTTCTTTAATTAGTTCGTAGTAAATTTTTATAAAATACTTTCATAACCCAGGAAAAGACGAAAAAATAAATTCGTATCAGGACCGGTATGAGTCATTTCTTGTAAGAATAACTGTTCTAGTATAATAATTATCAATATTCCGGTCCTGATATTGGTTTCGTTCAAAGGCCATTTAGTTTAATTCATATACCAAATTTAAATCAAATCGTTTTATCCCTGTATTTAATATGACGGATTGAATTTTTTATCTAAATTCACAAATCACACTGTATATCAGTAACAAAGCGGTTTTGGACATTTGTATATGACTTTTTGCAATCATATTGGCAGTCCCTATAAGCCCCTAAGTTTTGTCGGTTTCATCTCTGGACACACTGTATATGAAATAAATATAATGATTGATTTTATATGGCCGAGAAAAGCTATAGTGTATGCTAGTTGTCGGTCAGTACCTTTTTCTATAGAATATTTACGGTAAAAAACTGCCTTCGAGAACGCCTGTTTTCTGCCAGCTAATCAGAACAAGAATATAATATATATAGAGGAGCACAATATGTCGACTAAACGGAGTTTCAAGATCAACCATTCAAGACAGGCTTCACTGAAGGATCGTAGAGAAAAAACGGAAAACTGGGAGTAGAATGGAGCAAAAATTTTCCAATGACTATCCCTTCCGAGAAATGGCGTATCAGCATCTTACTTAAAGAGGAAGAGAAATCGAAAAAAAACCAAATAACTAGGAAATAGATGCAAGATCAGGGCAACTTTGAAGGCAGAGAGAGAGAAGGGAAATTGCAGGAAATGAGAGTGGAAGTTGCAGGAAATAAGAGTGGTTAGGAGGAAGAAAATTACTGAAAAGAAATAAAAATTGAAATCCAAACCAAATCCTGTGAAGCCAAAGCAAAAATGTTTCATGTAAGACCATGTTCTGGTCAGTGATATAGAGGGCGAAGGAGAAAAATTATTTTCTGAGACAGCTGTATAAGATCGTACCACCTATGATGTACCAATCTTTCTTTTCTCCCTTATTCTGAAGCTGCCAAAATACATGCAAAAATTGTACCTGATCGCAAGTCGCAACTTTGTACTTTTTTATTTATATGTGTCTTTTTTGTTTTAAGGAAGAGTATTTTATTTCTGACGTTTTTATTAATATTTTTACCTCTCGCCCCTCAGATAAGAGAGGTATAATAATCATGCTAAAAATTGGGTAGTGAGTTTTCAATGGATAAACACGTTTTAATGTCCCTAGAATACAATTTTGATATTTTCGCGATGATGTGGTGTGTGTGTGTGTGTGTGTGTGTGTGTGTGTGTGTGTGTGTGTGTGTGTGTGTGTGTGTGTGTGTGTGTGTGTGTGTGTGTGTGTGTGTGTGTGTGTGTGTGTTTGTATGAGTGTGGGTGCGAGCGTGCAAGCGTGCGTGCGTGCAAGCGTGCGTGCGTGCGTGCGTGTGTGTGTGTGTTAGGACGGATGTTGTAGTAACGATAAATCAAAAATTTTGAAATTTTGCATACAAGACTCTGATACCCTAGAATAGATCTGTTTCTTGGTGTCAATCGGACAAACCCCCCAAATTTTTATTTAATTTTGTTTTAATTTCAATTTCTTGAATTTTTAAGATAACTTATTAGACTATCTTGAATTTGTTTGTGGGAGAATTTAGTCATAAGATTTGTATTTAAAAAATATATTAATTGTACATAAAGGGTTTATCAAAAGCTAGTGGAGCTACTTCATTCTTAAAATTAGTATACTATTGAAAACCATTAAACCTCAGTTTTGATAATTTCCTAATAACTTTAAAACAAACTGCTAGATTTCCTAAAACAATATGTGCTTTACAGGTTAGGAAAAACTACACTATGCAAAGTTTAAAAAATGTCCCACGGACTCGAATATTGGGCTTCCAAATCTGATTTTTTTCCAAAAACGCCTCAATTATGATGTTTTAGCAGAACAGTTACAACATATTTGTAACTAAAAATGGTAACGCATTTACTATTACAACTTGATTTAAAAGAGACTTTGCCCGAGAAGCATTATTTTTTATAAGCGTACAGGGTGTTTCAAATTTTACCTACCCGCGGAGTATATACAGTCCGTTTCTCGTATCATGTCTTAACGTTGCTATATTCTAAACCATAAGAGGTGTGAACGCTATTAAATGGATAAAAAGTTAACTATTTTGGAGAGCATGATGCTGGTAAAAAAAATTTCTACTGTTTTTTCCGCATAGAATTTTTATTTTAAGAAATATCAAAAAATGTAAAAGGAAAGTCTTATTGTATCTAAAAAATGCTATTTTACTGTTCTAATAAACCTTCTACACGACGTTTCGTCTCTTCACGGCGACCATCAATTTTTTTTTAATACAGACTTGACTTTTTTTATTAAAAATGTTGATAAGAAACCCTTTAACTCCAAATTCACTGATATATCATACTTGTCATTTTAACGACGTTTTATCTGAAATAACTAACATCATCAGTGACAATAATTTTTAATTATGGTCTGTATTAAAAAACAATAAATTGATGGTGGCCGTGAAGACACGAACGTCGCATCGAATATTTATTAGTGCAGTATAACAGCATTTTTTGTATACAATAAAACTTAAAATAGAATTGTTTTTTTTCCTGTATAACTGGAGAAACATGAGAGTTCCTATAGATTTTTTCAGCCAATGTAATGTTCTCTATATCCATTTAATCGTATTCGAATCTCTTATGGTTTTTAAAAGGCATTTAAAAAATAATGCTTTTCAGGTTGTAATAGTAAATCCGTTACTAGTTTTAGCTACAAATATTTTACAACTGTACTGCTATAGCATCGTATTTGAGGCGATTTTGGAAAAAAATCCGATTTGGAAGCAAAAAATTCGAGTCCGTTGATAAGTTTTTAAACTTTGCATAGTGCAGTTTTTCCTTGACTAATGACCTAGCATATATTTTTTTAACGAAATCTGGCCGTTTGTTATAAAGTTATTGAGAATTTATCAAAATTGAGGTTTAATGATTTTCAATATTATAGCGATTTTAAAAATAAAATAGCAACACTGACTTTTTGGTTAGCCCTTTATAAACAATTATTATATTTTTTAAATACCAATACTATCACTAAATACTCCCATAAACAAATTCAAGATATGCTGTTCAGTTTTCTTAAAAATTTAAGAAATTGAAATTAAAACAAAATTTCCAACATTCCCGTTTATGCAACTTTGACCACCAATTTCTCGAAAACTGGTCATAGGATTGGGTTAAGATCACAGAGACATTTAATCAGAACCATAAGATTTACAACATACTAAAATTTAAAAAAAAATTGCCGAAATCCATTTTCAATAAGAGAAGTGCTTTGCTAATTGCTGTCAGTGCTTTAATTGTAAATATAATTTCATAACTTTTACCTAGTTTTATTCTTTCAAAATTATTACATTCTTTACAAGATTAGATTACCGATTAGAACATATAACAAATGCAATATAATACACTTTATTGAAATTGTCTTTAATAAAATCAAATAATATATTTCTTAGGCCGGCACTGATATCTTCATTCTTTGACAGTGATTATCGAAACGCTGATCATCTATAGAGTTGTTACGGAACAGCTTTTTGATGTACCTAGTATGACCTGTTTCAGTTCCAAACTGATACCTGTTCCAAAAACCCGTTCCAGTTCCAAACAGTTCCTGGGTATTTCAATAAGTAAAGAACGTGAGCGGAACAGGGAACATCGAATGTGGAACGGGTCTGTGTATTTGTTTTGTTAATTTAAGTAACGTTCACGTCGTTCACTCGTTGCGTATATCGATATCGATCGTCCGTTTCCGTTTGTTTAGTAAACAGACGATCGATATCGATATAGACGAGTATTTATGTTACGTCTAGTTTTAGTCGGGGATTCACTTGATACTTACACTTAATATATAATTTTAACGTACTAATAATTTTTAATAAATATTTTATTTTCGAATTTCGTATTTATCTTCATATTTTTAACATGAATAGGTATACAAGTTTAATATGGAATTTTTTTTCTGTCCTAGACAGAACAAAATTTCTTGCTAAATGTAACATCTGTAAGACAGTAATGTCGTACAAGAGCACCGTGTCGAATTTAAAAAAACATATGAAACGGAAACATCCCACTGTGCAACTAGAGCAGTATAATAAAACTGTTTCTTTGCAAGAAGATAGTGATATACCAAAGGAACAAGAAGAAAGTTATTCTTCTAAAACAGAGGTAATTATTAATATAAACGTTCTTAAAATGAACCGTGTAAACGATTTCCATAATTTTACAATTAAAATTTTTTTTATCACAGGCTAGTTCGGAGCCGATTGCCTCTACATCGAAATGTGATTTAAAAACAAAATCTGAATCTCAAACTAGAATTTCAACATTTATTCAAAAAAAAATTACACCGGTTCTTAAGAAAAAAATTGATGATGCGCTTCTAATGATGTTGTATAAAGATTATCAACCTTTTAGAGTTGTTGAAGACGAAGGGTTTCGGCAATACACAAAAGCGCTAAATCCTTCATATCAAATTCCTTGCAGACAAACGATATCAAAGACCCTAGTGCCTAGTATTTATGAACAATGTTTAGTTGCTTCCAAAGAAATAGCCAAAGATTTTAATGCGGTTTCCTTAACCACCGACTGTTGGACTTCCTCCAACAATGACAGTTTTATGGCCGTCACTGTTCATTTTATTGACGCCGAATTTAAGCTACAAGCAATGCTTTTGAAATGTGCGGTTTTTGACAAAAATCACACAAGTGTAAATTTAGCTAATGAACTGAGAAGTGTAACTGAAGAATGGAGTGTCGAGAAAAAAGTTGTATTAGCTGTTTCAGACAATGCCTCAAATATAACAGGTGCCATTAAAAATTGTACGGGTTGGAAGTTTTTTGGATGCTATGCCCATACCTTAAATTTAATAGTCCAAGATGCGCTTAATTTAGATCCATCCGTAATTGAAATTATAGGAAAAGTGAAAACTATAGTTACTCATTTTAAAAGAAGTGCTATAGCTACAAAAAAACTTTCACTTTTTCAAGAAAATTCTGGTGCTAAAATAAGTAAGAAACTTCTCCAAGATGTGGTGACTCCATGGAATTCTACGTTTTATATGATAGAGAGATTTTTAGAGTTGGAAGAAGCTGTACGTAGTACTGTTGCCCTTCTGGATATTGCGTTACCGCAGCTTTCTCTCGATGAATGGCGGACACTAAGAGATTTGAAAAATATTTTGGAACCTTTTGAAGATGCCACACGTGTTATAAGTGGACAGCAATATCTTGTTTGTTCCTTAGTAATTGTGATTACGGAAGGACTTTTAGACGTCTGCCAAGAACTTTTACATTCAGAAATGACATCATCGGGAGTAACAGTTGTAAAAAAATTACAAAGTGGCCTTCGAAATAGACTGGGTAATATAGAGTATAGCAATACTCTTGCAATGACAACTTTTTTAGATCCCCGTTTTAAAACATTGCCATTTAAAAATAACGACGCGGTTGAAAGGGCCAAGAAAAATACCATTGCGGAACTGGCTGAAATAATTTCGAGAAAGGAGCATGAGCAACTTCAATCCGAAAAAAATGTACCTGAACCTACAACTCCAATCGAACCTCAAAAACAGAAAAAATTTTCAATTTGGACCACATTGGACAAAATAACTTCTGGAGAAGGAAGTAAAAACCCAATTAAAAGCTCGACTTCTAGAGCTATTATAGAGGTTCAAAGGTATTTGGAAGAAGATTTGTTAGACCGAAAAAAAGATCCTTTAATTTGGTGGAGAGACCATAAATACATATATCCCAATTTGAGTATTTTAGTTAAAAATAAATTATGCGCTGTAGCTACATCAGTGCCATGCGAAAGTTTATTTTCGAAAGCCGGACTAATATTGAACGATCGGCGACAACGGCTAAAATCTAAAAAAGTGGAAATGCTTTTATTTTTAAATTCCAATTCAAAATTTCTAAAATGAATATTTTTTACTATATTTTTATAAATTGTTTGTTTTTATATCTTTTTCAAATGTTATATATTTATTTCTTTTTAAGTTCTTTATCTACTTTTATATATTTAGTTTATAATTAGAAACAGTATTCATTTTATTTTGTTTTACTTTCAACAAAAATTTTTTTAATATGTGTTGATAATTACCATTCCGGATATGAACTTTTCTATTTTTGAATTAAATTTAGAACAAATCTTTTATTCAAATTAAAATTATTTAGTTTTAAATTCTAAATTAGTTACCTATATTAGATAGGCATTATAAAAGTTATTCCAATTTCAGATCCGATAAAATCGATCACGTTTCAAAATTATAACCCAAACAAATAAAAATGTAATGTAGGTAACACCACGTATTTACAAATTTTATCATGAACCTAATATGCGGAACTGCGGAACGGCCAGGCAAACGAGCCATGCCTGTAATCCACACGTTCCAAATAATAGCGATAGGTCCAAACGTCGAAAGAACACAGAAACCGGAACAGGTACGTATGATATTCGGTAATAGGTACGTGGAACAGACATGCCATACCTGTTCCAAAAGAATAGGTCCAGTGGAACTGTAACATCCCTAATCATCTAGAATTAGTTTATATGGAATTGTTATTATATAAACATCGGTCTCTATATGTGTGACGTTAAGTGTTGAGTTATTTCATTTTATGCCATGCTTTTGTTTTGTCGCATTTGTTGACTTTGTTCTGGCAGACTGGCAGTACTAGTACAGTAATTGTTTAATCGATTATTTTAGTTTTTCTGCTTCAAAATTCATTATTGAAGTTGGTTTAAAAAAATTAAAAAAATTTTGTGAAATTGTTTTAAACTTTTTGTAATTTTGGTTATTAACTTCTACACGTATTATTTTAAAATTATAAATTTTTTCACAAATATGGTACTTTTTGATCCCATTTTCGATATCCTAGATAAAAATTAATTATTTTCAAAATAAGTCCAACTTTTTTTCGATTTTTTCAAACTCCTCGAAAGTTTTGAAATAAAAGGCAGCTATGAAAATGGAATACGAAAGAATTATTTGTTTTTAAATGCTTGTTTGATATCCGAAATAAAAAATTACTATTTTCAAAATTTAGCTCAGCTCCTTTTCTTCCGATTTTTTGAAAATTCTATAACTTTTGAAATAAAATGCAGCTATGAAAATAAAATACGAAAGAATTATTTTCCTACGATCACTACCCAAAGTAGGCTTTTGCACACTCAAATCTAACCGCAAAGTTGATGTTTTCCGTGATCTGTAATAATTTGACATTATTGTCGCTCTAGCGCGTAAAGGTAGTAAATAATAGGTATATTAAAACAAAATGTAGGGCAGTCTGAATATTTTAGTTGAAATATTAATATGTGAAGATATTTCGAACGAAATTAAACTTTATTTTATAAAATTTATCTAATAAAAATGTAACAGTCAGAAGATACACCTAGGTACACCTATATGAAATAGTGATTGCATATTTAAGTACCTACTTACTATTTTGTGCAAATAGTAGACTATGAAATTAATGAAACGTCATTATTTCATTTTTAGTTTATGAAATGTGTATTTTTCATGTTTTTTTTTTTAATTATTTGTCTAAAAATAATGTGATCGTAGAAAAAATCTTGTGTGCAATTCGAGCAGAAAGTGCTTTGCCGCTTTCGGCAGATTGCCCGCGCTCCGCTACGCGTCGCGCGGCAACTCTCTGCCTCAAGCGGCAAAGTATCACTTTCCGCTCTTAATACACAAATAGCTATTGTTTTTATATGCTTGTTTGATATCCGAAATAAAAAATTACAATTTCCAAAATTTAGCTCAGCTCCTTTTCTTTCGATTTTTTGAAAGTTCGATAACTTTTGAAATAAAAGGCAGCTATGAAAATGGAATACGAAAGAATTATTTGTTTTTAAATGCTTGTTTGATATCCGAAATAAAAAATTACAATTTTCAAAATTTAGCTCAGCTCCTTTTCATTCGATTTTTTGAAAGTTCGATAACTTTTGAAATAAAAGGCAGCTATGAAAATGGAATACGAAAAAATTATTTGTTTTTATATGCTTATTTGATATCCGAAATAAAAAATTACAATTTTCAAAATTTAGCTCAGCTCCTTTTCATTCGATTTTTTGAAAGTTCGATAACTTTTGAAATAAAAGGCAGCTATGAAAATGGAATACGAAAGAATTATTTGTTTTTAAATGCTTATTTGATATCCGAAATTAAAAATTACAATTTTCAAAATTTAGCTCAGCTCCTTTTCTTTCGAATTTTTGAAAGTTCGATAACTTTTGAAATAAAAGGTAGCTATGAAAATGGAATACGAAAGAATTATTTGTTTTTAAATGCTTATTTGATATCCGAAATAAAAAATTACAATTTTCAAAATTTAGCTCAGCTCCTTTTCATTCGATTTTTTGAAAGTTCGATAACTTTTGAAATAAAAGGCAGCTATGAAAATGGAATATCGAAATAATTATTTGTTTTTAAATGCTTGTTTGATATCCGAAATAAACAATTACAATTTTCAAAATTTTGCTCAGCTCCTTTTCTTTCGATTTTTTTAAAGTTCTATAACTTTTGAAATAAAAGGCAGCTATGAAAATGGAATAAGAAAGAATTATTTGTTTTTAAATGCTTATTTGATATCCGAAATTAAAAATTACAATTTTCAAAATTTTGCTCAGCTCCTTTTCATTCGATTTTTTGAAAGTTCGATAACTTTTGAAATAAAAGGCAGCTATGAAAGTGGAATACGAAAGAATTATTTGTTTTTAAATGCTTGTTTGATATCCGAAATAAACAATTACAATTTTCAAAATTTTGCTCAGCTCCTTTTCATTCGATTTTTTTAAAGTTCTATAACTTTTGAAATAAAAGGCAGCTATGAAAATGGAATAAGAAAGAATTATTTGTTTTTAAATGCTTATTTGATATCCGAAATAAAAAATTACAATTTTCAAAATTTAGCTCAGCTCCTTTTCATTCGATTTTTTGAAAGTTCGATAACTTTTGAAATAAAAGGCAGCTATGAAAATGGAATATCGAAATAATTATTTGTTTTTAAATGCTTGTTTGATATCCGAAATAAAAAATTACAATTTTCAAAATTTAGCTCAGCTCCTTTTCTTTCGAATTTTTGAAAGTTCGATAACTTTTGAAATAAAAGGTAGCTATGAAAATGGAATACGAAAGAATTATTTGTTTTTAAATGCTTATTTGATATCCGAAATAAAAAATTACAATTTTCAAAATTTAGCTCAGCTCCTTTTCATTCGATTTTTTGAAAGTTCGATAACTTTTGAAATAAAAGGCAGCTATGAAAATGGAATATCGAAATAATTATTTGTTTTTAAATGCTTGTTTGATATCCGAAATAAACAATTACAATTTTCAAAATTTAGCTCAGCTCCTTTTCATTCGATTTTTTGAAAGTTCGATAACTTTTGAAATAAAAGGCAGCTATGAAAATGGAATATCGAAATAATTATTTGTTTTTAAATGCTTGTTTGATATCCGAAATAAACAATTACAATTTTCAAAATTTTGCTCAGCTCCTTTTCTTTCGATTTTTTTAAAGTTCTATAACTTTTGAAATAAAAGGCAGCTATGAAAATGGAATAAGAAAGAATTATTTGTTTTTAAATGCTTATTTGATATCCGAAATTAAAAATTACAATTTTCAAAATTTTGCTCAGCTCCTTTTCTTTCGATTTTTTTAAAGTTCTATAACTTTTGAAATAAAAGGCAGCTATGAAAATGGAATATCGAAATAATTATTTGTTTTTAAATGCTTGTTTGATATCCGAAATAAACAATTACAATTTTCAAAATTTTGCTCAGCTCCTTTTCTTTCGATTTTTTTAAAGTTCTATAACTTTTGAAATAAAAGGCAGCTATGAAAATGGAATATCGAAATAATTATTTGTTTTTAAATGCTTGTTTGATATCCGAAATAAACAATTACAATTTTCAAAATTTAGCTCAGCTCCTTTTCATTCGATTTTTTGAAAGTTCGATAACTTTTGAAATAAAAGGCAGCTATGAAAATGGAATATCGAAATAATTATTTGTTTTTAAATGCTTGTTTGATATCCGAAATAAACAATTACAATTTTCAAAATTTTGCTCAGCTCCTTTTCTTTCGATTTTTTTAAAGTTCTATAACTTTTGAAATAAAAGGCAGCTATGAAAATGGAATAAGAAAGAATTATTTGTTTTTAAATGCTTATTTGATATCCGAAATTAAAAATTACAATTTTCAAAATTTTGCTCAGCTCCTTTTCTTTCGATTTTTTTAAAGTTCTATAACTTTTGAAATAAAAGGCAGCTATGAAAATGGAATACGAAAGAATTATTTGTTTTTAAATGCTTATTTGATATCCGAAATAAAAAATTACAATTTTCAAAATTTTGCTCAGCTCCTTTTCATTCGATTTTTTGAAAGTTCGATAACTTTTGAAATAAAAGGCAGCTATGAAAATGGAATACGAAAGAATTATTTGTTTTTAAATGCTTGTTTGATATCCGAAATAAAAAATTACAATTTTAAAATTTAGCTCAGCTCCTTTTCTTTCGAATTTTTGAAAGTTCGATAACTTTTGAAATAAAAGGTAGCTATGAAAATGGAATACGAAAGAATTATTTGTTTTTAAATGCTTATTTGAAATCCGAAATAAAAAATTACAATTTTCAAAATTTTGCTCAGCTCCTTTTTTTCGATTTTTTTAAAATTCTATAACTTTTGAAATAAAAGGCAGCTATGAAAATGGAATACGAAAGAATTATTTGTTTTTATATGCTTATTTGATATACGAAATAAAAAATTAATAAATTCCAAAACGAGAGAAATAAAATTAATTATTTTACAAATACAACCGGTGGCGCATCGGCTGTCGCCGCGTTTGGTTGCTAGCATGCTGGGAGCCAACATGACCGACGTAAAAAATTCGCACGCATTTTAGTAATTACAAAATGCTAATAAATAATTTCCAACTTCTGATATCATTTGTTTATTTATCTTAATAATTCAAGTAAATTTTCCATAAAAAACTATAAAATCTTTTGTGAATTCATTGTCACAAAAATTGTCTTTTTTTTTACTATGTACATTTATGTAAATTAAATGTTTTATACATTTTTCTCAAATTGCCACGTTTCGTATCGTGCAATTCACTATTAAATTTAAATTAAAAATATTTCAATAATAATATTTTTTAATCGCTTTTAGCATTTATAGCAACAGCTGTCTACTTAATTATATATTGGAACAATTAAAAAATTGCTGTTGATCCATTCCTAATAAATTTGTGTGATTCACAAATTTTAGATTTCTACGCTCAGTAGCGTACCCCTTTTTCAATTTAATTAATACTTATAATTCTTTATACAATTGCAAAACAATTTTTTCTACTTGTATATCCTACTTATTCAGGTTTTGAATCTGCAATTGATGACATTTTAATGCATCTTATAGTAAATTTAATAATTAGTGCTAACTTCGTTGCACTTTTAATAAAAAAGCAACATAATATATGTCCAAAAAATGACGCTTTCACTTTTAAATGGCAACTAGCCACCAATTTCATTTTTTCTATAAACATATTTTATAAAAATAAATATTTCTCACTAGTATGCATAAAGTTAATCACATGCATATACTATTGCTGTCTTAAAAGACTTATTGATTTATATTATTCATTTAAATACCACCACAAAAGTTAAACAATCTATCTTTAAAATAAGTACTAGGTACTTGGTATCAGCTGCCGTTACTCAAATTGCGTATTCGGATTATCCCATGACAGGAAATCCAAAATAACAATAATATGTATTTATGAAATACATAAATTAGTTCCTTTTACGGAAAACGTCCTCTTACGGAAAAGTATTTGTGTCAAAAATCGTTCCTACTTACAGGAAAGGTATTTTATCATTATTTGTCTAAAATCGTTCCAAAAAACAGGAAAGGTATTTTAGTACACTTTCTATTTCAATGTTGTTTATAAAATCGTTCCTAATAAGGAAAGGTATTTTTTATAATTCCTATGACGGAAAATATGTAGTATTTTGTTTAAAAATCGTTCCCACTTGCAGGAAAGGTATTTTTAATATATTTTTTTGCTTCTAAAATCGTTCTTCTACGAAAGGTATTTTAGTTTCAATTCCTACCACGGAAATTTTTATTCTAATGATGTTGAGAAATACTCAATTAGATTTTAGCACCAACGAAGGTGCAAAATACAATGAACTTGGCTTCACAATTAATATATCGGTCTAAAATCGTTCTTGCAAAGAAAGGTATTTTACGAGATTTCCTGCGATGGAAAATTATTATTTACTTCTACGAAAGGTTTACTTTGACATTTGCTGTTCGCAAAAATTCATGTTTCAAAATACTATTGATTCAACTAGCGGCTAAAAAGATGCCCAATATGTTTTCGTGTCCTCTAGCGGCCAAGTGCCCAAAAATTTTCACAATGTTATAAGCGACCCTGTCGTCCACAAATTATTACGGCTAGCGGCCCTGCCCTGTTGCCAGTTTTTTAAATAATTTCTCTCATTAGTCTAGTGTTATTTTTCAAGCTGCTGAAAAGCTAGATATTTCAGACAAATTAATGTCACAATATATTAAAAATTGATTTGCATTTTAATATCAGTCAATTTAATAAAAAAAAATATTCTTTTGATACTTTTGACACTGATTCTCCTTGTAACGGAAATCGGTCACTTGGAACACGCTTCCTATTTTTAATTTACAAATCTATCTTTTAAAGATTTAGTTAGTGATTATCCTATTACGGAAATCACACTGACGGAAATTTATTCCTCAACTTTTCATGTGGAAAATTCCACAATCAATGTTCTACTTTTTTAGTAATTCTACTTTTAATAATATTTTTACTAAACTATTTACATTAAATTAATCAAGACAACATAAAATTTTTAAATGTTTATTGACTAAAAATTACAGTCACAATCTTTTTGCTTCGTATTCAAATTATTTCCAGTGGCGCACACATTCAATAAAATGTCGTGCATTAATTCATATAATTATATAAAATAAATCTTAAACCGGTCACTTACTTCCAGTGGCGTGCGTATTCCTTGCAATTAATAAGTTGATTGACAAGTTAAACATGTTCCATTTCTATTTCACAAATTAAGTTGTGATAAATTAGTTTATACAATTATTGCCCAATGCAGAGGCGTACTCAACTAGATCCTTGATTAAGGATTCATAAAAAGTTCCAAAAACTTTACACATATTGATTATATTATGCTTTCTTAAATATTCTTTACCTTTTGTTACGCACATAGGCGAACACATTTAAAATAAGTCCTATTGATGGATTTATAAATTACATACAATGTAATTAAATAAAATAAATTGTTAGGTCTTTTATGATGATAACAATTTCAAAAGTGCAGTGGCGAACTCACTTAATTTAGTAGTTTAAAATTCTTCCTAAATAAAAATAAATTATTGTTTACTTCTATAAGTAATTATAATATTTTTACAGTGTCATATCACTTTGGAGCAACGAGCAGCTGTTACTAAATATTTGTTAAAAATTTAAAAATATTTCTTAAAAAATTTTTTGTTAAGATATTAACACACGGGCATGAGATAAGACCCACACATACCTTTTCAGTATTGCAGATCTGAACTGATCTGTTACCTGCTGATGATGACTGTATCACAGCATTTTAATTTTGTTTAAGCCTCTGTGGCCCGACTTAAGGGAACAACCACATGCGTAGATGTTGTTATTCTTGGTTATAGTAATCTGCAACCTTTTTTCTCACAATATTGATGTGAGAACTCCTCAAGGCAATTTTTGTTCCTTGTGCACTTTTGCTTTTCTTGTTCACTCACTCGCTCATGTTCTCTTGACGAGTTTTTAATGTTAATTATCCACATTTCTTTGCTGCCGGGGGCAGTATGGATAAATTTCACTGGAATATTATCCAGAATTTACAAACTAATTTCTATTTCTTTTAAAATTAATATATTTATTATTTCGGTTTACTTTTGATCACCACTTAACAATTTATTATTCTAAAATCTAAAAATAGATTCCAAATCAACAAGTTTCATCAAATATCTGTCCACGTCATTTATCGCGTGATGTAAAATGGTACAGATATACCAAAAGAATTATTTCTAAACAAAACCGTTGAAACTAACAATCGTCACTTTCTATATATCATTCTCGTAGAGAGCGACAAGCGCAGTTGAATCCGAATATGGATATCGCGCCAAATTATTGTCCACATCCACATATTCATTAGCTTCTTGACCGTTCGGAAGAACAGACGTCTCCCGACGAGAGCTATTCAAATTTAACTATTATGATTAGGCTTCTAGATTGCCGATGAGCATGTGTCTCACGGCGAGAGCTTTTTAATTACATATTGAACATTCTGAGATTTCAAATTAATAAGTGTTAATAATGTTTATTTAAGTTTAATGAAGTTAGAGCTATGCTCTACACGTTGTGTTAAAAAAGTGTAAATTCATTTTATATTTTAATTTAATAAATGGGTGAGAAAATAACCCTTAAAAATAAATACAATCAATTCTTTGTGTTAAATAATGTGTCTGATGTGCTAATCAGACTGGTCCTTCGAGAGCTAGTAAAACAATTTTGAAATGGATATGAGTTCTTAATTCATATTTATTCAAGTCCAATTAGGATACTTAGATCACTTCTACTCCATTCTAGGATCTGCGATAGGGTGCTACCTGAAGATTTGATTATGAACGCCTTAGAGTGAGCTAACCCAGGAATACCTTTCCAGTGCTGGAGGTTTTTCCTCTCGGAACACTTCTTTTGTCTATGCCGAAAAATGGTTCCGGTTCAATGAACTCGAATTCTGCACCTCTTCGCGCAAGAGTGTCGGCTTTCTCAGGTACCCAGAGTAGGGTTACTCTGTTACTGGTTGAAAAGCAATGAAAGGATTCGATGCAGTTCCACACCAGCTTCGAGGACTGCCGGTTGGAGCTCAGTGCTTTTAAAGCTGCCCGGCTGCCCGGCAAAATGTAATTACTTTTGTTAACAAGAATATGATTTGCCAACTCTCCTGCACACAATTATATAGCGAAGACCTCCATCTGAGAGATGGTAGCATACTTGCCGAGGCTTATTGTGATATCAACTCTCGGTTTTCTGCTGTACGGAGTGTACAGCCGAAGTGGCTTCCGCACCATTTGGGTCTTTGAACCATATGTGTATATAAGTCGTCTCTGGAAAGAGGATCTCCCCCTGTTCCCATTTGCCTCTTCTCAGAAAAAACTAAGTTAAAGGACTTCTGCATGTGAGTTCTGGAGGAGAGCACATCCGAAACCATTCCAATAGTGTGGTGAATACCCATCTCTTGCAGCAGTCCAGAGTGGTCCCATAGCCTCTCCCCCTCAATTTGACTTGCCACCGACATGGAGGTCATTCTGGCCTCCTGCTCTAATAATATGTGGAGAGGACTAAGACTCAGAGATCTTTTCATTGCCGCTGTCGGGGTAGTTGACATGGAGTCTGTAATAGTGACACAAGCTAATCTCTGAAGACCAGATAATTAAGCCGCTACTGCGCCATATGTGGCCATTAAATTGGTTTTATCACCGTTTGATAAATCCAGTAATTCTGCTTAGGGTTCATTCCCCATGACTTGCCGCACGCCCTTCTGATATTCCAGAAGGATGCCCTAGCTTTATTGAATGGTAACGCCTTCCAAAATTGGATGACGTAGCTTGTCAAGCTTCCTCCTTTTTGTAAAAGGAACTACTACCTTTTTAGGGGTTCACAGACGTTTTATCCTCCTCAGACCACCTGTATACGATGTTAAGGGCTTCCTGAAGGATATTAGAAAGAAAAATGAATGTATCCAAACAAACGAAACTCTAAAAGGCACAGGAGTAATGATTGTTGAGGACCTACCGCCTAACACCTATGAGTTATTTAAACTGGCACAAGCCAAACGTGGTAAAAAGTTTGTCTGGGTAATGGGAGGCAATAGTTATTTGTGTAACTAGTGCAAAAAGTGCATATTTGTTGCACGAAGCATGGTTTGCAGCTGTGACATTTCAGGCCACATCCATAGGTCAAGTCGGTAGACATGAAATGATTTTGATTAATCAAACGGATTTCTATTTATAAAATGACCACTAAAATTTGCTTGTTGATCGTTTGTGATCTTATTTGAGATTGAATCCATTGAATCACGGATAATTTAAATAATTTATGTAATATTATTATAAGTACCTATATAGATACTTCGCTTTATGTAAATTCATCAAAACAAAATGTATTCCTGAGAGTCCCTATGGTCTAGTGGCACAGATACCGGGATCCAACCCAGGCGGCTCGGGTTCGAATCCCGGCGGCGGCGTCGAATTTTTTTTTATTTTTATTTACTAAGAAATTGACAATTCAAAGCACTCTAAAATTTACTTTTATGCACTGGTGCACAAAAGATTTACTTTTATGCACTAGTGCACAAAAGTTATACTTTTAACACGGTAGATAGTGCAAAAAGTGGTCACTTTTTGTACGATCGTAGAAGAAGTATTTTTAAAAGATGGTTACGCCAGAAAAACAATTTATTTCATAGGTGAGCTCTAAACCATTAAGCCATTGAAGTAAGTAGGCTTAAAAATAAATTTTGTTTTTTTTCTTTTAATTCTACTCTAGTTATTATAAGATCTCTACCTATGATCGCGCAGTTAGAATAACAGCAACTTGAAATAAAATTTATTTTGGTTTGATTAGAAGTAAGGTTATCAAAATCTAATTTACTCTCCTTTTAGTGTTTAGGTTGATATAACTTTCCACTCGGTTGTTATAATTTTATTTTACTTTTTAGAAAATGCTCCTGTAATTATTATGACCATAACGTTGAATAATTTAAACTCTCAACAAACTGAATTTAATTTAATCCTGCTTTATTTTATCTTATAATATATACAGTACTTAAACTAATATAATATTTTGTATGTTAGTCGCCACATTACAAGTTTATTTTCTTTTCGATCTTTTTTTAATCTGCCGGAGAGACAATACTTTATATCTAGTACGGTAACTAGACTGTTATATCTAATCGAATTACCTGAAATTACTTTCTTGTTTTTAGGGTTCCGTACCCCAAAGAGTCGAAACGGAATCCTATTGCTCTCGCTCGCGTGTCCGGCCGTCCGTCTGTCCGTCTGTCACACCGGTCTAGCAGCTAAACCGTTGGAGCTAGAGTCTTCAGTTTTTTACAGTATGTGAGTCTGGTTGACATAAATCCATATACATTATAAAAAATATTTTTAACTGTTTTCAAGGGGGCTCCCATACAGCTAAAGGGGGGCGCTGAAAAAAAATTTGACCTACCCCATCAAGTGAGGTATCGTTAATTAGAGCTCATTCAGTAGATAAAAGCCATATTTTTTGTTTTAAAAAATATTGCAAAACGAAGGCATGAGAAGCCGCCAAAGTCAGCATTTTTTACAAAATTTTGTTCCGAAGTATTTTTTAACTTTCCATTGACTTATGAACTTGAAATTTGGTGATAATATTTATTGTTACGTATATTTTACCAACAAATACCAATATATTAATAAATATATCATTACCATTCCCTCATTTTTAGGGTTTCGTAATTTCGTATATATGCGAATTGTGATATTCGATATTTTATTATTTTTATCTGTGCAATCGTATTAGTTTTATTAAAAAACGCATTTTTCATCTTATAATTTTATTTCTATCTTTGTCGGTTCAATTTTTTTTAATATATCTAAGTATATAAATATGCTTGGATTGTCATATTCATAATTTTTTTTTCTTCGTCTAACACATATACGACAGGTTATTTTTCTTTTCATTTCTTTAAATCTTTTTACCAAATATTTTTAAGAATCCTGCCTCTGCACAGCTGGCTTATATTCTCCATTTGGTATGGAACTCTGAATGTGCGAAGTCCGACACGCACTTGACCGATTTATTTTTATTCTGTTTTATTTAACTATACACATCTCATTCTAGAAAAATCTTTATGAGTATAACCACTTATTATCAAAATACAAGAGGACTCCGAACCAAAACCGCGGAATTTAGCAAAAACTTATTATCGGAAGAATATGATATAGTGGTTTTGGCTGAGACCTGGCTTTCAGAGGATATTAAATATGGCGAGTTTTATGACCGAAAATAACACGATATATAGAAAAGATCGAAATCTTACAATCACCAATAAAAAAATTATCGGCGGAGTTTTGATTGCAGTTTCAAAAAAAAATTCTTCCTCTATTATATCCA
Organism: Neocrepidodera transversa; assembly: GCA_963243735.1. NCBI lineage: Eukaryota > Metazoa > Arthropoda > Insecta > Coleoptera > Chrysomelidae > Neocrepidodera > Neocrepidodera transversa. The sequence goes on from OY725341.1 coordinate 32,686,885, forward strand.
TAAATACTTCTTTAGAGACTCTTTTTGTTAAACTACAGATTGGTATAAATATAATAATAATTAATTTTACATATTGTAACGGGTAAACTACCATTGTTGATATAAAGGTATAGAAAAATAATAATAATTAATATCTGTTCTTATATTGAGACTCTTAAGGGGGTGGGGTTCATACCTGAATACAGTTTATGTTTAGTTAGGGATTGTGTAGGATATGTTTCAACTGAGGGTTATTTTAATGGGCGCCAGTTTATTTTTGAATATTTTAAAAGTCCCTAAAAACAAACAAAACGACACCAGCGATTTAAAAGAATGAAATGAAGTTCTAATTTTCAAATATACTCTGTCGCCAAACAAAATGAGAAAAACTGTAGTTAGAGAAAGTATACTATATATTTATTTAAAACAATGAACGAAAGTTCTCATTTTATCTCAGGATACTTCTATATGGACGTATAAAGTTAGATTTGTGTTTGATGTCGTCTTTCACAAGGTACATTCGTATAAGTAATAATTAAACTTATTACCAGTAGTTTTCCATCAGGAAAAAGAAATAGTTGCCGGTGTCTGGGTGCAACGGTAGGTGATGAGCTAAATTTCCAGTAAGCTGAATTTCTGGTGAGCTGATCACATGAACTTGTGCAGAATTTTTAAACCAGGCAATCAATCGTAAACCAGCCAAAAAGGTAAACAAGCCAAAAAGGTAAACGAGCCAAAATGGTAAACGAGCCAAAAAGGTAAACCAGCCAAAAAGTAAACCTTTCTTATATTTCTATAGGAGAAATAGAAACAAATAATTAGGAAGATAAAAAAAATTAAATTAAATTTAAATCATTTTTAAAAAGTAAATTTCCACGTTGTTGAAATTTGTTAACAAAAGAAAATGAAAAAATAAATAACTATAATTTTAGATGTTACATGCTGGCATTAATTATAAATTAATTGGAAACAAGAAAATTTAGTTTAATAATATGGAACATGAAAATTTAATACCGGCATGAACTGTTCGCCATTTTGTTTAAAGATTAATACGAAACTTTCTGATTTAACTATACAAAATACATGGATATTGATAAAATAAATACTAAGATGATAAATAAAATGTTAATACCTGTATAAATCTGCAAAGTTCACTAATTAGCGCACGTTTCTCAAATTAAAATACCTATCTGGTCTGAGATCAACTGAAGCTGACGATGCCAGTTAAAAAGAATCATGAATGTTTCTTTGTGTTCAATTTAGTGCCCGTTATAGCAAGTGGAAATACGTCACAAAGTCACGTGACTAGGAACGAAAATTTGAAATCGCGGAATTTAATTTTGTGATTAATATAAGTTATTGAATTTAGAAAATGTCTTTTAAATTGGAATAAATTTGATAAAATTAAGAAAATAATTTAATATAATTATACAAACATGTTCTACATGTTACAATATATTCCTACTGGATCCAACGCTGGTGTTTATAAGGATTATATAAATTTTTTTCATAATTTTGATAGTGAAATGTCACAGAATACTAGCCTGTTCTATGTCTAAAAACCCTGATGTATCTACTGATTCGATTTTGTTTCGAACTTTTTGGGATTATCACCTGTTGCGTTCAATAGAACTTATCAGAATTCTGTAAGATGGCGCTGTATAGAATTGTAGGAGTCCTCGCTGAGTTAGTCGCATTTTGTGTGGACAGTATAAAGCTGCAGATTCGAGCCTTTGTCTGTATTCAGTACCAGAATATAAATACACCCTGTGTGATCTGTTTTTACAGTTTACTATGAGCAATGTATGCGCCATCTGAAATTTTTAATCTGAAACTTCAGTAATCTCTCAATAATTAGTCAAAATCAAGTAGGTAGAGATCTCCCAGTTTGACCCAAACTTTTACAGGTATATGTGGAAACACCAGAGTTTTTAGACATCTTAGCCTGCTCCTATTTGGGGATTATAATATTCCTCGTATAAATTGAACATATTTTAAGTTTAGTAACAAAAACACTACAGTAGAAAATCTTTCCCTACTAATGGCTACCTACAATTTGCGGTCTAGGACATTAGGGCGCGGCCGTTCGGGCGCCGCCGTACGGGCGCGGCCATTCGAGCGCCACCGTACGGGCGCGAAATTTTATAATAAATATAATAATATAAATGAATGAAGAGTAACGAAGGCGATTAAATTTTATAATACCTAGTTCAATAACAACATTCTTCTAGGTAAAATATACAATTAATACAGGTAATTTAATATAAGTACATAATTTGTTTGAAATTAAACCCTTATTCCTCAGATAAGAAAACTGTTTTGAATTTGGATAAGGCGATTAAATTTTATAATACCGAGTTCAATAACAACTATTATAGATAATTTAATATAAGTACATAATTTTTTTGTCATTAAACCCTTTATTCCTCACATAATTGACGTAAGGATATGATTGGTTTACCTAGAGGTAAGGTTGGGATTAATAGTTCAAAAAAAGTATATAAATATAATTACAATTATTTTAACAGTTGTCTGTTAGCTTTGCTTGCTACAATTTGCGCTTTTACATTGTGATATTTTCTACTGTTTTTTTACGGTTGTACGTTTACTATTATTATTTTTGTTCTGAATATCCGCTGCTATGGAAGTGGTTTCTAAAGCTGGAAAGAAAAAATATGTGAGTAATGGATACTGTTATGTTTTTGATAAATTAAGTGTGTGTGCAACTAAAGAATTTTGGCGATGCGAACTTAAGAACAATGGGTGTAAATGTCGTATCCATATATCGAATGATATAATAATAAAACAAATTAATAATCATTCCCACGACAGTAATGCAGCAAAAGTGGAAGTTGATTGTATTCGTGGTAAAATGAAAAGTCGTGCTGGTGAAACTATGGAACAAATATGTCAAGTAATTAATGCATGCCTTAATGATGCAGATTTATCACAGGCTGCACAAGCAGCTTTACCAAAAAATGAAGCACTAAAGAAAATGATACGAAGGAAAAGAAATGAAATAAGCGCTGCACCTCCAGCACCGTTGCGGATAGAACTCTTGGTGTTTCCTGAAGAATACAAATTATTTGAATTTAATGGAGTTGCAGAGAACTTTTTAATAGCGGACAGCGGACTAGAACCAGACAGAATTTTGATATTTGGTCGGGAGAAAAACATTCATAAGGTTAGTAGATATGAGCACAGATAATTTATGCTCCTTGTTTTTTTTTTGTTGCAAAAATCATGGTGCTCTCTTGCTTCGAACGAAGCAGTGTAGTTTTACACCTTAACGTTGACAGTTAAAGCACGGTTTGATATTATGACAAAAGCGTGGATTTAAAAGAAAATGTTTAGGTTGTTGCTTAGAAAAAATTATTTGTATTTTATAATAAGATGGATGATCTTTTCAATTTATTTTTTAATATTTCATAATTTTTGTTAACAAATACTAAAATAATGACAGTTTCCGAAGAAAGCTACTATTTTTTGTCTTTGTTTTAGATTTTACTAGAATCACAGCACTGGTTAGTCGATGGGACATTTTCTACGGCACCGCAGTTTTTCCAACAAATATATGTTATTTTAGCCGAAAGATTTGGTGGAGTTCATCCTGTGGCTTACGCTCTGTTGCCAAATAAGCAGACTGTAACGTATGCAAGAATGATCACTTTACTAAAACAAGTGGAACCCAATTTAAATCCCAAGAAGATCTCCTGTGATTTTGAATTAGCCGCTATTAATGCGTTTAGGAATGAATTTCCAAATGTTGAAATTCAGGGATGTTTGTTTCATTTAACAAAAAACATGAGGAAACATTTGGGCGAACTTCATCTAATGGGGAGGTACAATAATGAAGCCGATTTTGCATTGCAAGGAAGAATGATAACTTCTCTGGCGTTTGTGCCAATAGAAGATTTAGATGGAGCAATTGATGAGTTGTCGAATACGTTGCCTCCCGAATTGGAACCTCTGCTTCAATGGTTTGAGGACAATTATGTAGGACGTCTAAATCGTCGTGGCAATGGAAGAAGACCTGCAATGTTTCCTCCAGAAATGTGGTCGGTTTATAACCGTGTTCTGTCTAATACAGACAGAACAAATAATCATGCCGAAGCGGCACACAGGCGATTACAAACTGAGTTGTCGATGAGCCATCCCACGATTTGGAAGCTGATCATCAGTTTGAGGAAAATTCAGAGAGGTAGAGATGTTTTTTATGAACAATTAGTTGCTGGTAACGAACCGCCAATGAAAAAACAAGCCTACATACATGCAGATAGACGTATAAAAAATTTGGTTGAAAACTACCAAAATAGAAATATAATAGAATTTTTACGTGGCATTGCACATAATTATCAAATGAATCCATAATATATTTATTTAGTTTTTTTATATGATTGTTTTATTTATAAAGGACGAATTTTCTTTCTTTTCATTATTACACACTTCAAAGTACGAATTTTCGTTTTTATTCATTAATATTAAGTGTGTACACACTACCAAGTAATCTTCTGTTACCTTTTATATATTTTTATTGTAGCAAGTGAGGTCGTAGTTTTGACCACTAAATATCTGAAATATGCGCCGTAAAAATGTTTATTGTCGTAGATAATAAATAATATTTTAAGACTAAGAAATAAAATTTTAATATTTGATCATCCATATTTTTAAATATAAAATGTGGACCTCGATGTTTTCAATGTATGACATTGTTTTTATTATGAAATATAGAATTTCGCGCCCGAATGGCTGGCGCCCTAACGGCCGCGCCCGTTCGTCCTCGCGCCCGATTGTCTCCGCGCCCGTACGGTGGCGCTCGAATGGCGGCGCCCGAACGGCAGCGCCCGACCGGCCGCGCCCGAATGTCCGTCTCCGCTACAATTTGCAGTCTTTTAATAATTATTTAAAAGAAGATAATAAAAGCCTAGATTTATGCCCGGTTGCACCCACGTATCCTAGGATGTATTTTATCTAGGCTCGACCTAAATGTGTGATGGACTTATGATACAGTTGTGTTGCACCAACGTTATAGAACGTCATTTTACGTAGGATGCATTTTATCTGAATTTACAATGGCAACATTGCAATATTGTCAAATTACAGTATAATAGATGGCGCTGATTGTTAAAATCGGTAAAGCAGGTCATGCAATTATTGGTTGAATGTTTCTTTTTCTGTTTTATAATCAAGGATCTTTATACACAAATTATGATTCTCGATATTACATTTTATTTTTTAGCAAATTTCAATTTTTTTCCTCAAATTTTTCATCTTTCAAAATTGTATAATTTTTATTAATTTTTTTATACTTTTTCAATTTTGAAACCGATAACGATGAATTATTTGAGGAAAAAATTGAAATTTGGTAAAAGCTAAAATATCGGAAATTTTTCAAGTCCATAAATACGACAAAGTGAAATTGAAGGAAAGACATTTGTATTTTTTAATTAATTAATAGCATGAATCTAAACACAATTTTTAATTTTTATTAACATTTTCAAATTTTCAAATTGTCATTTTTTTGTAAAATTAATAATAAAAAATTTTCAGACGTACTGTACATACAGTGGGTCCACTTAAGTTCGCGACATATGGGAACTGAGACATATAAAATTATTTTCTACAAATTATGTTATTTACAAATACAAATATTTTACGATATTTTCTTAAATATTGTAGAATATTTTTTTTTTATTTTTGTTCAAGTGTTATTCTTTGTTATATGTAAATAAAAATAGTTTCCTGTAAATATTACTTTTTCTTCAAGCGTATAATAATAAATATATTACTTTCGACACCATAGACCGTAGAAATATCATATCGTTTTACTAGTACAACAATAATGACAAAAGATAGCAATGTGCTTTGTAATCGAGTAGGTAGGAACAGTCATTTTAATATTTATTTAATTGGACGTTTATCAGTTTTGAAAATGTCCATTTTTTGCTAGATACAACTTGAATTATTTCTAGACTTGAAGAAAAAACTAGTATACTAGTATATTTATATTACTCGGAGAAGAAGCCTTCATTATGTATGTTTCAATCAGATTACTCTGCCTCTGCTATAACGCCTCGGTAGTTATTAGATTTTACCTGTAAATTATAGATTAAATCCGTGCTCGAAGGACCAATTATTAGATTTTACCTGTAAATTATAGATTAAATCCGTGCTCGAAGAACGAAATAGACTTTTCTTTTTTTTGACAAATTTATTTTTTTTTATTTATATGTTTCTATGTTACAAAAACAAAAAAAAACAGTATAATATAGTCTTAACATCACAACTTCAACTAAATCTTAAATATAAAGCTAACATATCTCCCCCCAGTAATTATATCCGTCGTGAACAATTACTCATCATTGACATCCAATACGATAAGTTTTGAAACGGGTAGACGAAGTACAGTCCCAATACTGTTTTAACGTCTACAATTCTAATTTTTCCATATTTGTCTGGGTATACGGTGACTATTTTACCTTTTTGCCAATTATTTCTTGGTCCATTGGGATCAACAATAATAACAATGTCACCAATTTTGATCGGTTTCTGATCAATAAACCATTTAGAACGTTTGATTAGAGTTGGTATATATTCGCTTGTCCACCTAGACCAAAAATGATCGGCAAGTTTTTGAGCAGCGCCCAAGTCGAAATTAAATTTAAATCTTTTTCCGTCATTACTGCACAAGGAAGTGCAGTATAGGAAGGTCCAATTAAAAAATGATTTGGCGTCAAAGCTTCTGAGTCTGCTGGATCCATTGATACATGAGTTAATGGCCTAGAATTTACAATATTATCACACTCGCATAATAGAGTTCTCAAGACATTTTCAGGAGGAAATTTTTCTTTTAATATTTCGCGAAGAACTTTTTTAACGCAACCGATTAATCGCTCCCAACTACCACCCATATTAGGGGCCAGTGCCGGATTAAATAAAAATGTTGTCTGTTGTAACAAACAAAATTGTATTATTTCATTTTTGTTCATTTTGTCAAATTCAACTTCTAATTCTTTGTCAGCGCCACGAAAGTTTGATCCATTATCACAATAGATCTCTTCCGGGAAACCTCTCCTACAACCAAATTGTCTAAGAATATTAATAAACTCGTTGGTTGACAAATCATGAGCGATTTCTAAATGTATAGCCCTTGTTGCCATACATGTAAAGATCACTCCGTATCGTTTTTCATGAGTTCTTTTAACTTTAATTTGTAATGACCCGAAATAATCAACACCTGTTTTGATAAAGGGTCTGATAGTAGGTTCAAGTCTACATATAGGAAGTTGACCCATAAGAGGAACTTTAGGTTGACTCTTTTTAATTTTACAATAGTAACAACGTTTTTTGGCATTTTTTACAGTTTGTCTTAATTTGAAAATCCAAAATTTTTGTCTTAAACTATTTATTACTGTTTCTTGCCCAAAATGTTGAAAGTTTTCGTGATAATTTTGAACAAGTAATTTTGTAATATAGTGAGATGGATCCAAAATAATAGGTATAGTAGTAGAAACAGGAAGTAATGAATTGTTTAACCTACCACAGAGTCTAATGAGTCCATCTTTAGAAAGGATAGCTGATAGACACAAAAGTTTACTTGAGGAAGGTAGAGTCCGGTTATTCTTTAGAAGGGTCAGCTCTTTTGGAAACGAGTCAGATTGAACTTTCCTAAAAAGTATTTTTTCGGCTTCATTAATTTCTTGAACTGAAAGTTCTTCTATAATTCTTCTCTTCTCTTGCATTGCTCTAACAAATCTTCGAACATATGCGGTACTGCGTACAAGTGGGAACCACTTAGAAAACCGAATTGGATTTGGCAAAGTTTCATTCAGGCTTTCTTCATTTTCGGTTATAACAAAAATATTTTCAGTTTGTTTTATTTCAAGACTCGAATCGTCAAGTTCTGTATTAAATTCCATTATGTTTTGTTCCTTAGGCCAATTATCAATGGGTAAATATAGAAATTCTGGACCTTTAACCCATCTACAGTTTTCAGTGTAAATTAGGGAGCCAATCCTTTTTGTAGCTTCATCTGCCACATTACTTCTTGAATTTATTGTCGCCACTCTGATACATTCGTTAATTCTTGTATTTCCCCTAATCGCTGTGATACAAATACTTTGAATCTGCGTGCTTCGGAACGTATCCAGTAAAGAACTGTTTTAGAATCGCTCCAATAAAAGAATTGATCAAATTTGAGGTTTAAACTGTCTTTTAAACTATTTCCTAACCTGGCACCCATTAAAGCCGCTTAAAGTTCAAGCCGAGGTATAGACAAAGGCTTCAAAGGTGCTACTCTCGTTTTCGCACAGACAAAACTAATTTCAATTTCGTTATCCTTTTGGACTCTTAAAAATGAAACTACTGCATCGCATCTTTCCGATGCGTCACAGAATATATGAAGTTGTATTTTACTTTCCTCTCGATTCAATGTAAAATATTGCCTCGGTATTTGGAACTTAAAAATTTCTTTTAAATCTTTAACCCAATTTTGCCATGGATCATTTAATGAATCGGGAAGTTCATCGTCCCACCCAATTTGAGTTCTCCAAATATCCTGTAGTAAGACTTTACCTTGAATTAAAAAATGTGCTAAGAAACCCAGATAATCGAACACCGACATAATAACTTTTAAAATTTCACGTTTTGTTGGTCGCCTTTTTAGATGTAAAATATCACTATCTATTTTATAAAATTTTGTTTTAAATTCAAACATGTCATTTATTGGATTCCGAAATACTCCTAATATTTTTTCCGTAATTGTGTTGTCATTTAGCTTAAGCTGTTTAAAACAATCAGCTCTTAGATCTTTATCAACATTCTGAAGAATTTCTTTAGAATTGGATATCCAGTTGCATATATTGAAACTTGCCTGTTTGTGAACATGGATAATATCATTTATCAGCTTAACAGATTCTTCGATACTGTCTGCTCCACCCAGATAATCATCCATATAATGTTCTTCTATTATACATTTAGCGGCTTCAGGATACTTATTCTCAAAATCTTGTGCATTTCGATTTTTAGCTTCTTGTGCTAGGCATGGTCCACAGGTTGAGCCATAAAACACAACGCCTATTTCATATACATCTGGAATTCTCCGACGATCCATTTCTCTCCATAAAAGTCGTTGTGCGCAACAATCTTCTTGTCTAACACGTACCTGTAAAAACATTTCGCGTATGTCTGCGGTTAAGGCATATTTTTAAAATAGTAAACAGGGAGTTATATAAGTCCGGACCAGTAAGAAGATTATCATTTAAACTCATACCATTACTTTTTGCTGATGCGTCAAATACTATGCGTAACTTTTTAGGTTTATTTGGGTTTACCGTACCAAAATGTGGTAAATTCCAGGTTTTATCAGATTGTATTGTGGCTTCTTCTATTGATAATTTTCGAATATATCCTTTTTTCTCCAAGTCCATAAATTTTTGACAATAAGTTTTCCCATATTCTTCATCTCGATCCATCTTTCGTTTTGTAAACCGTAGTCTTTTAAGAGCATTATGTTTACTTTCTTCTAAAACGGTATTTTTATTCTTCCATAAAAGTCCCGTTTCATATCTATTTCCGACTCTTTTCATGGTTTCCTGAAGAATAGTTTCTGCTCGTTTGTCTTCAGGAGACAGAGATTTATTTCTTCCGCCCGGTACTTCATCTATTTTCCAAAATTCCTTAACCATATCTTGAAGTTCGTCTAAGTCGTCTTTAATATTGTGTAAAATGTCTGTTTTATAAATTTCGTCTTGTTCTCGTCTTTGTGTCCGTATGTAACAAAGGTGTTGTGTATCAGTCTGACCCTTAGATAAATTTCCATGAATGACCCATCCTAGTAAGGTCTTGCTTAAAGCAGGGCCTTTCCAGGGACCGGTTATTATTTTTCTATTGACTAAGAGTGGCCAATTATCCTGACCAATTATTATTTTAGGTTGAGCATTTATCATAGAGTTAATTTTTTTGTCAAGATATGGACATTTATTTTTAAGAACATTCATATCAACAGTTTGAGATGGTAATGAAAGATCAATAGTACGAACATGTCTTAGTTGAAAAGTTTGCCTAACATCTATACCTTTTATGGTAAAACTAACGATTTTTGATTCAGTTTCTTGTTGAATGAAATCGTCATTTGTCCACTGACTAGATAGTGGTTGACTAGTACCTGAAAGATTGAGTTCCTGAGCAATTTTTTTATCTACTAAGGTAATAGTAGACGCATCATCTAAAAGTGCAAAAGTGTCAACCTCTACGTTACCATAACTAACTTTAACTGGAAGAATTTTTAAAAGAACACACGTATTGTTAGAAATGTGACAGTTGGTTTCAGAAGATTCATTGTGTGTTGGAGTAAGTACTTCAGAAGTACTTGCTGTGGCTAAACTTTCAACACTTTCCACATTGGTTTTATGAAGAAGTTGATGGTGTGATCTAGTGCAATCACGAATTCCACAATTACGTTTTTTACGACATTGTTTTATATTATGGAATGGCGTTAGGCATGAAAAACAAATTTTTTGTGATGTAACAAATGACCATCTGTCATCAACTGACAAAGATTTAAATTTAGAACATAAACTCAAATTGTGAAGTTCTGGCTGACAGCAGCATTTTTTGGCAATCGAATTATTTTTCGTCGTTAAAGTGGTAACAAATTTTACATTTTTTGGATTAGATTTTAGGTTACTTTTTCTTTCAAATTTGTCACTGTCAGTTAATTTTGGAAATTGAATTTGACACAATATATTCGACTTTTTATCGATCCAATTTGCGAATTTTGAATTTTGGGCGATTTTTTAATAAATGTTCTGTCTAACTAATTTTGTATTAACTAATTCTGCTAATAGCATTGGATTCTGAAGGTGATCTTCCTCGTTTAAAGATCGAATAGTTGCAACAAAATTTTTTACTTCATCAGAAAACTCTATTATCTGATCAATTTGTTCAGTTTTAAGGTACGGAAACTATTTTAATTTAGATGTTAATAAAGATATTATATGTTCCGGTCTGCCGAATCTAGATTGCAATAAGTCTATGACCTGTTCTACATTTTGGGGCATGATAAGCAATGACTGACATATTCTTTTTGCATTACCCTTTAAACACTTTTGTAATCTAGATTGGTTTTCCTCATTAGAGAAATCGCAGATTGAATTAGAATTTCTATACTGCTGAATAAAATTTGGCCAGTCAGTAGGATTTCCATCAAATATAGGCAAGTCTCTAGGTAAAGACTGTCTCAGTAAAATTTTGGATATTTGAGGAAGTGCTACAGATTCTAAATGGTTAGTAGTTTGAAGGAAATGTTTTGAATGAGAATCGGAATACCTTTTAGACTCAATTACCGAATTTTTCTCGCAGAAATTTTGCCCAGAGTCCAATGGAGTATGTCCTTGTACCCACTTTTCCATGTCAGGCCTAATTGACTCACATATCGATAAAGATTCTGACTGGGATTCTTCATCACTTTTCTCCTTCATCTGAGCAATTTTCAAAGCAAACTGCAGGTCTAATGTCTCTTGCTTTTTCTTTAATTGTTCTTGTTCCAATTCTTTCTTCTGAATTTCATATTGAAGCTCTGTCATTCTTATTCTGGAAGCTTGGCTAGCTCCACTTTTTGTCGACACTGGATCTCTTTGACTGTCACCTTTTCTAAGTGGAATAAGGGAAGTTGTCTTTTGAGCCATAGGCTGCTCTTGACGGTCACCATCACCTTTCGCGTCAGAAAAGGGTGTCTTTTTAGAAGAAACGTGCATTACGGTAAAAGCTCCATCCTTTTTTTGTCGAATTCTGGCACTGCTTCTTAGCGGCACTGATAAGGGCTTTTTATTTTCGATAGTGCTAATTTAGAAGGCTGAAGGACCAATTATTATATTTTACCTGTAAATTATAGATTAAATCCGGCTCGAAGGACCAATTATTAGATTTTACCTGTAAATTATAGATTAAATCCGTGCTCGAAGAACGAAATAGACTTTTCTTTTTTTTAACAAATTTATTTTTTTTATTTATATGTTTCTATGTTACAAAAACAAAAAAAACAGTTTAATATAGTCTTAACATCACAACTTCAACTAAATCTTAAATATAAAGCTAACAGTAGTAAACTTCTAAGCTCAACAAATAATAAGCGCCTTCTACTCCTAGTAATACAATATAATATTATTTATAAGTACCAATCTACAGAGAGGATATAGAATATTATTTCTTTAAAATTCTAATATTATAAAATTTATAAATAAATAAAATGAATATTCCTACATTCTGGCAAAATAATTATTTACAAGATATCGTAGGTAATCAAAATGTTCATTATTATTGACTGAAATTGGAATATCTTCATCTCTTAGCGTTTCTTGGAGGTGATGTTGCATCACTTCCAATTCATCGGGTGATAATTGGGAAGATATTATTCAACTTCATTCTACATCTATATGCCATATCTCAAACTGTGCTTTTAATCTGGAATTGTTGAACATTGTCACATCATGAGTCGAGCCAGGCCACCTGGCTACAAAATGCTTGAAAAGTAGATCTGCACACTATACCGCTTGGATATTTAGTGAAAAGTAGCCTTTTTTCTGTTTCTAAAAATTTCGCCGTCGAGACCCACTGTGAAAAATATGTACATAGATTATAAGGAACTGAAAAATAAATAGTTGGTGAAATCAAACCTTGTGATAAAATTCTTATGTGAGTGCCATCAATTGTCCCCACAACACGAGGAAATGCAGCAACATCGAAGAATTTATTTTGCTCAGCAGCAATTTCAACTTCATTTCTTGGCATTATATGTATTTTTCTTTTAAATTGGCAATTATTCGTGACACTTTTGATACAATTCTTGATATATTGGATTTATCAGCTCCTATAAAATCTCCAGTAGCTAGTAGATGACCGCCAGTAGCAAAAGTTCTTATTGTTAAAAGTAATTGATTCATTTGACTTAATGAATTGTTTCTGAAAGTTGTATTTATTGTTACTATTTTTAATACATATTTTAATTCAATTAAAGTTCTTTGGGCAAGTAATTGTAACGTGGTCCCTTTTTGTTATCGAAACCTTTTAAAAAATTCTTCCTCTGATACAGTTTCGAAATAATTCATTCTAGGCCGAATTTGTCTTGGGAGAGCATTATCCACAAAATTTATATCTGCGTCTAGATCCATCACTTTATTTAACTTACAAATTACAACCGAACTTTGCAAACTAATACCACTCTATTAATACGTAAAAGTCTTTTTATTTTTGTTAATGTGAAATATAATATTCTACAGAAGAAATGTTTATTTGTCTCGTTTACATTCACTTTAATTAACTTTCTAGCAGTTTTTTCTAGTAAATGTCTATTGACGTATATTTTAGAGGTTATAATCCTTGTCCTAAGTCGTCGAAATCGACCGCCTAGGATCTGTGATCAGGTTATATCACAGGCCAGAGATTTTTCGTTGGTGCAACAGTATAAAATCGATTTTAGACTTAAGTCTGACTTATCCGTCCTAGGATGCATTGGTACAACCGGGCGTTAGTGTTTTCAAATTTCAATAGAATTACAAGGCAGAGCCACTGGTTCTTTTGGACAAAATACATCCTCCATCAAATATTCATTTTGACTTACATAAACACAGGGTTAGTTTAAGTCTGAATTATAATCTAGAAAACAGATATAATTTTCAAAAGGCTAATTTTAGATTGGTATATGAATTATTACGAGATTTTAACTGGGAAAGAATTGTTTTAATGAAAAAAATTTTCTACCCTTATTTACAGATGAAATTAAAGCCAATATAAAATTCAAGGAATATTTCAGAAAAAAAAGCATTTAAAAGATCATTATTTAAGTAACTATAAAAAAAATTAAAGCCGATCTAAAGGTTACAATAAAGTCAGCCCATAATATTTATATGGCAAATATGCAAAATAATGTTAAACAGGATCCCCACTTTTCTGGACTTATATTAGAGATAGAAGATAAATCTTCCAATTTTATCATTAATATTAGAGAAGTGTTTGATAAAAAATCATCTCTGGGGAGTTTGCTGTCTATTTTAGCTCAGTCTACGATAATGATTCAACTTGTGATGTAAAAGATATAGATACTGTCACGATAAACATGGGGAGGTTATATTAAATAGATGGTAGAGCAATAAATATATAATTAACAATAAAATATATAACAACAATAACATAAAAAACCAAACACTCAAATAAATACCTAACTAATATATACAAATAAATATTCTTACCATACTACTTAACACTACACTAACGGAGACTTTAAGGAGGCATGTCACTAGGGTCGGTTATTCAAAATGTCGGAAAAGGGCCGACAGTCAAAAGTAAAATCTAACAATACCTGTTCGTATTTATATATCATATTGTTATTCCTTCATTCAGGTATTAGCCTTGTGCAGTTCTAATACAACTAAACAAACGCGTTCAGTGAACTAATGAACCAATGAACTGCACAAGGCGAGATTTAAATATTTAATTTTAATATTTCTTTATGGGAATATTTTTGGGAAATTATTCCCCGTGACAATACTCTAGTAAATACTTGGAACAAAACTTTTTTCCATAGTATACAAATTGTTAACGTAACTGTATCCTATTTAGATGCTGGACATGCTCTGAATAGTGATTTATAGTACGTGACTATAGACTATAGTCTAAATATTTTGCTATTTAGATATTATTGATTTGTTAACTTTTACTTTCCCGACCCACCTCCTAGAAGGGAAAGTATTGTGAACGAGCTAAAAAAAAAATTCGAGATAAAAACAGAAATATCCATTTTCGGGTCCCCTGAGATGATTAAGACCATTTCCAGATGGAAGTCTGTCTGTCGGTCTGTGTGTGTGTATTCTTCCACGATAGAGGCCACAAGTTTAATCCGATTGAACTGAAATTTGGTATAGGGGTTTGGGTTACCCGTCGGAAGAACCCATTAGTTTTTGTACGACATCTGTCAAACGAAAGTACCACTATCAAAAAATGACAGATGCAATATGTCACGGAATTGGACATGCAATATGTCGTTTGAAAGTCCTTAAAAAACTCTATTCAGAACAGTCAAAATTATTTCTCCAACTGTCGCCTGTCAAAAATTAAAAAATGTCAAAAGTTGAAACTTCAGCATTAAATATCTGAAGAAGTATTAATCCGATGGAGCGGAAATTTGATATATGGAAGAATCAAATAGTTTTTGTACGAGATCTGCGAAACAGAAGTATCACTATCAAAAAATGACAGATGCAATATGTCACGGAATTGGACATGCAATATGTTGTTTGAAAGCCCTTGAAAAACTCTATTTAGAACAGTCAAAATTATTTCTCCAACTGTCACCTGTCAAAAATTAAAAAATGTCAAAAGTTGAAACTTCAACATTAAATATCTGATAAAGTATTCGTGGATCCTCGTCGCGAAGGTTTTGGGGCGACACAACCGATTTTTTTCCCATCTATCTCTTACGGTTTCTGTCCATATAGTTGGCAAGTCATGGCAATGGGATTAACATAATTTTTCAGCAACAACCTAGAATAAAATAATGTTATTATTAAAAAACAAATGCTAGTGCGAAAATAAATAAGTAGGGAATCCGTTTTGAAAATTTAGAAAGAAGGAGTTAAAAAATTTCTTCTTGATATTAGATGTAGATGTATATTTACCTTGGTGGAAGATATTTTTTCCACATAAAAACAAGAAATTGGGAGCTGAAGAATGCAGTATCGAAAAGAATTCCATCAGAAGATAGTGGAGATCCAGTTACAAGCATTATAACTTATCTGTACACTTGGAAGAGGTCTATACTACATATCCAGAATGACATTGTGTTGGAACAAATATTAAATTAAAATAAAAAGTTAAAAATAATTAAGAACAAAGGAACTTATCTGAGGTTTCTCATGAACCAAATAATTTTTTTAAGATGCAAAATTAATAAATAAGAAAAACAAAACAAACAGAGTCCCTTTGTTCTCCGACGGAACTTTAAAGTCCCATATAATCTTCAATGCATAATTAACTTTAATACTTTATGATTATCAATAAGTTCCTCACGAGACTCACCAGTATACATTTTTCTACGTCTTATGCAACCAAGAATACGCTTTGTCAAATGGTTCTATCAGTTACTTTAAGGCTGGGCTTTAAGCGGGAAATGTACATGTGGAAACTATAGTGTAAAACATGGTCACCTTACTACGCACAGGTCAAGCAAACAAAAGAAAATATATTGAAAGTTAAATTAAAAATGTGTTTATAGAGGTTAATTCTTTGCCATAGGTGGGTTTTTAACTAAATTCTTCTACAAATAAAATCACAAATAAATCTTAAAAAACGTGTAAATTATCGTACTATATTGTATCTCGATTTTTATTAAACTGAACTAAAAAATTTAAATTCTGATATGGCCAATGCATAGACTTTCAATTTTCCTTTAGTTTGGCTTATCAAACTTGTCGATTATTAATGTAATATAAATGTTCTGTGCGAAGTTAACTATAAATGGGCAAATGAATATAAATAAAAGATGGCTGTTTGTATATGGGAATGTGAGAAGGCGGAAATTATTTGTGACATTCACTAACAGATAGCGCTACTAAAAGTCAGACGATCTATTGCACTGGAACCATGAAGTTAATCAGACAAAGCTTATTCATTAATATTGTACGTTGGATGATATAATTTTGCTGAGTTATTGTGGAAAGATTTCGCATATACATCGTCTCTCTTTATAGACTGATTTCGGAACTATATACCAGTAACTGTTCGTTAGTGTGACATAGTAACGATTGCGTCGATTGTGTTGTGTGTTTTGTTAGTGCTGTTTTCTGGTAAAATAGACAGTAAAATACAAATTATTGTAAAATGTAACTTACTGAGGTTTGAACCACATAGAGAAATATCAATTGCTAAGTTAGATTGTAAGGAGGCAATACCAACGTAATTTTTTTATTGGACTCCTAAGTCACGTTAGGGATTTGACAGGTATGTTATTATTCATGTGTTATTTATTGAAAATTGAGCGTACCTGCCTAAAATAACGAAAAATGACTTGAAATTGGATGCAGAGGCGTAACTTGAGGGACTGGCGGAGCATGTGCTCCGGGCGCGGTTTTTTTGGGGAGTTATAATAAATAAGAAAAAAATGTAAAACAAACTGTATATCATCTTTCCTGGTGCTGCTGTAAATGTAGGTAACACTTTTTTATTTCTTATAAAAAAATGAATAATTGGGGGCTCAGACAGCCACTCAATGACGATAAACTTCTGGTTGCAGCTGAAGAAAGCAGCAGCTGAATTAGAAAATATACCAGTAGACAACGAAATGATAACGAACGAAGAGCAACGTGATGAAGAAGATGAATATTCCTAAATATATAATGTAACAACGCTTTTGAACGAAGAAAATGTATATAATGAAAATGCAACTTATCAACTGTAGGCAAACACTGAAGTGGAAAATAATAGGTACTCCCACTGAAACTGAAGTTCTTCAGGCTTCAGAATCAAAGAAAACCAAAAGAGGAAAAAAGGCAGAAGAGGAAAAGAAGAGGAAGAGGAAAAAGAGGGAGATTACTACCAACATTCCTTCACACAGCTTGGATGAAAATACGATTGAAGAACACTTTCAACACTGCTTAACTTACACCGATTACTTTCTTACAATGTTAGGGCCAAATACTATAAAAAACATTTTGTACCAGTCAAATTGGTATGCTACTCAACGTGGAAAGGCAATGAACTTCAGAGAACATCAGCTGTTGGCTTTTCTAGGACATAACTTTTCCTTGGGTTACCGTACATTACTAATTTATATACATTACTGGACATGTGCTGAAGATCTTGGAATAGCAATAGTGAAAAAAGTAATGCCTAGAAGTCGTTTTGAACAGTTTTTACAATACATTCATATAAACGATAATTCCACAATACCCCCTAAGAACAAAAATAAAATTTATAAGATAAGACCTTTTGTGATAACCTTGAATGAACGCTTTGATATTTTAAATAACGGAACTAGGAAACTTGCAGTTGACGAATCCATGATAATCTTCAAAGGCCCATGTTGAAGCAATAAAATCCTAAAAAAAACCCATCAAAAGAGAATACAAACTAAGGTGCCCAGGTGATCAAAATGGATATATAAAGAAATTCGAGGTCTACCAAGGGAAAAACGAATTAGCAGAGAAAAAGTTTCAGGACTTTGGATTTTGCAAAAGAGTCGTTTTGTCTTTGACCGACAATTATTGGGGCCCTAATCGGATAATATATTTCGACAATTACTTGACATCAGCCTTTTTACTAGAAAAATTAAAAACGGAAATCACGTTAGCATGTGGAACAGTTCAGCGTGATCGACTGGGATTACCATACATCTAGGGGTAGCTCTCACCCCTGAGGGAGTGCAAACATTTTTTGTTATTTATCTCCAAGTAATTTAATTAGAAATAAGAAGGAAAGTATAAATTAATTATCTCAACTCATTGTCTAAGCGTAACTCGGATTTTAAAGAGATTAAGGGGTAGTTTTCACCTACGAAGGGAAGAAAAACAATTTTAGTTAATTTTAAAACTTCATTCATTTCAACTTACATTAAAAAGTTAAAAAAAAATTCAGTATTTTTCAATTGTACGTTAATTTAGAGGTAGGTGTCACCCTCTAAACATACACCTTTATGCTTAGTTTTTATGGGCGTACTAAATTTGCTAATTTTCATCACAATTAACACATTACATTATTTGGGGGTCTCATAATAATTATTGCCAAACATCCCCCAAAAAGGTTGGTTTTTGGCGATTTAGGGGTGACGCAACCATTTTAGAGGCACGGGGCCCCGATTTTCATTATCAGCGTCCCAAAAAGCATATAGTAACCGTTAAATAAATGAAGGTTTCTTATACCGGTTTCCTTCCCCTACTTTAAGATGAATATTGGATTGAATATTGAATATCTCGAAAATCATAAATGGTGATAGGCGCTTGAAAATTTTTACGTAGATTCCTCCTAAAGATTTTTAAAAATCAAAGGGAGGGGTTCAAGAAAACCGCACAAAATATATGCGCTTAAAAATGGGTTAAGTGCGAGTCGAAGTCGCGCATTGGGGGTTTCGTCCAGCTAAAACTTAAATTTCCATAGTTATTTTTTTTTAATTTTGATACTTAATTTCATTATTTTTGTAAAATATAGATGATTGTCTATCAGTATAAATAATAGGTTACTTTATACTTGGTAATTTTTATTTGTGATACCAGTAGCAGCCGAATACCCAGGTACTTAACATAGTAGGGCAAGTAAAGACCGACCTTCTGGCCGCTAACGCCTTGGTCGGTACCAGGGAGTATTTTTTTTCTCCACTGAAACTACCCCGTGCAAGTGGCCTTCACATTATAAATATACCAAATAGATATTACAATATCGCAACCATGAGTAAAGAAGGTCACAGGTCCAAGTACGCGAAATTTTTAATCTAGAGGTGAAACAAACGATTTCAAACCGTAACAACAGACATGAAGCACTTTTTTTGATATTTAATGTTAAAATTTTTTTATTTTTGATAAGTGGCAGTTGAAGAAACAATTTTGACTGTTCTGATTAGATTTTTTTAAGGTCTTTCAAATGACATATTGAAAGTTAAATTTCGTGACATATTGTTTCTGTCATTTTTTGCCAGTGACAATTCATTTTGACAGATGTCGTACAAAAACTGATGGGATCTTTCAATGAATAAACGAAACCCATATACCAAATTTCAGCTTAATCAGATTAAGCGTGTGGCTTCTATCGTGGAAGAATACACACAGACAGACAGGCAGATAGACAGAGAGACAGACAGATAGACAGACTTCCATCTGAAAATGGTTCTAATCGTCTCAGGGGATCTGAAAATGGATACTTTCCCTTCTCGGAGGTGGGTCGGGAAAGTAAAAAGTCGGGAAAGTTTTGGGGCGACACAACTGATTTTTTTTTAATTTTTTTATTAGAATTTTATTTTTTCATAAAAGGTATAAATTTTTTTTGCTGAAAAATGTGAAAATGCAAAAAGATGGAGAAAAATAGGCCAAGTAGAAAAAAAAATACGAAAATAGGAAAAATACAAATAGGAGAAAATAAAGTAAAATAGATAAAAAGGGGAAAGTTAGGAAAAAATAGAGGAACAAATTTAGGAAAATGAAAAAAATTGGAAAAACACAAAAAAAAAATGAGAAAAATACAGAAAAATAGAGAAACTACAAAATATAGAAAAAATAGGAGAGAATAGGAATAACAGTAAAAATGGGAAAAATAAATAAGGAAATATAGAAAAAATAGGAAAACCAGAAAAATTTGGAAAAATGAATAATAACAAACAGAAAAAATATGGAAAATTAGGATAAATAGGGGAAAATAGAAGAAACAGGAAAAAAATGAAAAATAAAAAAATAAGAATAATTAGAAAAAATAAGACAAAACAGAAAAAATTGGAAAAAATAAAGATAAATAGATAAAACCAGGAAAAAAAAAGAAAAAAAGCAGAAAAAAATTGGAGAACAGAAATAAATAGGAGAAAATAAAGACGAAAAAAATAGGGAAAGTAAGGAGGAAATAAGAAAAAAACGTTTGTGTCACCCCAAAACTTTCCCGACGAGTATTCGCGAATACTTTTTCCGATATTTAATGTTAAAGTTTCAAATTTTGACATTTTTTTATTTTTGACGGGTAATAGTTGGAGAAATAATTACTGTCCTAAATAGAGTTTTTAAGCGCTTCCAAATGACATATTGCAGGTCAAATTCTGTGACATATAGCATCTGTTATTTTTTATTAGTGACATTTCCGTTTGACAGATGGCGTACAAAAACTAATAGGTTCTTCCGACAGATATCTCAAACTCATACACCAAATTTCAGCTCAATCGGATTAAACGTGTGGCCTCCATTATGTAAGAATACACAAACACACAGACAGACCGACTTCCATCTGGAAATCGACTTAATCATCTCAGGTGATCTCAAAATGGATATTTCGATCTTTATCTCGAAAATTTTTTTTAGCCAATTCACAATACTTTCCCTTCTGGGAGGCGGGTCGGGAAAGTAAAATCCGAAAATCGATAATTTGTAATTGTATCATACAAAATTTTTTTTTCTACTACCAAGCATAAATTACTTATGCTTACATATTGTTTTAAATACGTTAAAAATAGGTATTTTACTTGATGTAATAAATTTATTTATTATTACAAAGTACATTTTTCATAAACATACGTATTTTTCTTCGTTCTTTAATAAAAATGAGAGAATTACTTAAAACGTAGACGTTTAATTTATATTATTACGATTTTCATAAATTTCACTCAAGTCATGGCAATATTGTGGTTTTTTATTTTTACTTTTGTTTGTCGAAGTAAATTTGACATGTATTAATAAGAATTTTGTTGCCTGGCAATTTAACGAAAAAAACTGCCTCTGAAAAAATTACGAGTCCGTGGGACGAGTAATTTTTTCTGGCAGTTTTTTGAGTTGACTTACCTAATGGCAACAAACTTCGAATTATAAATGTCAAGTTTACTTCGACTCAAAAAAAAGCTAGAGTGTAATTCGGTAAGACAATTTAATGAATATGTAAATCAATAAATTAAAAAATAAGATTTAAATTAGTTTATTTAATTTATCGGAAAAGTACAATTGTTAAAAACACAATTATTAAAAATAGCTTGAGTCGGAAAATGAAAACTTTTCTGACAAGTTTGAGAAAAATTGACATAACGTCATCAAAAATTTGTGTACAACGCTGATTGTCATGCTTTCAAAAGTTACGGTCCGGTATTATCGTTGGAAAAGTTAGGGCAATTTTTTATTTTTGACAGGTAACAGTTGGAGAAATAATTTTGAGTGTTCTGAATAGAGTTTTTCAAGGGCTTTCAAATGACATATTGCAAGTCAAATTCTGTGACAGATTGCATCTGTCATTTTTTGATAGTGACACTTCCGTTTGACAGATGTCGTTCTTCAAACGGGTAACCGAAACACATATACCAAATTTCAGCTCAACCGGAATAAACGTGTGGCCTCTATCGTGGAAGAATACACACAGACAGACAGACAAACAGACTTTCATCTGAAAATTGTCTTAATCATCTCAGCTGATCTCAAAATGGATATTTCCATCTTTATCTCGAAATTTTTTTTTAGCTCGTTCACAATACTTTTCCTTCTCGGAGGTTGGTCGGGAAAGTAACAAAAGAACTGTTGTATATCACAAATCTGACATTTTCTTCTAAAATTATAATTGAAATAGAAATATATCAAGGAAGTAAATTACTTTTTGTAAATTACAATAAATTATTATAAAATGTTAAATTATGTACTAAACACCTTAAAAATAACAATGAATTACGCCGACTAGAAATATTTTAACAATATTTATATTCACTGAAAACATTTTTACATTTATTACTTACGAAAAATGTATTTATGTTTAATAAAAACACATAATTTGCATATCTAAATTTCTTGTTGTATAAAAGAAATTCTGAAAAGGAATCCTTAATATTTTACGAAAATATTTGTAACAATTTGTTTAGAAAAATGTTAAGTTTTCTATTGGTATCAAGTACATTTATTATTGGAAAAATAAACACAGAGGTTAGTATTTACTTACACACATAATAATTAATATAACTATATGTTATTTAATAACCAGGAGGAGTAATTCAATAAACCTTACTTACATCACTAGATTTTATATTATAAAGGGCGTGTTCCGAAATCAGAAATTGTCATGTTCACATTCTAGGAAATAAATAACAATTACTGTGATCATGGATTTTTAAGAATATTAACTTATTAAATTTTGGAAATATTTTATTTTAATTGGAAAAAAAATTTATCTTTTAAGATACATTACAAGGGTTGTTTTGCAAAAGAAGTGATTTATCTTATTTCTTAATAAATAGTTCAAATTAATATAGGAATAAATGGGATTTGTTTTTTAATTTAAATGAAAGAAGTTTTTATGTAATTAATAATATTTTTGACTGGCTGAATAAACAATTAACTTTAATTAAAAATTTAATAAATCTTCTCTTATGTATATAAGAAGAAACAAAATTACAATTATAACTTATGCAAATAAAACAAAATATTTATATTTATATTAATCTACATCAGAAGATTCAGATTCATCCAATCTTCCAGTGTTCGCAGATATTATTAATGGCTCTATCATATCATCCATTAATCCATCAAGTGTAGACATTTAATTCATAGTGCTATGGTGGAAGCCGTAACACAACTTTATTGGCTTCTTTTGCCATTTCATCGACAACATACAAATTATGTTTACCTTCATGTTGCCGAATTAGGTGCAAAAGTTCACACCGCTTCAAATTTATATCGAAGGCAATATTTTTAGTTTGTAACTACTTCTGCATTTCACCTTTTCTTGATGACGAGGTAGGGATTTTTTCAACTTTTCGGCTGTGATATGATGCATTATTCATCACAATCACAGCATCATTAAGTAACTTTGTCAAAAAAGTAGAAAACCAATTCTCGAATACTTCAGAATTCATCTCTTCATGTTTTCAAAAACCAATAATGCATTTTCTATAAAGCATGCTTCGGAACCAGCATGTAAAATAATATGACGTCTTCCCTTTCCTGTAGGGTTTTTCAGGCCCGTGGATAAACCTTCAGTAAATGCTTGACGTCTACTGCTTACACTTTGGTCCACCCATGTTTTTTCCTTGCTATGTCTTTTATTAGTCCAAGTTTCATCTAAGTAAATGATTGGCCTGTTTTGATTTCTATATTTTTTTATGGATCTTAAATATGTCAACCTCCATCTACATATATCATCACGTTCTATTAGTACACTTTGACGATTTCTTTTCAAATATCTAAAAAAATATATGTAATAAATAAACACCAGGTACATTAACTCTTCAAAGTTACAAACTTACTTGAAGTTAATGTGTTTCAAGAAAGTATATAAAGATGACCGAGATAATTGTGGCAAATCTAAACGTTTCTTCAAAGCTTGCAAAATTTTGTTCAATGTAGATAACTCATTTTTAAAAAAGAAATCATGTACTATTCTCCGAACAGCATTTTTAAAGCCCTCATCAAATGTTTTTAGAAGTCCTGGTATTCCTCCAATATTTTTTGGACTAGATATTGTTCCACTACTGCGGTATTGTTTTATTACTCGGTAAGTTGTTGACTTTGCAACCCCTGTAAGAAAAATGTTAAGCGCTAATACCATTTTTAATTAGAAAGTAATAAATATAACCTACCGGCAACCTTGGAAATTTTGGATTTAACATCAACAATTTTGATTTTTGGTTTATCATCCAATACTTGTTTGTACATATTTAGTATGCACTGTTTTTCTGACTGACTTAAATGGCCTAAAATGAGCTGTTTTCGTTGTTTTGGTGTACTAAGCGAGTGACTGCTACCAGTAGGAGTAGAGGGATAAGGATTCATAATCGCAGAAATTGCTTACTGAGTTCTGAAAAGAACAATTTTTTTTAACGAAATAGAGTGAAAAACTAACTAAAACTGATGAAATAACAAGAGGACAAAAGCAATAATAGAACTAAAAATAATAATAAATTATGTTACGTTTTATTTAAAAAAAAGCATGAGTTTGACAGAGCACAACAATTGCAAATCTACCGAATTGAATCAAAAGATTATTTGAGGCGAAAGGTAGTAACAGTTCTCCGACTAGCTCAGTGTGAGATTTATATCGCGCCAGATCTTTTGTAACGCCGAATAAAGCACAAAATCGTTTGATGAGACGAACACAAATAATCATTAAGTAAATCAATAAATCCACAAAAATCAACAAAGTGAACCTGCCCTTATGATTAGCTAAAATTATTAAATTAATTTACTTACCAAAACTGGTCCAGTGTTGCGCCTGGACTAAGACCGAATTTATTTCTTTTAGTGAAACACACTGTTCCTTCCCAATGAAATTTTATTAGTTAAACACATTACTGGTATACTGGTTCCCCATTGTTCGAACAACGGCGTCCCTTGACATTATCTAAAACTTATAATAAACATTAGTTCACATTCACATCTATTAATTTTAATTACCGCCAGACAAATATAAAATAAATGACCAAAAATTTGGAAAAACAATTTTTTTTTAGGACTTGATTAGTGAATTCAGATATAGTTGGGAAGGAAAAAAAGAAAGGTACTTAAATCTAATAAAAAGGTTACAAATTTAACATTTAGTTTTTTTTTGAATGAATCAAGTTAAATTAAATTAATTGAATTCATGAACGTGAGAATACCAAAAATAATATTAGACTAGTGGTTTACTCTCCTATTGTCATTCCACACTGCAGAAACCCATGATAACGATCTACGATGAACTCCAGACAGCAGAGAAAGGATCTTAAATGGCGGGATTCCAGAAAACTCCCTCACTAAAACACATTAGGCCACGAGCGGTGTCCTTTTACTAGGCATAACCCGACTATACTTAGAACCTAAAAATATTCCTTACAAAAATAGGCTAAGGAGTCACAGAAAACACTTACCCCTCTAAGATGGCTAACGGAGGGACACGTGATGGACAACGGCAAGGTTCAAATCCCCAAATTGGGTAGAATTCTTATTATCAAAAGAGCCACGACAAGGCCTAACCAGAACACAATTCGTTTCTTAACGATGGTAGGTAGAAATCCAGCCTAACGCTGACTTAACAAAACAATAACGACAACCTACACATCAAATCACCTCTACTCGTCTCGTCCAAAATTATGAAAAGACCAAAAATGCCGAATCATGCAGCAAGCTCACGACTATGGAGCGTATAGAAGGAGGGCAATCTCTAATGGACAACACGTTTAAAATGTGGGCAACATTTTATACGCAACTAATGGTACATAAAATAACCGACGCGGCGCTGACGATCGTATGTTGAAAAACTGTTTGTAGATTGATTAGATCTATAATCTCAAATAACGTTTTTTATTTAATGAGCCACCCAATTTTTATAAAATACATATCTTTTAAAAGTTCCCTTTTTCTAACGTTGTGATGTGCCTCCGTCTATACCCTCCATACTCACGACACTTTCGTTAACTTCCCGCTCAACTGCCTCGTACCTATTAGGTACCATAATAGCAATGATTACACGGCCACTAATTAATTTCTCGCGGATATGTACAAATTAAATAAAATATACTTTACAACTAAATGCTACTGAAAATATAAACCCATTTTAGGACAAACCCGAAATATTATGTCCAAATAGAGCAAATAATTATATTTAAAATCTATGGCTGCGTTATAATAGAAACAAAGGGCCAGCCAAAGCTGATAAGTAAAAGGCCAAAGGATATGTGCGGCGATTAATCAAAAAAAAACTTTGTGTTAAGGACTCACTGCACCATTAGCGTTAGGGCCTCAACACACAGAATATAAAAATAAAAATATTTTAAATAAAATTAAATCTTGTTGTGAAGAATATAAAAAAAAATCTGATGTGGCCAGCACATGACCTCTCGCCATTTTTGAATCAAAAATTTACAGGTTGACACAAAAAAGTAGGAAAAAAAAATATTTTTTTTGTAAATCTGGCAACAATGGCAAAAGTTTCGAACATTTTAGCAACTGCCACTTCCGGTTGTGCGATTGGCACCAAAATCTAATCAGATCTAATCTAGGGTATCAGAATCCTGTATGCAAAATTTCAAATTTTTTCATTCAGTAGTTTTTGAGTTATCGTTACTACAACATCCATCCAAACACACACACACACACTAACACACACACTAACACACACACACACTAACACACACACACACACAGACATCATCCATTGAAAACTCACTACCCAATTTTTAGCATGATTCCTATACCTCTCTTATCTGAAGGTCGAGAGGTAAAAACCGTAACAATTATAAAATGTCAAAACTGTCAATGTCAATTATCAGCTGATCTTAATGCTAAAATTTGCTGTGTGAAACCGACTGCAAACTAACCAATGAGAAGCCTACATAATGGCCTCCTGGTTATTAAATAGACAATAGTTGATATTTTAAACAGTTTAAATCCGTTTATTAAATAAGTGATCAGTATTTGTTATAAAATAGTACATTATACAAGTGATCACTATTATTAGTTCATATTTCCAGAGAAATCTAATAACCGTCTGGTTGGCATTATTTCTTGCAATCTCTTCGACGTTCTGTTTAAATAATGCAGTACAATAAAAAATACAATACAATCAAATGCAAGTATACTATGTAATTTAAAAATCAATATATTATACCTAGCAGTAAGGGGGTGTATTTCAGAAAGGCATATTTTAACTAAAAAACCTGAAATATTCTAAAATGTTTTCTTCTAGCTACAGCTGTGTGTAAAAATTCTCTTACGTTTTGTGTATAGGATAATGAGTAATTTTCATAAAAAGTTGTTTATATTTATTACACAGTAAGTCTGGATTCTTTTTAACTAGAAACTGTGTATGTTTATACTATAGGAAAATCTTTAGAAATTTGATAATAAAATTCAACAGCAAATAAGCATTTTTTCCACACAAATTATAATATATTTTGAGTATTCAGAGGAATAAGATACAATGTCATACCACAATATATTGTAATATTTTTGTATTCGGGTTCGGTGAAATTAAACACTCTGTATAACTATAACTAATTTATTTACAGTAAAAACACAATTCTTATATTTATATTAAACACAGCTAACAATTTTAATTTATATTAGCTAGCGATCGTTTTCTAGTCCTTTTGTCCGTCTCTTCCAAGTATATATATTTCTTACGGCCGAATGCGAAACATCCCGTTATTTCTAGAAGATGACGTCACGATTTCCCGAATATTATCTGAATATCTAGTGCGCGGTGTGTCCACAGGGCCGGCCTCCCCATTCTGGCAGTAACAGTCGATGGTCTTCAAGTCAGTTCATCGCCATTAATTCACCGCCTCATCAGCAATTCATCGCCTCATCAATTCACCTCCATTAGTTCACCGCCTAATCAATTCACAGCTGAAGAATTTAATACTTATTATGCTGATACAACAAAATTTAGCAATATGAAAAAGGAGGAAAGTATTACATTTTTCGGCGTATTCAAGTTACGATTTTATTAAATTTTTAACCCATCTAAAATCCTCCTTAGTGTATTCCACTAAGTCTATTATTCTGTGTGTGTAATAAAGAAACTCCCTCTGAAATCAGATCATTAGTTAATTTTTACTATTTAATTAAATTTCCAACCCACTTAAAAACCCCTCAATATAAGCCAAGGACTTGGGAAAAAGTTATTCTAATAATTATCTTTTCAAAATTTTGTTTGAATCTGATGTCTCTTTCTTTTTTAAAGATTAAAAAAAAAATAAGAATTAATGGCGACGAATTGAATGAACTGACGGCGACGAATTAATGGCAGTAAATTGATGGCGGTAAATTTTCTTAAAACCTACTGAATCGAAAGATAGTCTCCAACATACTCCTCACAATCCTTAAATTTGATCCATCCGTTCCACAGGCTAATTTTGGGACCGCCAAATTCCTTAGGTTCTTGGTCATCATCACGTTACTCAGTTCTACAAAAGCCTTCCAAAGGTCGTGATAGATTTTCTTATCTTGCGAGAATGTTTTTGTTATCAAATAATAGATGTCTCTTTTGCCCAATGGATGCTCATCGTTCAGTTGAAGGTCTTTTCACACCAATGGATTCTGCTCCCATAAATTTTGAAACTGGCCGAACTTCTTGGTGAACACCTTCGCGATTGCTCTGGACATTCGAAGGTCTTGAGCCACGCAATGAGCCAAGGAAAGCTCTACTGGCAATCCAACCAGGTCTCGTGGTTAATTTCTGGTCACTCCGTGCTGAACTTTCTGTCCATTCGAGTACAGTGCCATGAATTGCTTGAAGGTCATCTCGTCATCGGGTGGTTGGATGCTGCGAACTTGGGCTTGGTTATCTTCGTTATCATGGCTTCCTGCATATTGAAATGTACAATTCTTGGTTTTCCTTGAGGAAGCTTCTTAATTCTATAAACGACATCGTTGATCTTCTTTAAAATCTTGTAAGATCCATCCAATATTCACGACGGCGTTTCGGATTATACAAACAAACAAGATCACCAAGTTGGAATTCTCCATCTTCGGCTTTGACGTCATATGTTTCCTTCACCCGGGCACTGGCATTTTCGATATTTGACCGGACTTGTTGATGGATATTGTTCATTCTTAGGCGTAACTTGCTGACATAATCTTTGCCTGCGATCTCTTTTCCTGGCAGACACCCAAACTTCAGGTCACATGATAGTCGCAACTCTCGTCCCATAATAATGCTGTCAGGAATTTGGTTACGCTAGAAATTTCTTTCTTGATCTGAATATAACTCTAAGGTAACGCCAAAACGGCTCACAACCACAATGTACTTATTTCCAGATTTAGATTCAGGGAATGGTCCTGCCATATCGATTGCAATTTTCTAAAATGGACTGCCCACATTAAATTGTTTCATAAGAGCTTCTGATCGCCTCTGAGGACCATTACTTGCTGCACAATTTGTACATTGCCGGCACCAATTCTTGACATCTCATTGGCAGTTTACCCAGTAAAACTGCTCTCTCAACTTCCCTAGGGTTTTGTAACTAAAAGATGTCCTCCAGTTGTACCATTATGTATTTTCCGCAACAGTTCAAATATCCTACTTCGGAGGTTTACAATTTGCTTCCTGTCCTCTTCTCCCTCTGGAGTTTTCAGCACGCGCTTCAGAATTCCATCGTCTAGGATGAGATATTTCCATTGAGTCCAGTATGACTTCATGGTGGGAGAATATCGAGAAATCTCATGCCATAAAGGTCTGCGATCTCCTTCCTTCTACAGAATCCGGATATATTTTTTGGCCCTTTTGGATCTTCCTAGATTGCCAGTGGTCGGTTATCTATTGCAGTAGTTCTGCAACGCATCGCCTCTTTTTCCTCTGTTTGCTGACAATATTTGCAGTCATCAGGACATGGTCTCCTTGATAAGGGATCAGCATTCTTGTGGCTAGCCCCGACACGATGTTCCGTCTCGAAGTCGAACTCCTGTAACCTCTCAATCCACTTAGCTACTTGTTCTTTTCGATTTTACTTTCCCGGACCCATCAAAGGGAAAGTAAGGTGAACCAGCAAAAAAAATCGAGATATCGATGGAAATATCCATTTTGAGGTCCCCCAAGAAGATTGAAACCATTTCCAGCGTATGGTCTATCTGTGTGTCTGTGTGTATGTGTGTCTGTGTGTAATCTTCCACTATAACTGCCGAACCGTTTGACCAATCAAGCTAAAATTTGGTATGGAGGGCGGTGTGTGCCTAGAATGCAACCATTAGATTGTGGTTTAAATTGGTACAGTAGAAGGTCCTCAAGACCGACATTGATTAAATGCACATGTAACAGTTTTTTACTTTTTTTAAATTTTAAGGACAAACTATACACTTTATTGCAAAATGTTGTAGTACAAAGTTTTAGAGCATAAAATTCCTTACAACTCTTGTCTAAAACTTTTTCTATAATTTCCAATAGTTGCGCCAATAGAGGGCGCGTAAAAAATGTGCATGTAGGTTTTCTCTAGTTTTTCTTGATTTTAAGGACAAACAATGCATTTAAGTGCAATATTTTCTTGTTCAAAGTTCTCAATAGTATTCACACATGATTTTAGGAGATCATAATTGCAGCAGTGTGATATACAACGTGCGCATGCGCAGCTTATGTCATTATCAACATTGAAATATCAATTCGGTAGACCTAATCACCATCGGCTCGCTGTTTTTAATGTGTTCCATAAATTATTGTAATGCTTAGTATTTTGTAATTAAAATAATAATAATAAATAACATATTCTCCACGGTCGAGCCGGGAAAGTTCTGGGGTGACATAGCCGATTTTTTAAATTGTAAGAGCCACTTTAGCGCTGCGTTACGAGTCCTCAAAAGAAATATTTTACTATAAAGATACTTATAGAAGTATTTCACTCCCTTAACCACAGCTAAGAGCTTGACGAGTAACGCAATAAATCCGTTTCGGCATGCTCAGGGTCTTGCTAAAATATCCAATAATTTTTTCTTGACACTCCTGTATCTGCGATAGCACAGCACCAGATCACACATTGCTTTCATCAGTATCAAGATGAAGTTCCCATCTGATAAAGGATAACTTAAAATAGGCGCAGTAGCCAATGCTCTTTTCAGTGCTTCAAATGATCGTTGGCATTATTGTCCCATTGATATCTCGCCTCTCCTGAGGCAAACTGTTCTTTTATTTTGTTGAGTTCGTCATCCACTAATTGCTTTAATTTATCCGCATTTTAGACTATTTTTTCTTCCAATATTTTTTAATATTCCAATCGTTTATCTTCTAAACTTTCCTTTAATGCTTTAGAATTTTTTAATAATTTATCTGATAAGTTATCTTCCAACCTTTTTGGATATTCTTCCATTTTCCTTAAATTTTCTAATAATTTATCTTCCAAACTTTCCTTTAATGCTTTAGAATTTTCAGATAATTTATCTTCTAAACTTTTTGAATTATCTGATAATTTTATCTTCTATTTTTTAGCAGTACGTTCACGTCACTCCAAACAAATGAGTATCGGGATCATTGCCTTCACTTATTAGGGCATCTCGCAGACTTTGAACTAATTCATTTTTTTTTCACCAGTTTCTAGATTCCTTTTTTCCAGTTCCTTTTTTTAAATCAACCACCTTCAATTGATCTAAGCACACCATTTTTGATATTTTAGTTTATTTATTTTTCACGTTTAAAGATTACAAAAATAAAACTTACCTGACACCACTGTATACACTCGGTATAACTATAACTAATTTATTTACAGTAAAAAACAACTCTTATATCTGTCTTAAACACAGCTAATAACTAATAATATTAATTACTACGGCCCGTCCATACTTCACCTTTGGTGAAGTAGGGCAAACCGTCGTATTGAAATCGTGCAAAAATCTCAAAATTTTTTTTCTCCAAATGACTTAAAAGGTTTGTTCGTGTTTTTAGTTTTGCTTGTACAGAATAGTTTAAGATATGCGTAGTAGACCAAAAGTGTTCGTGTTTTCTGGAACTAAGTTCTGAACTAACAATCCTGTGTTTAATTTTTTTTTAGAACGATTCTGAATCGTTTGAAGTAATTCTATGTAATTCTAGCTAAAAGTGTGAACTGACAAAAACCATTCTGATCGCACATGCACATTGCTAACCATTTTATAAAAGAACAAAGTTTAAAGTTATGTTTGTTTATTTTGTTTATCTGAGATTATATACATATGGAATTTTTGGAATTCGACTGGGAAAGCCCAAGTTCATCTTCTTCAAACGAAGAAGAATCATTATGATTATTTTGGTAACTCAATTCCAGCAATCAGATTATTTTATAAATTTGATACCGGACATGAGAGAATATCACGAGAGAAAACAATACTGTGGAGGACATCTGTCATCACATTGCATGAAATAAGTGTTCGTGTTAATCTCCTAATTCAAAACCGTTCTGAAGAATTCCAAATTTGTGTCACTGAGCAACTAGTCCTGTGCAATTTTAGAACTGTTCTATATTAAAGAACACGAACAAACCTAAGATGTCATGAAACGTGAAGAAAATTGATTTTCCGCGAAAAAAAAAGTCTGTCTGTGTGGATGTGTAGATGTGTGGATGTGTGGATGTCAGTGCGCACAGTAACTCGAGAACGGTAAGGCCGATCCGGAAAATTCTTTCGGCTATCGGTTTTTATTCAAAAAAGGAAGGCTCTATCAGAAGATGAGCTATTTCGGGTCTGAGGATCCTGGTCCCGCCTACTAAATGAAACTTCTATTCGAGATATCTCGATAAGGAAAGCAAATTTGTCGATACTGATTTCTTTTAAGTTGTTTTACAAGTCAAGACGAGTTGATTTGATATCCATATCGCATGGGGTTCGTTGAAAAAAAAAATTGAAAAATTTTAATAAAAAATGTTTGCAAAAATTCCGATTTTTTCGAATCGGGACTTTCTTCCGCTGACGGAAACGGGCCGTAGCCTTGAAAAATTGCGCAGAGATTATTTCTCTTACTAGTTTATATTAGCGCGCGATCGTCTTCTGTTTCCCTTGTCCTGTTGTTGTTGTTTTGTATTACAAATATTGTCCTAAGTTGTGGAGGTGGGAATCTTTTAAAGACACCTCACGCTTGGTTCTCTGCGTCCGGCTCTTTCAAGTACATATACTTATAACGACCGATCTGGAGAGATCTGGAAGGGTGACGTCACGATTGCTGGAATATTCTCTGTAATTCAAGAGTGCGGTATGCACGTTGTGTCCACAGGGCCGGCCTCATTACATTATTGATGGTTTGTGTATTTAGTTATATTTTTACATTAAAACAAATTTCATCTTCCTAGTTGGTAGTGCATTAATTTTTAAATCTGGGGAGAAGCGTCTGTAGGCGAGGGAGATATGTCACGGGAATATTTTCCCAAAAAAGAATTATTAAAATTCAATATTTAAATATCGCCTTGTACGGTTCATTAGTCCATTAGTTTAGTAAATGCGTTTGTTAAGTTTATGTAGGTGTTAGAATTCTACAAGGCTAGTAGATGGATCGCGGGATAATAAGATTAGATATGAATAAGAACATGTATTATTCTATACGAGTTGAGTGAAGAAAAAGTCTTTAGACTCTACTTTTGGCTGTATGAATAACCGACCCTAGTGACATGTTTCCTTAAAGTCTTCGTTAATGTAGTATTATGTTAGTATGGTAAGAATATTTATTTATACACACTTAAAAATGTGTGCATCTATAATCAACAATTGTAAACACTATCTATATAATTTGTTTCTGGAATGGGCACAGAATCAATTTGTGTAAAAATTGTCTAGAAAATTGTGTAATATACTTTATTGGTTTTAAATTTAAAAGTTTTGTATTATTTTGTATTAAATTTTTGATTTTTTATACATGCTAAATAGAAATAATTTTATTAGATTTGTGTAATTAGTTTCAACAATTGTTTGACAAGTAAACACATTGTGGTTATTATTATAATAAACTTTTTGAATACAAAGTACACAAGTATATGATTTTCGTACACAGGATTGTGTAGTATATTCCAACAGTACATTTTTTACTTTCCCGACCCACCTCCTAGAAAGGAAAGTATTGTGAACGAGCTAAAAAAAAAATTCGAGATTAAAACAGATATATCCATTTTCGGGTCCCCTGAGACGATTAAGACCATTTCCAGATGGAAGTCTGTCTGTCGGTCTGTGTCTGTATTCTTCCACGATAGCGGCCACACGTTTAATGCGATTAAGCTGAAATTTGGTATAGGGGTTTGTGTTACCCGTCGGAAGAACCCATTAGTTTTTGTACGAAATCTGTCAAACGGAAGAACCACTATCAAAAAATGACAGATGCAATATGTCACGGAATTGGCCATGCAATATGTCATTTGAAAGCCCTAGAAAAAATCTATTCAGAACACTCAAAATTATTTCTCCAACTGTCACCTGTCAAAAATAAAAAAATGTCAAAATTTGAAACTTCAGCATTAAATATCTGAAGCAGTATTAATCCGATTGAGCTGAAATTTGGTATATTTGTTTGGGTTATCTGTCGGAAGAACTGATTAGTTTTTGTACGAGATCTGTCAAACGGAAGTATCACTATCAAAAAATGACAGATGCAATATGTCACGGAATTGGACATGCAATATGTGGTTTGAAAGCCCTTGAAAAACTCTATTCAGAACAGTCAAAATTATTTCTCCAACTGTCATCTGTCAAAAATAAAAAATGTCAAAAATTTAACCTTTAACATTAAATATCTGAAAAAGTATTCGTGAATACTCGTCGGGAAAGTTTTGGGGCGACACAACCGATTTTTTATTTAATTCAGACTAGAAATTGTACACAAATTAGGGTTAATACTTACATAATTTGTGCAACAAATGTAAATAGGGTGTGCATATTTTAACACACTTATGTATACTTATGTAAAACCAATACCGGTATCTTTTAACACAATGCTGTGTAGTTTCACTAAATATTGAAATATGCTTTTTGTACATATATTGTTTATAGATAATCTATAAAATATATGCCTCATAGTGTTATAATTTGTATAAAAATCATAACTATATTGGAAATATTTTTCTCCACGACCATTACTGAATGTATGAATTCTGAAATCATTTTTAATAATAGAATGTAAACATTCACACTCTAGAGTCTGAATATTTATTCTATAATACTTGCCTCTTATGCATTTTGCATGTATTTTCATTCTTTATCAAGGTAAAGAATGGATTTTCTGTAATCGAATTAAACAATATCGATTGCTGTGGACTTCAAAAGTGTCAGTGTCAGATATAAAATGGCGACGGTAATAATTATTTTCAAACAAGTTTTAATTTAAACAAAATAATGAGTGAAAAATCAAGTGAAGTAGATATAGAATTTAATAATTTCTGAAATTGCAAATTATGAAAAAACATCAATGCACCAGATTTTAATTTCGGTAAGTGTACAATAACACTATAAATATCAATATAATGTAATACAAATATGTCAACAAATAACTTGTGTTCAGATTTAATTTAATTTTGATTTATACTTTTTGATCGTGGAGAAAATATAGTCTGTTACTCGGTTAGAATGAAAAAATTCGACACTCGTGGTTCCTCACACTCGCTTTCGCTCGCGTTCGGAATTTTCCACTCGTGTCGAATTTTTCATTCTAACCTTGTTACAGAATCTACTATTACATACCAAGAGGAGGTTACACATTTTTTCTGAAATGGGAAAAAGATTAAAAAAATGCCAAATTAATATCATAAATATTTTTATTTTATAAAACGAAAAATATCCATGTGCTCACAAAAATAATATAATTTTTTTATCCAAATATTTAGATTGTGTATTTGAATAATAAAGTGGGTAAAATAATTTATAGATTGTGTATTTGAATAGAAAGTGGGTAAAATAATTTATTTCAGATAATTGAGAATATAACATTAAAAACAAAAATACAAAATAACAAGAACAAAATTATTAAACCATATTATGAATTAAAACACTAATAAATGTTTATTAAAATATTACTACAATAATTATAGCAAAAATAACTGCCTTATGTGTAAAACATAGTAAGTTGCATAAATCACAATGACTGCTTAAAGTTCAAAATAATATACTGGGTAGTTCTGTAATTACTATACTTTCGAAAGAAATGAGAAAAATCGACAAAACACTTTGTGTGTCTCTTTATTAATTACGTGAAACTCATTAACCATAGGTTTCTAGAAATATCTTAGTCTGTCCTATTCTCAGTCACCGTTTGTCTATTTATCAATGAAACACTCAGTATATTGGAACAAACTTACAATAAAAACTTAGAATTATAGCATTAAATTTGACCTCATTTAGTAAATAGGTACGTACTGTTATGATTTCCTAGTTCAGACAGTGAATTTTATTTTGATTTTAAATTTTGGTTGGGCGCCATTAAAGTGAATTTTTTAATTTTGATGAAATTTGTTTTATTTTATTTTTAAGAGCAATGAGTTTCTTTAATCTCAGGGAGGGTTCATAGATTTTAATCAGAAGAAATTTATTCTTCTGTTTTCAAAAAAAAATATTTTCAAATAAATAATAACAAATATTCAATTAAATTACAACAATAACATTTTATTTAAACAAACAACAAAATTTTTTTTTAAAAAACGTCTTGTCCTGACGTCATCAGATACGACGCAAAATACTGCCTTACAACAGAAAGTTCGTGACTCTTTCTATTATAAGAGTAACTGTCAGTAGATAGAACGTCCTTTAACTTTAAAGATTCAGTAACTAAAGGCGATAACGTTTAGAATAAAACTTTACAAGTTGATTTCTTATACAATTGTCACAATCTAAACGTCATTGTCGTTAGTTACAGAACCGTTAAAGTTAAAGAACGTTCTATCTACTGACAGAATGAGTATAAAACCAACACAGCTGATATGGAGAAAATGGCCGAGATAAATAAAATATTTCCAAAGCTATGTCAATTTTATAACTTTAAAATTCACCAGGTGAGTTTCTTATTTAATTATTTACAACCTAAACTACTAAATTCAAAATTTTTATATTAATTTATTTTCATTATTGTTTTATAACCCCAGAAAAAATTATTTTTTAATATGGGTTTTATATTTTAATTTTAGATATATTTTTTATTTTTAGGGAAACTTTTTGTTACCTTCACTGATACACTTCACTAAAAGGTTCGATCTTCCTGTGTATTTGAAATCCACTTCGAGCGCAGCTGGATTGGAATCGGTCCTCAAAAACCTGACCAAAATGTCCTTTATTCTAAGTAAGTCATTTCATTTTTATTTATATTCCATATAATTATTTACACTTTTTCTTGTTTAAAAGAATGTTTGTTTTTTTATTTGATTAGATTACTTTTCATTCATTATAATAATTTTCTTTTTAGCTCAAAAATTCTTTTTATCCACTTCGACCAACATTTTCTAACTCAACAACCCCTTAGTTACGTCCCTCGCAACGGATCAAATCAAAGACGATTTGTTTAAAAAATTCTTTCAATGGGCCAATCAAAATGATTAATAAAAAGATGTCTGAAAATTTGGATTTTTAATAACAAAATTGTATTTATTTGAATGTGTTTATTAAAACCGCATATGAAATTGACTTCCTGGAATTATTTTGAAATTTTTGAACCTTTTTAAATACAAAATACTCCATTGACAGGTAAGTTTTTTAATTTATTATTTCCACCAATCATGATGCTTACATTTTTGACACAGCTTAATTCACCCAAATTATTAAGGTGTCAGATTACCATTAAGGTATGGATGATTTGTATAAAGTGTTTTTTTTTTTATTCTTTTAAATTTTGTACAATAATATTCAATTTATTCTTTATTTCCATATCAGTACATACATTGATTATATCAGGTATTGGTAAAATTTTATAAGATAATCCCACAGTTGCCTTTATATACAAATAGGCTTAATTCCTGGCTTGGATCGAGCTCTACTTCGATTTTATCATCGGTTACGTAGACTAGTAGATAGTACTCGAACAGTTGCTGCCTCCGAATAAATACATTGATGAGAAACAGCCTAAAAAAACATTTCTTTAATAAAAATCGATAAAAGTTCTCATTTATAAATACCTCATTCATTTGAACTTCCTGATCATTTATTTTAATCCTTAATATCAGAATTAGTTCCATGTGGTTTTATGTCCTATTATCGAAAATCTTGTGGTCAATTAGATTCTCTTAAATTATAATTAAAAAGATTATTAAATAAATCAATTATGAAAATTTGGTATTTACTTACATATTTGCCTATCTGTAAAATGTTTTTCCACTTGCTCATAACTTATTCTAGGGTATCAAAGCGCAAAACACACTAACACTAAAGCAGGAGCAAAAGACTGAGACATTGAGATGGTCGAAGCGCTGTTATGTTGCCACATCGCCATAAAAAATCGTGATGTGTTTTTTTAATTTATTATTTAGATGACTTTTGGAGCGTGTTTTAATGATATTTCGACAACAAATGTGCAAATGTATACAAGTTAAATAAAAATGGTTACCTATTGGGCAATATTAATTGTTTTTTCCAATTCATTAATTCCATTTCATTACAAATATTATTTCTATAAAATATCTTATAAGTAATATGGCAACATGGCTAGACTAACGACAAGTTGTCAGAGAAAGGCGCCATTTTGTGCGCGTCTGTATTTCTACACAATTGTGTATCAAACATACTCAATATATATTATAATTTGTGTGGAAAAAATGTTAATTTGCTGTTGAATTTTATTACCAGATTTCTAAAGATTTTCTTACAGTAAATGGTAATAAATATACACAGTTTCTGGTTAAAAAGAATTCAGACTTCCTGTGTATTAAATATGAACAACTTTCTTATGAAAATTACACATTATCACAGCTGTATTATAATTTCGAACAATTCTGTAGTGTAATTAAACAATTTTTTTTACACAGCAAAATGAGAAAAAATACATAGGTATTTTTCTGGGTGTATTTATTGTTTTGATAATTTAAAATATAAAAAATAAAACCACATCTGGATATAATTAGTTTGAGGGTTTGATGAAGAAAAATTAAATAAATTTATAAATAAGTAAGATTAATATGTAAATAAGTTAAAATAAGACAGTGACATTTTACTTTCAATTATCAAGGTTTGAAAGTATTAAAGTGCGTATGAAAATTCGGAACAATGTGTATGTTTTGGAACATAGCCGAAAAAAAGAAAGATAATGGGATGCCAGTTGGACAGAAGGAAGAAAATGATTAAGAGATGTCAAGAAAATTTTAAAACCAAAATAATAATTTATGGGATTGTGGAGAGAAATAGGACATAGAAAGGATGGTTAAGGTATATAGAAATTTCAAAGGGTACAAATATTAAAGGAAAGATAAAAGTATAAAAAAATATTACAGAGCAGCATGGTTTTATAAGGTGCATCACTAAAGGAACTTATAAAGAGAAACTGAGCAGGTTAGTTAAGATTAGTTAACGTTATTTAGGATTAGTTAAGTTTGAGTTAGGGAAATTGACGTGACACGTATAATATTAAAAATTAAAATTTAAAAAAATTTTTTGAAATGTTAAAATAAACTCTAATTAAAATATTTATTTTGTATTTCTTCAACAATTTAACAATTATATCCAGAATGTGGATTATCTGACATAAAATTTATATAGAATTGTGCCGCATGTCTCACTACTAATTTTCTAACCCTAATAG
The DNA here is from genome assembly GCA_963243735.1 of Neocrepidodera transversa. Taxonomy (NCBI): domain Eukaryota; kingdom Metazoa; phylum Arthropoda; class Insecta; order Coleoptera; family Chrysomelidae; genus Neocrepidodera; species Neocrepidodera transversa. The sequence goes on from OY725341.1 coordinate 32,726,692, forward strand.
CACAAAGACGTTTAAAAAACATCTTAAAAACGTACACGACCGACCATCGGGTCGTTTTAAAAACGTTCGTTAAAGTACCCGAGAACGTTTATAAGGCGTTTTTCTATAGTGCAAATGTCACAACTTCCAACGACATATAGACGTCGAAAAAGGACGTTTTAAAGACGTTTCACTAAATAAATGGTTCGACAAAGGACGTTTCTTGGACGTCTTTTAAAACGTTCACTGGACGTCCTTTAAAGTACCCGAGATCGTTTATAAGACGTTTTTCTATAGTGCAAATGTCACAACTTCCAACGTCATACAGACGTCGAAAAAGGACGTTTTAAAGACGTTTCACTAAATAAATGGTTCGACAAAGGACGTTTTTTGGACGTTTTTTAAAACGTCCACTGGACGTCCTTTAAAGTACCTAAGAACGTTTATAAAACGGTTTTTTATAGTGCAAATGTCACAACTTCTAACGTCATATAGACGTCGAAAAAGAATGTTTTAAAAACGTTTCAAAATGGACTAAATAAATTGTTCGACAAAAGACGTTCATACAAGCAAAAAAAAATACATATTTATTAATAAAATATTGATACTTATATACAATCTGTACAATAAAATAATTTTCATTTACACAATAAGTCAAGTTAAAAAAAATTATTTTTTAAGTATGAAAATATATACCAAAAATAAAATAATATTCATTTCTGTAACTAAAATACAGTTGGTCACACATAAACAAGTTATAGCCATCATTTTGGTTGGTGCTGAGCAGGTGTCTTCAACGAAATATGTAGGAGTATTTCTTGTATGCTTATGAGACTGGAATCATCAGAATTGGAGGAACTAGAATAATTATGTTGAACACATGATTTTCGACATTTTCAAATAAATCCTTTGATAAATTCAAAGTCTTGTTGACATACCTGTACTTTTGATGCTTCGAAACTTTCTTTTCTTTATACATTTCACAACAAAAAAGTAGATTTACAGAGTCAAAAATCTTCAAAAAATCACTAATTACATGACAAAAATGAATTACAAAATATACCTATATCAGGGTTTAAAGTACCTACCTAATATACATGTTAAATGTTCAACCACAGCTATAAGACATAAACACAAACACAATTCACTTAATATATCACTCCTCGGAAACCGAAAAACAAAAGAAACAAAATAAGTATAACAAAATAGATGATAATTTTAGAGATATAAGATTTGCTAGGTTTATCTTCACTAGTTGAAGAGAAAATAAACATGAAATTACCGAGAGTCACGCCATGTTTTTATCGTCCACTATGCAACAACTGTAGACAACAGCCACGCAGTGCGAAGTGCGAGTGCGCGGTCTCTCTCCCAAACCGACCGTTAGCGAGCTAAATTCGTGATTGGTTGGAATCAGACACAGACAGAGAGAGCAAACAAAACGTCTTTTGAACGTTTTTTTACACTAGTTATGAAAACGACTAACAAAGACGTTTAAAAAACGTCCTTTTTAGGACTTTTTATGGAAACATACTTTTGGGAACCCAACGAAAACGTTTTTACTTGTGGTTGTAAAAACGACTAAAATAAAACGTTTAGAAAACGTCCCTTTTATGATTATTTTCCAAAATAACATACTTTTGCATACCCAAAATCAACGTCTTTTGGATGTTTATGAAGTGGTAATAAAAACAACTTACAAAAACGTTTAAAAAACGTAACTTTCTGACTTTTCTCAAAAAATTCTTTTGAGGACCCAAACAAAAAGATTTATGAACGTTTATACTGGTGGTTTTAAAAACGACTAAAATAAATCGTTTAAAAAATGTCCCATCTATGATTTTTTCTCAAAACATACTTTTGCAGACCCAAAAACAACGTTTTTTGGACGTTTTTTTTACAGTGGTTATAAAAAAAACTTACAAAAACGTTAAAAAAACGTAAATTTCTGACTTTTTTCAAAACATTCTTTTGAGGACCGAAACAAAACGTTTTCTGGACATTTTTATTGATCGTTTTAAAAACTACTGAAACGAAACGTTTAAAAAACGTCCCTTTTATGATTTTTTCTCAAAACATACTTTTGCAGACCTAAAAACAACGTTTTTTGGACGTTTTTTATAGTGGTTATAAAAACAACTTACAAAAACGTCTAAAAAACGTAACTTTTTACCTTTTTCTCAAAACATGCTTTTCAGGACCTAAACAAAGCGTTTTTTTAACGTTTTTACTGGTGGTTTTAAAAACGACTCATATAAAACGTTTTAAAAGCGTCCCTATTGTGACTTTATAAAAAACCTTTTGATATGAACGTTAAAAAACTATTTAAGTACTAGGTGTTTTTTTATCGTAGGTTTTAAAAACGTCTGAGTAGTGGAGTTTAGACAACGTTTTTTTTTATTTATCACTTCGGACGTTTTGACGACATATTTTGGACGTTTCTTTAGGTTCATTTTAAAAACGTTCTTGCACAAACGTTTATAAAACGTTTTATTTTGGTCCTCGGACGTTCTGACGTTAAATGGACCATAAAAAAACGTCAATCGGACCTTTTGTGCTATTAGGGAAGATCACATAAATAAAATAAAGTGCTGATAAACCTGAAAAAATTTTTTTTAAATAATAAAAAAAATATCTATACGCATACAGGGAGATATCAACTCGTCAACATATTTATTTAAGCTTTTGGTTTACTGATTTATTATTGTTATGTATTTTATTATTAATTATATATTTATTATGTACTGCATTTTATTATTTAATGGTTAACTTGTACTATATAGGCAAAATATATAGTTTATGAAATTTTCTATATTTCATCTATGTTTGACCATTTTTATTTTTGTAACATAACAAGCAATTAAAAAATATTAAACAATAATTTTGACACATGTGACTTAAATCATTTTCTTTATGAGAGACTCTGTAATATTAATAAATAAAATACGAGGCGGTCAATTCAGGAAACACTAATTTCTATTTATTTTATTATGAAATGTGATTCGCTTAAATAATAAGTGTAAACATATGCAGTTGACCTGGGGATCGAGTTCCACAATAGCATTATAATTTTTTTTAAACACAGGCTACATTTAGATAGTCAAGACTTCTTTTAATAAAATAAATATTTTTTAAATACACAAGCTAGATTTAGATAGCCAAGACTTCTTTTAATAAAATAAATATAAATATAAAGAACATGATTTAAATCACATCTGTCAAAATTATTGTTTAATATTTTTGTAAATTTTATAGACAGTTGACCTGCAAATCGAACAAGGAAAAATTTTAGGAAGAACAGATTTAACTGAAGGACTACAGAAAAAATATTATGCTTTTCAAGGAATACCCTATGCTGAGCCACCTGTAAGATTTGAGGTAAGGGAATAGGATTAAGATCTTAATTAAAATTTAAATATATTTGGTTTTCATTATTTATCCCTGTGAGAAAAACGATACCAAAATAGATTAATTTTTACAGTTAGCTGTACCTAAGCTACCATGGTCTGGAGTTATTAATTGTACTTTTGATAGAGCTGAATGTGTTCAGGGACAGGGAGGTGCTCCAGTTACTGGTTCAGAAAATTGTTTATTTTTAAGCGCTTTTTCAGGAAACGTAAGTAATTCATTTTTAGAAATTGTATTTAAATAAGATACAACCATATTTTTAAGTTTTCTGTTATTGTTGCATAAAAATCCACGAACAAATATGGTTTAGAACCAGATTATTTAAAACAGTTTATAAAAACATTCCTATTTATGCGCGAACGAAATTCGTACTAATTATACATAATTGTCTTTAAGTGCAATTTATTAGCTTTAAAAAGTTATTATTAGTTGTATTTGATTTGATATTATATTTTCCAACGTATTATATTTCACGCTGCTTCAATATCTTCGGTTATCTGCCATTTTTTTGTTTCTTAATGTTTGCAGTTTGAAGGTACGACGAATTACTTTAGGAACACCCTGTATAAACCGAAAGTTCAAAAATTTTTATTAGATGGAGCGTATTGACAAACCTGTGTAAATTAATTTTCGAATTTGAAATAGAGTTTGTTTAACCATCCTTTGCCGTTGCGTCATACATTATCCATCTCGATCTCTCCATCATTAAATGGATGAGACGGAATTATGACGTCATTGACGTATTTCTTAACTAATTCAGATTATTTGTTACTTTTGACAGTTAAGTTGTCATATTTTGATTTGTTGAGTATTTTTGATTATTTTCGCCTTTTTCAATTAATTGTTTATTGTCAAAATGCCTTCCCGGTATAAGAAGAAAGGGCAACGTTTAATTTTGAAGTTGATTAATTACTTTTCAAGAGAAAGATATGCTGGAAAACCGCTTTTATCATAGATCTGAATGAATCGGACTGCCAGAGTGATGATGAAGATGATTTTGTCAGTGATGAAGCTTAGATTTTGCATTTTATTTCATTACATCCTATTTTAGTTTACGTTTCTTATCCGTTTTTTCGTTTCTTTTTTCCTATTTGTATTGGGAGTTTTTTCAGAAATAAATTTATTTTTTGCCTGTTTTCTCCAATACATGTGTTTTTATTTTCATTTTTTAGGAATACTTACGAAAGTATTTCTCACAATGACACAGACAATAATTACTATACAATTTTTAAAAATATGAATAGTTATATCCCCATCAAACTACAAATTTGAATCAAATCAGTTAAAAAAAAGGATGCTTCAAGTTAAAAAAAATTACTAAATTATGTAAAAATGTACGCAACCCATAAAGCAAAGTACAATTTTCGGCATTACCAATTTATTAATACAAACACACCTTAACATGGGTCATTAGCCTTTTTCGATTTAGTGGTCCTGATCGCGGTTGCTGTCAAAATCAGGACCAGTCGTTTTCGATTTAGAAAGCGTGACGTCATATACCAACCGCAACCGCTCGCAACATGAACCAGCCTTTTACAGTGGTTGCAAGAGTTGGTATATACTTATCTTTATCGCACAATAATGTCATCCTTTTTTTGTTGTAAATATAGGAGACGAAATACTGGGAACGCATAAAATAGGTATTTGTGTTTATTGAAAATTATGCTAACATCTGAAAAATATCGTTGAGCGTACAATTAAAAAAATAAAAAACTAGGTCTAGTACCTATTATTAGTTTACGAGAAAACTTCAGTGTATTTTGTAATGTGGAATTAATATATAATATAATAAAAATTCCTAATCTATATTTTTTACTTCAATAATTGGTTAATTTTTATAAATTAAAATATAAATCAAAACTCATACTTACAAAATAAATGTTTATTTAAAAGTTATAAAACATGCTCTATTAATTATAATTAAAAATAACATTTAAAATTCAGATTTGAATAATTTATTTTTTCCTTAACTGCATTATGTATTTATTGAAACTTATTAAAATTTCAGATTTTAATCCGTTTCTAATTAATCCTTTATTGCATTTAGATACTGTAAAATTCTGAATGTGCATTAAAATCCCAAATGTATGTTCAGTAACGTACTAATTCTGGCCTCTAGCTTAATTATGTATTGTATTTTCTATGCTAGATCTTCAATCTGCCTGTGTCCCTAAAAATATACATAAATTTTCATTGAATTAAACAATTAATAAAGTGCAGATTACCTTGCGACTGTCCATAGGGATATGCAGAGTTACCTACTAGGTTAAAAAAGATTTTCTTGCGATCAAATTGTATTACTTGTTTGTATAGTAAAATATTTTAATACCTAAAAACAAAAAAATTAAAAAATTGCATATATAGTACTAGTCATGGTTTGATTTGTCGAGGATTACAAAGAATTCCTATACAGGAACTTAAGAGATCTATATAAAGTGGCAGACTTATTGATTAAGTATAATGCAATAATTGATCCTCCACTTTTCTTAAATAAATTTAATATTGCTCACCCTGGAAATCAATTACGTTTTCAAAAATTATTAAAACCACCCTAGTTAATAATAACAACTTAGCTATTGTTTTGTAAACATTTTAATTATACATACAAGATCATTATTTAGTTAAAAATTAAGTACTTACGAATTCAATTAATCCAGTAGTTGTATGACCAAAATTTAATAACTATTTAGTTAAATTTTACAATTCAGAAACATTAACATGTTATAATAATCTTGTAACCTAAAATTATATGAAAATAAAAAAGTAAACACTACCACGTGCTAACAAATGTCAACCAAACCAAACCTTGCAACCAACTCATTCGATTTAAAATCTTGAGTGACGTCACAAATACGTCACAAATAGCAACCGCTGTCAAATTTAAACAGGATCGCTGTCATTTATCTGTCAACCGCAACCGCTCGCGCAGTCTAAATCGAAAAAGTCTATTGAAAACAATCCTTAACATATGCCAGTAGTTATATTTTAATATTGAGGTTATGTGTAAAATGACATTCAAATAATATACGACAAACGTAAAACAGCAGAATACGTCACCGATTATGACGTAACGGCAAAGGATGGTTAAACAAACTCTACCATTACTTTTCCATATATGGCTATTGGGCCGTCTGCGTGACACACCCTTTATATATCCAACGATACTCATCACCGCGACGACGATAATAAATAAAAGACTAAAATAGGTTATTATGTTATTTCGTTTTCAATAGCTTAAAGGGAAAGCTGCAGTACTAGTATGGATTCATGGAGGAGGATTTACACTAGGAAATTCTTCTTACATAACAAACGGACCTGATTATTTATTGGACGAGGATGTAGTGGTTGTTACGATACAGTACCGTTTGGGAATTTTTGGTTTTATGAGTACAGGTGATCTTGCCTGTCCTGGTAATCTAGGACTTAAAGATCAAAATTTAGCACTGAGATGGGTAAAAAAAAATATTGAATTTTTTGGGGGCGACCCAAATAATGTTACAATTATGGGTCAAAGTGCTGGTTCCGTTTCTGTATCTATGCATCTAAACTCGCCAGTATCACAAGGTTAGTCAAAATAAATTTTAAAATAATTCTCCTATACTTGTGCTATTTATATTTCTAACTGAATCGAATATTTGCCGATAAAGTCCGTCAAAATTATAATTTTTTCGCAGTACTTGTGAATTAAAGAATTTTTATCACGAACAATTTTAGCGTTTCGGGTATATGACCCCATGAAAAAGCAACCTAAAGTCATTTACTTAGCAAGTGGTTATCATGCTCATGGTTACCATGGTAATTAGAATAAGATACTACATGTGTATTCGATATAATAGATAGATATTCGAAAAAATGTATACAAGGTTAGAAACAGGAACGTTAATTTTGATTATCCTGTATACATTTTTTTTCTTATGCCACCAAGTCGAACTTAAAAAGTTAAGACAGGGACATTTAAGCCATTTTATCTGATTTTATGTCATTTGGTAGAAGCAATCACTTAAATTTGAAAAAATGCGATTTTCAATTGTCTTTTAAAACTATGCAGTGTATATTATAGATGTAATACTATTCTTGAAATCAGTTTTTCAAGACGAATTTTAAAATTTAAAAAAATACATAGTTTTTGATCAAAGAAACAACTCATATGTATCACATTCCTGGTACACGCTGTATAATTCAAATTATTTCTAGATTGTTATATTTTATGATAAAAAATCGCTTCAAAGCAGATCTAAAGCAGATCACGCTTCACGGTCATATTCACAACGTGTCAAGATTTTTTTACTTTCCCGACCAACCTCCGAGAAGAGAAAGTATTGTGAACGAGCTAAAAAAAAATTTCGAGATAAAGATGGAAATATCGATTTTGAGATCCTCTGAGATGATTAAGACTATTTCTAGATGGAAGTCTGTCTGTCTGTGTGTCTGGCTATATTTTTCCACGATAGACGCCACATGTTTAATCCGATTGATCTGAAATTTGTTATATAGCTTTGGGTTATCCGTCGGAGAAACCCATTAGTTTTTGTAAGACATCTGTCAAACGGAAGTGTCACAAAAATTCAAAAACTTAGAATTAACGCTACCATAAAAATATTAGGGCATATGATTGGTAACAAGGGAATGAAGAACCCACTATATGTGGTTACACAAAAAAATTAAATTGATGATTTCGGAGGTGAGATTGTACGTTACTATTACATTTTTTATACAGTAAATGATGAGTTGCTGTTAACATATTTATTGTTTTCAGAAATATCGGAAACATTAATTTTTATAATAATATTATAAAAAAACTAGTCACATTAAATAGTTTTAACTGAAATCTTATATCCAAAGTTGTTAAAGAACATTTAAAAAAAACACTTAAAACATTTAAAACCTATATCAAATATTTAAAATGGTCCAGATTGTCTGGAAAAAGGTGCTGCCCTCGTGTATTTTTTGAAGGTTGAGAGAGAACTAGACCAATATCTTTTTTATGATTCATGAAGATATCTTCTATGGTAGGGAAGGTGAATTTATTTGTGTAATGCATTCTTCGCATAAACTTTACTGTAAAGTCTACGATATCTACAGAGATAACGAGCCCGACGTAATTTTTAACAGCTTTCTTGGCCAAAAGTGGTAATTCAACGTAGTTATTTTCTTTGGCAATCAACGGCTGACGCGTTCTATTGTCTGTTTCTTCTTCGTCACTACTTGAAGAGTACACATCAGAGATACAAAGACGCTGCTTACTATGTGCTGATAGTGTCACGGGAAGCGATGTCTTACAACTCTGATCAAGTAAAGGATAACTTCCTATAGAATAGTGTTTATAACGTGATGAAGCGAAACATTGCAAACAAGATAAGCTTCTTATTTTTGCTTCTGTAGCAGCAAGTTGAGACTCTTCTAAATCTAATTGAAATATTTGTACTCCTTGACAATTCTGTATTATAGCGAAAATGAAAGAGTTCAAATCACTAACAACTTCTCCTCGTGCAACCAAATAATCTCTGTATAATGCCATCTTGTGGTTTCTACTTCAAGTTGTGCCGATAAATATATTCCTATTGAATAAAACATTGCTCGATTTCGATATTGCGTCATAGGTTCCATCACTTAAAAAATGCACAACTCTACGATTCATTTTTATCGTTTTTAATGTATCAATAATAGGCATTAAATGCGCACAAATAGCAACCTTATCGTATCGTAAGTTTTCTGACACTATAGAAAAACAATTTGTTGTAACTTGTGTATCTCTATCTGATTTGTGGTAAGTTACTATTGTCTGCAATGATAACTGAAGTTCGGATCCTCCAAAATGAGCAGATTGAACTTCTTCTGCGTATTTACAGGAATAATTTTCTGAAAAGTCCATATGGATCAAAACTTCATCAGTTCCAAGATTTTCTATCAACTGTTTGATAACACCATATTGATGCTGGATATTTCTTACGTGCAACAGAAAGTCTTTTATAGAAGTTTTAAGCGTTTGTAAGAGTATTTCTTTAGCAGTATAAGTGTTTTCTTTAATAGTCTAACAAATTTTTCCTTTCCTTTAATCATCAGTTTTTGTTTTTTACCGTCCACCGCTCAAAAACAAGCACAAGCAAGTGTTTATTTTTTCAACATATCCTTCGATTATCCAAAAAGGTCTAAATCGACAGAAAGTAGCGTAGCTTATGTGGAATTTCTGATCAATAACAAATCTTTTATGATAAAATCACCCTTCCCTGAACAAAGGCGGCTACATTCATCCCTTTTCAAGAAATAAGTAACAAGTTTTTTAACTTTGTTCATTCGCTTTTTCCTCTTGGTTTTAGTGTTCGAATTTTTACGAACGTAAGAAGATGTTATACGTTTTAAATAATTTTCCTTTCTGTACTTTTTAATTATTTCACCCGAAACGTTTTTCCAAAAGATTTGCTTATCCTTTGTAGTTTTCAGGGCGCCGTAATTGTATGCTAGTTGTCATCCAATTATGTCGCCAAGAAGTAATTTCTTTCTTACTTCTGCACACACACTATGTCCTTGAAGTAACTTCTCTACAGTCCTCTCTGAATCATCTTTTTGAGTTTTATTTTTAATTCGTTTTAATCGCATTCTACATTTTTTTTTTCGTTTCTCTTTTGCCAGTTGTTGTGTCAGCTCCGGTATTTTATTATTAAGCTTTCGAAGATGTACACGGTTATTCATTATAAATGTCCCAGCCCTTACCATAGTTATTATTGCATAAACAAAAAAAAAAATGAAATAAAAGTTGTGTGGTTGTAAACTAATTTTATTATACCGTTGACAAAACTACAGTGGCGTGCGTAGTTTAGGGGACACAAGAAAAATATTCGTTTTTTTAAATAAGACCCTGTATATTATTGAATTTTTGAAAAGATGTTTTTGTTCTGATTTCAAAAATATACCATATCATACCCCTGTCTTACACCGTTCTAAAGATATTAAATAAAAGTCTTGGTCAACATTTAATTAAAATTACAAATAATAGATAACGAATATAACAAAGATAACTTTACAACTTTAAATAAATAATAACTTATAAAAGTTGTTCGAAGTGTCCACCATTATTTTCAATACATAATTGAAAACGTTTAATTATATTTTGAATTGCATCAGAAATGGCTTGATTGTTTACATTTAGATTATTTATTTCTAATTGAATTCGGTCTTTAATGACTTGAATACAGTCATTATTAATATTTATTATGTCTTTTAAAAACCCCCAAACAAATGAGTCCATAGGGGATAGATCCGGACTGTTAGGAGGCCATAATATGGTTCCAATATTCCCTATCCACACTTGAAATACATTGTTCAACTGATCTTTAACAGGTAGGACATTATGCGGAGATGCCCCATCCTGCATCCAAATCATATCCAGAAGTTGAACGTCCAAAAAATTCTCTACAAGAATGTTTTCAACTTCAGGAAGAATCATTTCCAGAAATGTAATTCCAGTTAAACTGAAATCATAAAACAATTTTGTTTCTAAAAATTCCACACCATACACCTGATTTTTTTATTGGTTTTATCAATCTTTTTCTATTCTCCTTGTTTTCCCATGACCTACGATTTTTCCTATTAAAAACTCTAGCCGTAGAAAAGGATGATTCATCGGTCCATAATATTTTAGTCAAATAATCAGGATCTTCATCTAACTTTTGGAGCATTTGGTGGCAAAACTCAAACCTTTTCCTGTTATGAGCCTCTGTCAACTTGTACGGGTAAAATTTTATATGGTTTGTAGTTGTTAGTTTTCAACGTACGTTGTATTTTAGAGTAACGCATATTCAAATAAACTGCTGCATTATTTATACTATATTCAGAATTTTCTAAAAAATAATACCTATAGTGTTTCAAAAAACTTTTCAAGAATACCTATAAGAGGGCTTACCTTCGAAATAAAGCAGTATATCTAATTGATCTTCGTTGTTTGCATAAACTAGTCGCTTTTTTCTATTAAAACTACCGATATAATTTACCTGTTGGTAAATACGTCTGAACGTATTGTCTGCAAGTGTTGGACGATTTGGATACAACTCCCTGTATGCTCTTTGCGCTACACGTTTATCTTTGTTATTTTCTATATAGCAAGGAAATATTTGAATTTTTTTTTCTACACTGTAAACCATTTTGAATGTTTCAATAAAGATATGACATTTAATAAACATGACAGTTGTGATTTTCAAAGCTTTCTTTGATAATATTAACTTTTCAATACTTATAGCAACTAGTTTAATTTACTATATTTATGATGTAACGAAGTTATTTTTCACCCTGTATAATTAGTACAATTTTTATTTTTTAACCGTAAACACCCTCTCTTATTTTATTTGTTTTAAATCAGTTAAATTACTTTATTCAATTTAGTTAATCGCTACTCCTTTGGAAATTACTGTATTTAATTTATTCTTACTCCTGTTAGTTGCTACTCCTTTGTAATTCTGTAAATTAATTTTTAACACAAATCAGTTTCGTTTTCTGCCGCGCATATTCTTATTTTAGTGGGGTTTTGCTAAGTGGGGTTTGAAAAATTTGATAAAAGGCAGGAGCCACGAAAATTCTGGGCTTTTTCTCTCTCTTTCTGCGTAGATCTTTTTAAAATACCGAAACCGACTCCGAATCTGTGATACCGTGAACCGGCATTAACTCTTGATAAGACCAACGAAACTGATTAGTGTGTGTGCCTACACTAGGTAAGAGAAAACATTTTGGAAATTTATTTTTATTCGCTTTTATCTGCAACCACATTTAACGCTTGCCAAGTTCCGAAGATTGTACCCCTTTCATTTTAATAAACGTTCAATTTGCTTCTATTGAATTTTCTGTTATCATTGTGCCTTGTAGGGATAAGAGGGACTATCGGGGATTAGAATATCGTCGGGTTTAGATCCCAGGTCTTTTGGAAGGGCAACCCTTGCGTTCTCCGCTAAGCGGGTTCTCATACGGCTGTCATTCCAGACTACCTGATAGTTGACTTTTCTGGCTTTGATTCAGGGATTTGGGAGCATCGCCCTAGTGGTCTCTGCTAAGCAGGATCATAGGGGGCCTTTGCTCAGAGAATCCGGAATTAAAAAAGGAAAAGTCAATAATCTGAAGGTTCCGGAGATATTTTATTTCTTTTGATACTTCCTTTTCTCCACGTTAATATTTATTCTGATCAAATCATGCTCTTCTAATAGATAGCATTTTTCCGCTAAACCGGCTTATTTTATAACCGGCATTATTGTAGATCTGTACGCTGTTTCATACTGCTTTTAAAACATATTATTATTGCACTTTCTTCAATCATAGTAAAACGCATTTAACTGTAAATAACTGGTGGTGTTTGGTTTTATTGCTAAGAAGTAATACACAATTTTTTTTAATAGCTTTCCGTAGTTAGTGTAACTTAGCCTATAACAAGAATTAATAATTATAAAAGAAATATAGATATTTGCAATTTTTTTTATTACAATACAAGCAACCGGTAAATTCAGGTTCGGCACTGTGAAGCAATTAAAGCCTGTTTTACACCGTGCATCGCTAAACAGTCTACGACAACAGACCCCTGAAATTACCGTAACCTCCATCTGTTGCTACCCAGGTACTCATGAGACCGTAGATCAAGAGGCGGTGGAGAAAACCACCCCAAAAATCTGGCGCCCGGGGCAATCTAGAGAAATACCGAAGCCGAGGGTGTCATAGTGACGTCAAGTATCTTTTGTAGGAAGAAAGCACGTCACAATCCTTTAATATCTTAAGAACGGTGTAAGAAAGGGGTATGATACGGTATATTTTTGAAATCAAAAGAAAAACATCTTTACAAAAATTCAATAATATACAGGGTATCCCATTTAAAAAAACGAATATTTTTCTTGTGTCCCCTAAACTACGCACGCCGCCACTGTAGTTTTGTTAACGTTATAATAAAATTAGTTTATAACCACACAACTTTTATTTCAAAAATTTTTTTGTTTATGAAATAATAACTATAGTAAGGGCTGGGACATTTATAATGAATAACCCTGTACCCGCCGTCTAAATTTTCCCTGTCTGAGTCTTCTTGGTGAACTTCATCCAACATAGGAGAAGGCGTCGGAGGAGGAGTATTTTCTTAAAATCTTTGATGTACTAACTTTTCTTCTTCTTTTTGATCATAACAACGTTTACTACGTTCTCGCCACTCATTTCGTTATTGTCTGCGTTTTCGGTCTAATATTTGTAAAATAGATTTAATTTTACCAGCTTCTTTTCTGTTATAATAACATTCCCGTTCATTACGCTTTGCCTCTTCATATTTGATGGGATTATTTCGTATTTTCTCACGAAACCTCTTAACAGCTTCTCGTTGTTTTTGTTTCCTTTCCTCGTCGCTGCATTTTGTTTTGGAACGGGCCATATTCCTGCTAATACGAAAATATACTTAATAATGGATGTGACACATAAATACGAAATACAAGATACTTGCATAATTTCTCACCACCGTAATCATTTTTTCACCTCCGTAATAACCGTAAATTACGGAGGTGAGAATTACGGATGTGAAATTTTTAGGAAAAAGTGTACTAAATCTCCTTAAAGAGCTAGGTTTTCACTATATCAAACTACCGTTAGAATTCATGCAAATTATTAATTTTTCTTTCAAAAAAACAATGTATATTATAAAAACGTACTTCAAAATTAATGTTTACGGACGTGAGGGTTTCCAATAAACAAAATCATTCGCTTTGAATCAACCGAACAACCTTCCAATTGATAATCTTATGCGGTACGGATTTAGTAACCGACGAGGTCTGCGTTCTGTTGTGGCGGTGGGGATAACGGAAATCACGGGAACAGCATGGCCAAAATTCATATTTTTAAGCTCTTGATAAAGCAAGAATACTTTTTTCGGCGGTGAGATGTTACTTGAGAACAACGTTCAAATATGCCTATTAAATTAAATATAACATATTAAGAATATTCATCTAGTATTTAAGTAACTTACGAAATAATATTAAATATATTGAAAAATTAGACCTCTGTATATTGAAATTTCAGTCAGACATTTAATTTATATATATATATGATATCCAGTAGGAACGTATATCGGAGGTGAGATTACGATTTTTAAAAGGCTCTATTTTAAAACTAACTTTATTTGACTTTTAATTTTTATTGAAATTTATAAACATTATTTATTGATTGAATTATTAAAAATATGCGTTTTGAGTTACGGTCAGTTTTGTTTTAATACAAACGATGTGAATGGCATATTTTCATCTGTCGTGAGAATCACCACACTATCAAAAAATGTCGGAAGCAATATGTCACGGAATTTGACTTACAATATGTCATTTGAAAGCAGTTGAATAACAGTCAGAACAGTCAACATTATTTCTTCAACTTTCACCGGTCAAAAATAAAAAAAATGTTAACATTTTAAACTTTAACATTAAATATTAAAAAAGTACTTCATGGATTTGAACGAATTTCGATTAATCGTTGGTACTACCAGTATATCTACTAGTGTATCTCAAACACTATAATGTGTATATATACAAAATACAAACATTCTTATTTTTGTGACATACTGTATGCAACTTTCAAGATTTTTTTTTAGAAAAATTCAAATTGGGACATACTATATAAAACTTACAACAATTTTTATTTTTTGGACATATTGTATATAACTTACAAGAATTTTTGTTTTTGGGACTTACTGTATCTAAAAGCAAATATTGTATATTTACGAAAATACTAGATCACAAGTACACATTAAATGAACAAAACTTGGAGAGAAGCGTACGTACTACTATGTGTAAAAGTAAATACAATCAATTGATAGTAAAATTGCTTTTAATAAGATCAGATTAGCGCTTTCGGTCAATGACCATCATCAGAGCCTTCCTAAAAGACTGTTGCATGTAATATTATTAAAATTATAAAAATAAAAAAGGCGAACTTACGTCACAAAAGCATACCTCCCTATAGAAAACACAACTAAAGACAACATAAGTGTCAAGTTAAATTAGACAAATTAGCAATTAATTAAAAACGTTGAAATGGTTAACAATTCAAAGGGTTAAACCATGATAATAAATTTTAAATAACAATTGTTTTAACCCGAAATTTACTGAAACAGGTTAGAAAATCCTCAAAGCGAAATGACTTAAGACTGACAATTTACAGCAAAATAAAAGTGGCTATAGTACCGACATCTGGAAAAAAACTAGTGGCTACTGACCCGGGGCCGTGAAAATTAGACTGCAGACAATTTTTAAGTGTAGGTAGGGGATCCAATCACTCGACGTGGAAATTAGTCCAGCAGTACCCCTTTGACGTGGGAACCCTGTTTAAGAATAGGGTTCTCCAGCTGACAGCTATTTCGTAAGGACCTAATGTGGGATTAGGTATAAACGTATCTTTTCTATTATTTTTATTTTCAAAATAGCTATTTTCTTTACTATTTTTTTTACTCCCTTTTTGCCCTTTTTTCAACCAGATTTGACTGTGTTGAGGTCCAGCCATCTTAAACACCTTCCAGCTTTAGTATTGACTAACCTAAAGACTAAGCCCTTCACTATCACTCTTAAAAATTTTGTTTATCTATAGTCTCCCAACCAACTAGGGTTTGGGGTCTAGTCAAATATGTATGTATCATACCACATGTCTGGTCAAAATCGCGAGGACTAAACCGCGAGGACAAAATTGCGTATTTGATTTTTCAAATAAAATAGCGACTTATTAGGGGGTTGCTAAGATAAACTTGGTTAGTTATTTTTAAAGCAATGTGATTTGTTGATATAAGCATCAATTTTTAAAAATCAAAGGATGTGATTGGCTAATTAAGAGTGAATCTTTAGTAAGAAATCACGATGTGAAGAATGTATGCTTTTATTCAATTTAATATGCAACAAGAATGAGCGTATTATTTAATAGTCATAGAGAAAATACTTTAATGGATTTTTTACCCGAAAAGCTAAAGTATTATGTAAAATTGCTAAAATTCGAAAATTCTCAAAACCGTAGTTTATTCTTAATTTTGACGGACTAATAATAGATCTCTAGATATACATAAATGTATTCCTTAGGTTTATTTCAAAGAGCAATAATGAACAGTGGCGTTTCTATTTCTTCATGGTCGCTAAATAGAAGAGCAGTTAGGGTGGCCTTTACTGTTGGAGCCACTCTTGGTATATTTACTACAGATACATACATTTTAGTAAAGAAACTAAAAAAAATTGATTCTACTCGACTTCAAGGTGTATCATCTCTAATAGCAATTTTGGTAAATATTATTACTTTTAAGTCAACTCCTAAACTACTTATAAATACTTTTTGAAACTGTTTCTTTTTGTCTTCTTGATAACAAATTCTCTTTCTTATTTATAGATAGCGACGGAAAGTATTTTTCGTGGTGTATTATATGGAGTTGTAAAAGAAATTGACCATCCTACAGCCTTTTTTACTGGTAGAAGTGAGGAAATGTTATCTAAAGGAAATTTTACAAAAGTACCAGTATTAGCAGGCTTTAACTCAAATGAAACAGGTGCCTCTATAGAGCCATTCAATTTAGGTTTGTATTTAGGCAATAGTAGCTAGAATAGAAAAGTAATATTTATTGTCATTAAGCTGTCTAAGTGCCTGTAAAGTGCGGTTAATAATGCAATAACATATCGTTTACTGGTTTTATGACAAAAAGCGATCATTTGAGATTAATTACGTCTAAATATTTAGGTGTAGCATATTTTTCGTTTCTACACTTGTAGACAATAAGTAGAAACATTCCTTAAAGAAAAGAATAAAAGAAAAGTGGTCAGAAAAAAAATGGCTAATTTATTACTTTAAGTACCCATTTAATCAGTTTCGACCGTAACCAATGTAGAAAAGCATTTATTATCTTACAAGAATCCACCCACACACATATTTCTTTTAAAATAAGTTGGTTTTTTGATTTGATTTCGGTGGTATGTATTTTTTTTGTACTGTCTTCGTAATTAGTTTAACTGGATACGAATGAATTTAGAATATACACAAAGAAAAATCTCTGTTGTCTATAGTAATAATAATGCCATTCTGAGAATTGTCTTCTTAAGTTTTCTCCTTCTGCATGTTGCTGCCCTTTCTGTATTCTCCTTTGCATCTAAGTTTTTTTTGGTTATATAATGTAAGACATGTCTTGTTTTTACCTTTATTGGTTGGATGGGATCCATCTTCTTCTTACCTTCGTCAACTTGATTGGAGGATCGATCTTCGTCTTTTACGGTAGATTTCCATGTATGGAATATATCTATTGTAATCGATTTAATGGCTCAAGTAGCTTTATTTTCAAAAACAATGATTTAGAATTGTGGGTATTAAAAATGTAGCCCTATCTATCCAAATAACATGTGATCAAGAAAAATTTTGAAAACATAAAAAACAATTATTTTATTGCAAATTGAAATGACTACATATCTCATAACAATTTTCAATATTGACAAAAATAAGTGTAGTTTACTTGCACATTTCATATTCATCATATTTGACATCTGATGATTGTATTTTAGGTTTTACACCTTGCACAACTTTTTATGAGAAATAACTTTTTTGCATACAAGTAATAATAAAACTATGTTGTTTAAAGTTGGTGCAATTTACTTTTACGTGATTAGTGATCACTTTCTACAAATCTTTCATGATGAGGGAATGATGAGGCCCAAACATATCGCCGCTCTAAATTTAAAAAAATAGTTTTAAGATATATTTTGTGGTAAAATTTCTGCTGAATAAAAAGTCGGATATTTAATGAGATATTTAATGTTAAAGTTTCATGATATTTTTTTATTTTTGACAGGTGACAGTTGGAGAAATAATTTTTACTGTTCTGAGATTTTCAAGGGCTTTTCAATGACATATTACAATTCAAATTCCGTGACATATTTCTTCTGTCATTTTTGATTGTGTTACTTCTGTTTGACTGACGTCGTATAAAAACTAAAGGATTCTTCCGACGGATAACCCAAACCCATATAGAAAATTTCAGCTTAATCACATTAAACGTGTGGCCTCTATCGTGGAAGAATACAGACAGACAGATAGACTTCTATCTGGAAATGGTCTTAATCATCTTAGGGGACCTCAAAATGGATATTTCCATCTTTATCTCGAAATTTTTTTTAGCTTGTTCACAATACTTTCTCTTCCCGGGAAAGTAAAAATTTCCCATATGGTTCGGACTGTATATGTGGAGACATTCCGTTCCGGCACGATCGGGGAAGAAATTTTTGTCCAATCAACAACAAATTTGATACAAAAATTCTTCGAAGGAGTAATTCGCTGGGTATTACCATTAGGAATTCTACCTGTAAGGGGGTGGAAACTGGAGTGGGTTGAAATTTCAAAAAAATCATATCTCCGCCATTTCAGAAAATATTGAAAGAGCCGATTAGACTTTTTTCATCTCCTAATTATGTCAAAATTATTTTGTTTGAAAAATTTTTCGATATGACTTTCATAGGTGGAACTGGGGGGGGGGGTTGAAATTTAAAAAAAATCATATCTCTGTCATTTCTAAAAATATTGAAATAGGTCATTAGGATTTTCTCATGTATTAATCAATTATAAAATAATTTGCTTGAAACTTTTTTCGATCCGACCATATCGTAGGATGGGGAAGGATCAAAAAGTTTCTGTAAACAGAAATCTACCTTCACCTGTCGACATGATTTTTTTGATTTTGCCAATTTTGCTATAAAAAAGGTTGAATCCACTTTCATAGAGGTGAATCCATTTCGTTATGTAAGTTTTCTAGAGGAAAAAAGTTGTCTTTTTAGATTTCCTATTATGTCTTAACACTTCAGTGTCTCATTTATTTTCTCACGCAGCTAAAATCAGTATTTTTGGATAGATATCCTTTTGCTATTACTTTTAATAATATTATAATAACTTATTCATAAATGTATTCATTTATAGCCCGATAGCTCCTGTACTTGTATGTTTAGATGTGTCCTTAGGTTTTCATAAAGCTATATTGCTCTTTGCTTTATGATCTTTAGAATCATCAGAATCGATGTTTTATCTAGTTCTCTAAATATCTGTCTATTTGACAAGTAAAATGGTACGTCTAGTGCTTATTTAAGATAGACGTTTTGTTGGGCTTGAATCTTTTTTCTGTTTTTTTTTGCAGGTGTGTCCGCAGTCCGCTGTCGCTTAAGTAAAAGTTAACATAATGATCAAAATAATCAACTTTAATTTCGTATTTATCTTTGGTTTGATTTTGCGACCGATGTGGTCCGCTAGTTTTGGCTTCATGTATTTTTCTTTGTTTACTACATGTTTTACAATCAAAAAAGTTTAATTTGCTGTCCAATATCACTTCTAGATAGTATGCCTTTTTATCCATCTTATCTTATTTTTGAACATTAAAATCATTCAGGACAACAATGTTAGCAATAGGATAGTTGGTTTGAAAGAAATCTGCCATGGAAAAACGCTCTGAATTGTATAAAATTTGGAGACCTATAGACACAGCATATACTATGGCAATAGATATGATTAATGACAAAGAGATAAATACCACAGTTACGTCTAAAGAGAGGAATACAGCTCGTGTTCAGGATAGAGATAGCTGACTATGTTGCTGGACGAACTGACTTTGGATCCACAGAATATAAGAACAGGAGATCTGTTAGCTTGGAGATGTTAGTGTTAAGACGTCTAATGTTGCAAAAGTCGATTTTAAAATTACCATTTCTAGCCAATTTTTTATAACTGAAGCAACACTCAGTTTCCTCTATAAGAGTAGTCCTGACTGGCTATTGGAAATAGTAGCCAGTAAATTATCCTCACATGATAAAGACCCCAAAATATTTTCCCTGGGAACTTCATTTTGTACGTTTTTTGTTTCCACACTGATATCTACTGTGATCCAATGTTAACTCACAGGAATAACTTCACGCCACCTAAACTAATGCCATGGTGTCACACCGGGCGATTCTATGTAGGATATGACATCTACCATCTAGCTGCTTCTTTATAAATGTTAACCCCTTTACACTCTGAACCGTGATTATGCTACTCACCAAAGATTAATCATTAGGATAAATCTTTCCTGTGGATGTATATATTATTATGATATTATACAATGAATTATTTTAATGTTTGATAAAATGCATTTCTATCTGTTTATTTTAATTCATTTTACTTAATTATTTTCTTACTTTTTTTGTTTTACTAGAGCTAATTAATTTTCTAATAGGGTTTAGTTCAAAAACTTCATTACTCTAGCATTATTAATTGATAGAATTTTTATAAAAAATTATCGGTTGTCATACTATTGATTAATATAAAAGTTTTTTATGTAAAAATATCCAAACAACTACGACAAGAAGGGAGGTCATAGGTCATTGACATTATATTAGGCACTGTGAGGACGTGCTCGTGGTTGAGGGAGTGGCAAGTCTCACGGAAGAAGTCTGACACAGGCACATAACATACATGCTGAGTGGGAAATCAAGGAGGAGAAGACATACCAGAACCCCATTACCTGCGACTGAGAAACTTTCAAATAGGATCTCAACCAGGCACTGGTGGAATGTCCCCCGAAACCGAAAAACTCTTGTGAAGTAGAGATGGTGGTGGAATTTACGACACACACCTCAAGTAAAGCTTATGAATAAACTACCATTTAAAGCTAAAGAAAGCGAACCGAGACACCGAATGGTGGAATAGTGAATTTTCCAAGAAAAGAGCAGAAGTCCGCGGACTCTTTAACCAGTCCAAAAGAAGGTATCCATAAGAGAATACGGCTACGCCGTAGGAATGCAAAGCTTATTTCCTGGAAAAAATTCTGTGACAACATAGTAAATATTCCTTAGTGCTCCAGAATCAGTAAAATACTGCAAAGGGAAAAACAAATATGCATTGGGTCTTTGAAATATGAAAATGGGGAGTATGCCAGCACTGTGGAGGAGACTTTAGACTTGTTACTAAACTCACACTTCCCGGGTTGCTTACTTAACCAAAGTCAAGAGAACAGTACTGTGGTGGCCCAAGTAGCCAGGGTCGCAAAGCAGGACTGGACCTTGGCAAACAAAGTTGTAAACAGAAAAAAACTTGCATGGGCTCTGAAAAGTTTTCAGCCATACAAGATAGCCGGACCGGATGGCACATTCCCAACCCTTCTTCAGAAGGGACTAGATGAGCTTGAAGGCTCGCTGTGCCAACTACTACTTGCCAGCCTGGCATTGGGGTATGTACCAGAATAATGTAGGTCTACAAGAGTTTTCTTCAAACCCAAAAGGGGTAAAGCGTGCTAATTTTTTCTAATAAAGAGGAATGGAAACGTTCTATGGGGGAATTAGAAGAGGAATTATTTACTGTCGTAAAATGAACATCTATTTTATGCATATTCATAAATTATTTCAGTAATGCGGAATTAAATTCTTTACCGCTGTCGAAAACTAATTTTTTCGGATAATTGTGATGTGAGAAATAATGTCGTAATTTACTTAGAACAGAAACGGAAGCTTTGTCAGGTAAATTATAGCATTGGGCGTATTTAGAAAAAGATTCAATTACTGTTAAATAGGAATTTTTATTACATTGTAAAATATCCAAAGGGTTTTTGACCAAGTAATGGGCCTATTTGGGGCAATTGATAGGGTTGTTTTTCATATTTATTTTTTAAACAAATTTCACATTTGTTAATAAAATTTACAATGGTATTTTGCATTGAGGGCCAATAAAATTTGTGTCTAAGATGTTTGTAGGTTTCTACTATAGCGTTGTGGTTAAAAGTGTGATATGTTTTTACGCATTCAATTTGTTTATTTTCTTCTATAATGTCTTATAAAAGTGTATTACAGAAATTTGCTTTAACTGTACTGTCAATTGTGGTTTTAAAATGATTACAAATAAAAGGCCTAAAATCATGTGGGACTTTTATTCCGAATTTTTGTTTTGGTCTCAATATTGTTCTAAAATCGTCCATGATGCAGTCTTGCCAATTGTCAGTTACGTTGATTGTATATTTTTTTATAATCAATGTTAAATTCTTTTGAGTTTGGTACTATAATAATTTGATTTATTGATAAATTTAACGCTTCTTCGGAAGCACGGATTCCGTTAATTGGGTTTTATATTGACGTATGTTGAGTTTGTGAGTCGTCCGTTGGGCTCTCTCGTATTTCGTCTAAATTGTTTAAAAATTCGTCGAGATCGAAATATGTCGTGTCAGGGGTGTTCGAGCATATTGAATCACTAGTAAGGGCGTTTAATTGTATTCTAGAAAGGGCATCGGCTACCTGATTTTCTTTACCTTTTTTATATTTAACTTCAAAATTATAGTCATCTAATTATAATCGCCATCTAGCTAGGCGGGAAGTGGGATCTTTTATTTTATAAATCCAAACTAAAGGATTGCGATCGGTTTCGATTAAGAATTTTTGTCCATATAGATATGGTCTAAAATGTTTACAAGAATCAATTATGATTGTGTCAATACGTAGCCTATAGCAATATTAGAGGCGTCTGATGTTAACGTAAAAGATTGAGAAAAATCGGGATATTGTAGTACAGGGGTATTAGAAAGTAGAGTTTTACATTTTTCGAAACATTCTAAATATGTTGGGTTTGTAGGATCTATAACTGCATTTTTTCGCGTACATCGCGTAAAAGGAGAGGTTATTTTTGCGAAATTTGGTATAAAGCGTCTATAATAGCCAATTAATCCTAAAAATGATTTAATTTCTTTAATTGTCTTGGGAAGTGGGTATTTTTGAATAGCTTCTAGTTTTGCAGGATTTGGTTTGATTCTTTCTGGAGTCACAACGTGACCTAAAAATGGGACTTCTTTTGTCAGAAATTCGGATTTGTCAAGTTGAACGAAACCGAATTTGTACAAAAATGGCCGTGTGAGATTATCCATTAAATTTTGAAAAGTTGCCGGGGAATTTTTTAAGCGAAAGGGCATTCTAAGGAATTCAAAGTGTCCATGAGGGACGGTAAAAGCGGTTTTCTCGATTGACTTGAGATCTATCTGGTGCAAACCTTGTGCTAAATCAAGGGCAGTGAAATATGTGGCTTTTCCTAAATTGTCCAAAATTTCGTCGATTTTGGGAAGGGGATACTTGTCTTCTACCGTGATTTCGTGGAGTTTTCTATAATCGATAACCATCCTATGTTTCTTCTTACAGGAAAAATCAATTTTCTTTGGAAATACCGATACAGCAAAACTGTACGGGGAAATGGAAGGTCGAATGATTTTATCTAATAATTTGTTAATTTGTTTGGTAATTTCTTCTTGCATGCTTTTAGGGTGACTAAAACTACGAACGTATATGGGATTTTCATCTCTTGTTCTGATTTCATGTTTAACAGCTGAGGTGAAAGATAAGTCCTTTTTTATCATAAAACATGTCTTTAAAGTTATAACAAAGTTGTAAGATTTTATCTTTTTCCTCTGGATTTAAATGTTGTGTTCGTATAATTTTTGATCAACATTTGAAGGTGTTTTGTCAGTATCGTAATCGTCTAATGATTCAACTTGTATTGGATCTAATTGTATTGGTTCGTCTAAAATAATGTCGTCTATGTAACCGTTAGTTACGTTGTGAATTGATTCAAGGAAAATGATATTATTTATTTTTGTTTCAAGTTATAATATTTCTCCGTTTTTAATACTGGCTGGAATTTTATTAAAAAGGTTTTGAAAAGGAATATCTAAATTAAATCTTTGTAAAGTTAAAATTTTTGTCTTGTAATTTAATATTGCAGTGAATTTTTCTAAATCATGATTTCCTGACAAAATATCAAAATCTTTATTCCAATTTGCAATTCGTGAATCTATTATTTCGTGAATACCAATTTCTTCCAATAAAGCGGTTTTTATATTGTGAGAGTATTTTGTCGTTTTGTTCATTGATGTTAAAGTGAAATCTTTTTCGTAAACATGAGAGGGATTAAAATATTTTGATGCGTGGGGCGTTATAGTAGTATCTAATCCACCTGAGTCTATTAATACTTTGAGGTAGGATAAAATAGGGTAGACGGGGGTAACTTTTATTATTATTTAACATTATTGAGGGGGTGGAAATTCCTCCAGCGAAGGGTTGTGAAAATTTGTTTCTGTGGGGGAATTTTTCACATAATTAGTGCTGGGATAATCATTTAGACATTCGTTATTTTCTTCAGAATTATTCTGAACGTTAAAATTATATGTACGTCGCGTTGACATACTTATGGGCTGAAAAGTGCGTATTGTTTGTACGCCGCTCATGGGTTAGGGTTCTAAATTGATTTTGTTAATTATTAGAATTATTTGGGTAGTTATTTTGATAATTGGGTTTATTGTATGAAAAGTTCGTATTAGGGAAATTACTTTGTCTAAAACTATTTTGTGATTTAAAATTATTTTCAGGATTTCTAAACGTTGAATTGTTATTTTTATATTCATGTTTTGGCTTTTCTAATTTTGGTTTTGTCGTCTGGTTTCTTAGAAATTTGCGCTTCACTTTTATCGTAAGCAATACAATGTTGTAACGCGCTTTCCAAAGAATCAAGCTTAAAATTCGAGAGATTTTTGTTATATAGATAAATTACTCCCGTGGAGAATGAATCGAAAGCTAACTCTCTAAAATAAGGTGCCTTAAATTGGGCAGTTCCTACGTCGTAGTTTAGCGAAATATTTTGTAATAAATCATTTAAATTATTAGTTATTCTGTGATGAAAATCGTCATAATTTTCTGACGTTTTTTGTACTGCATTTGTCAATTGTATGACCAAGATTCCTTTAGATCTCCTATCACCGTATTTTTCAAGTAAAGCTGGACGAGCTTCTGTTAAGGAAGTTTTATCAGAAAAAATCAAAATATCGCGTGGTTCACCTTTAATTTGCGATATGATATTTGCATTTAAACTAAAAATTTGCGGAGCAGTTAGATTATATCCTTCTAAAAATTTTAATAGGTTATCTACCGATCTTATGAAAGTTGATAAATTTAAACCCGTAGAATATTCTGGAAGTGTGGAACAAAGGCTTGAAATATCACCGTTGCTAACCATTTTTTCAGGAATAAGATTCAAATTATTTCTTTTTTCAATCGGGGAATTATTATTATAATTTTGCGATAATATTAAATTAAGTTCTTCTTCAGTAGAATTTTAAAACGTGATCATTTAATAAAAAGTGAAAGGAATAAGGAAAAATTTACTTACAGGAAAATTATCAGTGTGATTGACTTCTTCTGTAGCATTCTCTCCGGTTCGTAATCTGGACTTCTACCAAACAACTGAAGTTGACCAGGAATGTAGATTATTCTGTGTAGATGATCCTGTTTGCAGCACCAAATAAGTTTTCACTTACTCAAAGTACGTTTTAAAAAAAAATATTTACTGTTTACAAATATGGTTTATTGACGTTACTATTACAATTATTCTGGAAACTTTAACAAATGAATTTATTGAACAGATTAATCGTTCAATACCTATAGGTATTTACAAGTATTATTTAATTATGAAATGTTTACTGTCTGAAGAATAGAAATGATGTGAACCCTGTCGATACGTTGCTTCTCGTATTTATGTCATCGGTGTTTGGGTGGAACGGCGTCGTCATCAAGTCGTTGCACTGTTAATTGTCTATTATTCTTAAGGGCTTATGGTAACATTTCTATATACTGTAATGAGAAAATAATAATCGATGTACATTTATCTACATTAATCCCCTTTCCCCTCTAAGCAATGTAACTTACTGAAGCCCTATGATTGCCCAAAATTTAAATTTATTTATTTATTTTTAATAGGATATATGATATTGATTATTATTTTATTTGTTTAAGTTCTACTCCAATTATATTTCTCTAAATATGATATAAACAGCTTGGATCTAGTTCCTGCTGATCTTACAACGTCATTACCAAAGAGATTAGCTGCTGCAGTCGATATAAAAAAAGAATTCTTTGGCAACTCGCTACTAATTTCGTTTGGGACACCATTTTCATCAATTATTAGGGTAAGTTTCTTACATTTATATTTTTTCCTAGCAAAATCGTGTAACTAAACATTTTTTGGTTTTGTTTTAGACTAAAATAGGTCTTATGATACGGCTCTGTCCGTCTGTCTATCTGTCCGTCTGTAAGTCCGTCTGCCTGTCCGTCTGTCTATCCGTCTGCCTGTCCGTCTGTCTTTCCGCGCTATAACTCAGGAACCACAACAGATAGAGATAAACGGACAACGGCAATGGAGTCAGTACACCTTGAATATGTGCCCAAGCGAGTTTCAAGTTTCTGCTACCTTCGGTTGCAAAAGTGTAGAATTATAAAATGTATGATTTTTTCTCATTTGCCTGCTTACCACATATTTCTTTATGATTTCATATAGTTTTTATTTTTATTATAATTATTTTATATCAGTATATTATTTACGATATATTCTTTCTTCCTAACAATTTTTTGAATTAGTAGTTAAATGAATGCTTTTTATTTGAATCACGTAATTTTTATAATAGTGGTAAAAGTTACCAATATCTGGATAAATTAAATCTACAAAATATTTATTATGACATAAATTTATTATTGTTTCAGTTTTTAAACGTCGAATTATTCGTTCGATCAGTTAACAAATTTATAATTGATGTAAGCAAATATGTCAGTGACACTTACTACTATCAATTCAGCTACGTAGGAGATTTCAAGACAACAAAATCTGAAGGTAAATTATTTTATAAATTATGTTAATAGTGTCGATATCAATAAAATCGCGAAGTTTTTGACCATAACTCAATTTATTGTTATCAATATTTACACACCAAAACAAACAGACGAAATTTACATGGGTTTTTCAAATACATTTTATATATTTAAATATGTTAATTTATTGCATAAATATGCTTTCTAATAGAAATCATGGAAAAAAATTTTTTGAAACTATATCACCAAACCATTCTGTCACAATTTCTTCTTTAATACCTATTTTTTACGATTTTATATTCACAAGCAATTCTTGACCTATTAAGTTACACGGGAATCGACAAAATCTTCTCGAACTAATACCAAAAAAAGTATAATTTATTAAAAATCTTTAAAGAAAATATTTTTGCAGGTACCATTTTATTTCTTACATCATTTTACTCATACCACAGAATGTATCCTCTGTGCTCAGAAACTAAAATCATAATACAAGGTTATACTGTGCTAAAATATAGCGAAAACGTGAATGGGTGAGCTTGAACTTAATTACCATTATTCAGTTGACACCTTAATGTAATAAAATGTATAAAATGACACTTCACCACAAGACAATTCACCACGCGGCATCTCACCAGACATTTCACCACGGCGACAGTTCACCACGCCGACAGTTCACCACGTTGACTATTCATCACGCTGACTATTTACCACGCCGACAGATCATCACGCTATTATATTTTTAAAGTAATGTTGTAACGTTTAAGGGAATAAAATATAACTAAGTTTTATTAATTTAAGAGTTAGAAAGAAAGACGTTTAAAGGTAAAATTTGAGATAATTCAGAGTATTCAGAAATGTTGATAATAAAATCTTGTGCCACTGAAGATTCCTATAAGGATGAAACATGTATGGTAATGGTCGGAATGTATAGTTTCAAAAACTTATTCTATTTGTTTTTGATAGTCTTTAAAGTCCCCGGAATCGGCAACATCAGTGATTTTTTTGGAAAATTTGAATATATTTATCCTCAATTTTAATAGATATTATATAAAGTGAATTTCAAAAAGTACGAATTTTTTAGGAAGTTTTTTACTCTCCGTTAATTATTATTCATCAAAATTTCGACTACACGATTTTGATTGAAAATTGATTCCGAAAAACATGTTTTTCTAAAATTGATTATTTTTAATGACCTTTGAAAACCTACTTATAACTTTCAAATTTCTAGTTTAAGACGAAAAAGTTTAAAGAAGATTACTTATCTTTATTACCCCCTACCGGGTGCATGTAATCTGAGGACCCAAATTTAGGTTTAATATTTGATACCTAAGCAAGCATATGTTATTTTTTATTTTCATTTTTACCACCGCAGCATATTACTTATACAGAGTTATTTAAAAAATAATAAAATTCAAGAAAACATATTTCGTGTACAATGATAAAAAATATATAGTGCTTCTAAAATCTTAGCACTGCATTTACCATTTGTGCAAGTCCAAAAAGTTTTATCGCTTTTCAAAACTTTTTTTTTAATATGTATACCCATTTAAAAGTAATAATTTGCAGCCACGCTGACTTGTTTTAATCTCAAATTCACTTATTTTATACTCTACATACTCTGTTTATACCAGTTGACATAAAATATAGTAAATTCAGATTATGTTTGCAAAAAGCCTTCTTACTATTAAAATGTTATTATAATAATTTCAAGAAATTTGGAATACTGGGAAATTTCGTAATTTTTACCTGCTTTTATTTGGTGCCCAGATTACATGTCGGATTATTAATTCCTGTTTTAAATGGTCCTCAGATTACATGTCATAAAAGGATTTAGTGCTGAGTTTACATACTTTGCCCCTACCTGTGTAATCATCCCAAAAGTGACCGTTAAGCCGATTATACCCCTGTCTTATAGGACTGGGAAAAAGACTCCACTATATAATCTTTTAAATGGTATAATTTAATTTAAAAAAGATTAATATGGATCGTAAATAAAAATAAATAAATAAATAAATACAAATTTTAGGAAATTTAAATTAAACCACTGCAGAAATAATATTATAATTGTGATAGGTAAAACGAGGGATTAAATGTAAATGTTTATATAAATATTGAGTAAAATATAGAGTTTCTTCAGTATTTTCTTATTTTTCTACACTGAGATTTAAAAATTTGTGCCACATCAAGATGGAAGAAGGAACGTTATCATATATCAACTTCACTGGGAAGCGAAACACTGATTTACCAGAAATGAAAGAGTTGATGACCAATCCTGGCATGAGTCTAAAGCGAGCTATGGCCGAAGTAGAGGGAAATCTTTCAGACGGAATTAAGGTATGCTTGCCAAAAAAAAAGTACTCTCGAACGCTGTCTACAGAGAACTAGGAAACCTGAAAATAATACACCTCTCTCCCGAGATGTAAGATTTTAAATACCAGAAATGTATGATCCATATATTCTCTTTGATTCGGGTATAGAAGACAACGAAAGAATAATTATTTTTGGCAAACATGTCTTGTTACAGGTTTTAAAATGAAAAACCTACTGGATAGTTGATGGAACTTTTAATGTCGTCTTAGATTTGTTTTTTCAGCTATATAGCATCCACGTTCAAGAAGATAGCACTTCGTGGCCTTGCGTTCTTGCGCTATTACCCGAAAAAACACAAAACATTTATACAAAGGTGTTTAGAGCTTTAAATAATTTAATACCGGAAGCGGCTCCGATACGAATTCTTACTGATTTTGAGAGGGCTGCAATGAACTCTTTCCAAGAAGTATTCACCACTGCTACAATATCTGGTTGTTTTTTCTCGGCCTAAAAAGTATGTACGAAAACAACACAGATAACATAGCCACCAGTATAAAAATATTATGTAGTTTGTCGCTTCTCCCTCACGAAGAAGTCGACGAAACATAATTAGAGGTGTTAGAGACGTTCCCAGATGACAATGAGAATATTAAACAACTAATAAGCTACTTTGAAATAACATATATTCGTGGGCGCCAGCTACGAGGAAGAAGAAGAAGAAGGGACGTTATGTTTCCAACGAACATATGGAACCAGCGGGAAGCTGCACAGTAATGGTTTAGTTTCTGCACAGTAATAGTGTATCTTCTGGGGTTTCTGTGTGAGTAAAATGACGTAAGAAATAAAATGGCGTCTTAAAAATATGGTAAACAAGTGGGTGAAACGCGGCAAAAAAAAAATTGTTAACATTTTTTTAATTAAGGATAACAATGAACATATTTTGATAGGCAATACATTTGGGATGTATTCGTCTATGTATGAGATTTAATAAAAAATATGTTTCATCTATTTTACAGATGGGTGAAGGATCTCTTTTTGTATCTTTTGTACCTTTTATTTTTAAGTAGGTCATATTCATATTTAGTTTTTCTTTTTTGGAGTAATTATTATTATTACGTCTTTGCCGCTAAAAGAATATCTGGTTACTCATTTTTTTCAAACATGTTTCTGTATTAATATAAAAATTCTGACAGTTGTTTTGACAGGTTATCAAATGAAATAAATTAATTACTATCCTTAGGTACATTCCTATAAAATCACTTATAAGTTAGCTTTAAATATTTGGTTTTCGTTCCAGCCATTCTTTAATATATAATTTGTATACTTTTAGGTGTTCAACATGCAGAAGAACTTGATTATATATTTCGTAAAAATCATCCCTATTCTCAACAAGATCAACTTATAAGGAAAAAGATGGTTAGAATGTGGTCAAACTTTTGTAAATTCTCGTGAGTAAATTTTTTTAAATATAATGCCACTCATTTTATTATTTTTTTTTTATTTTAGAAAACCAATTCCTCAGCCCGAACCACTTCTTGAAAATGTAAGCTGGTTACCTGCTTCATCTAAACAACCTCCGTTTTTGATGAACATTAATTTAACCTTGGCAACAACACCAAATCCATACCAACATAATTTGGATTTCTATGAAAGCCTTTATGCGACATATGGTCAAGGCGTATATAGTACTTATTGATTTATATTATTGATTGTATTCCTTATAAGTTGGTTTTATTTTTTCAACTAATAAACATATAATAATTATTAACAGTATATTTGGATATAGAATAAAATAAAAATTTTTAATCTTAATTACTTACTATTATTTCTAAACATTTTGAAAAAAATAAGTTTTTTTATGGACAAAGTACACGCCCAATACGAAATTCTTCAAAGGCGCTAAAATGGAGATTTATGTTGGACTTGAACCCGTAAATGTTGTACCTCCTGAGAAAAACTGTTTCATGAAGACCATTCATGAGTTCCTAACACGTAAAGTATCATGGGCGCCAACGCTGCCCGAAGTTTTAATGGGCAAAATGAGGCAGCGTCGACTACTGTATGATCGACAGTAAAAACTCTACTAAAAACTACGACGGGGAAAGTATAAAGCGGGAAATCTCGGTTACTATTGGTCGGATCCTAAACGCGGAAAACTGCACTGTATTTGAAATGCGACATATACGTAAACAAAAACCATGCGCCGAAGAATCAACAAAAGGGCATTAAGGTCTATTGTGAAACTATTAATTCATTGTTCAGGAACGATCGGCTAATAGTTGCTCCTATGAAATATACGGTAAAAAGCGGTAAAGAGTGATTTAAATTTGTGAAATCTACATCTTGAACTAATAAAATCGTAAATTTAAACTGATAAATATTTGAAAAATAATATTTTTGGATTTATACAACTGTATTAGTCCGAGTGGTATGACAGAAATTTAAAGTTCTAAAATATTAAATTAACAATAAGCTGAAAAAGTCGAAAGCCTTCAACAACTAACAAACATTATTGAAGCTCCAAATCAATAACAAACTGAAATAATTGCGGACCAGTTAAATACAAAATATAAAAACAATAAAAGTCAGTGAGCACGAACCGATAAATTAGATACGGAAATTGAATATTTAAAAATCAATAACAAGAAACTATATTTAACTCAAGTACCAGGACGTTAGTTCATAGTAGATAGGCTGCAACAGTTACAGAATCAAAACCCTCATTTATACATGTAAATCTCCATAAGAAAATCTAAGTTAATGCGAAATTTGGACATAAAAGTATCGTGGGTAAAATTCAAGGAATCTGCCCATGTGCTACGTTACTGAATAGCTAATGTCATGAGGAGTAAGAGAAAAATATGAAAAAATTTTGATATACAGGCTATGTCAAAAAGTAACATTTTCCGAAAAAATAAATCAATCGAGACCCTTTCTCGACTTTTCCCGCTATAGTATATTTTAATGCAACGTTACCAACATAGTACTTTCTCGCCATTGTAGTAATTAACCTAACTTTTTATGTATATCAATATTGAATGAGGTATCAACATTATACTTTCTCGCTACCAACTTCGATGTTTCAACCAGTTAAACTTTATTCTAACTACAACAAGCTTAAAAGTCTCAAATATTTATTTGTTATAAATGCGAATATTATTGGCGAGCAACATAATACTTACCTAAAATTGAATGAATCGGGACCAGCGACACCACGTTGAATAGGTGTTGACGTGTAGATTAAGGAAAAAATAATGAAAAAATTCTGATTATTTTCCATGAGAAATAGTAAATTTACAATTTGAATCCCAAGACATTATTAACAACATATATCGGCAAATAAATCAATGTAGAGGGCGCTTCAATAATAAAATTATTTAAATTAAGTTCCTGCGATCAGATCAGTCTCTACGAGTGACGTACTAACATTTAGATTCGCAAACACAAATATGAACATCTTTTGAGTAACAACTATTTAGAATTTTTCCCGCATAAATTAAGTCACTAACCCTGATATTAATACTTTAATAATCATAAATAACAATTTAAAATATTGGATATATAAAATTGCTCTAAACAAAGCTTAATATCACAAAACTTACCCGTACCCTGTGGACTGACTGAACTACTGAATTGATTTTTCACGATCGATATCCGTATTGAATCTCGATCGCCCTCGCGATATAACGGTGTAGAGAGGGAAGGACTCTGTGGCTTCATTAGCGGTATAGTATTAAAGGTGAAAGAGGGTTAACGCATCGGAATAATTTAAACTAATGTAAAGGTTATATTAAAATATTTTTGCAAAAAGAATGGAGATTGTACGATAATTATTAACGGAGATAGGATAATTAATACTTTTCTAGTTCTTAAAATTGACCGGAGTTAAGTAACTTCGTTACACAGTTCCTTGATAAAAAGATGGCAATCGTAGTTTGTGAGGTAGTGGAAAAAGACAGGGATAAAATTGGGAATTTTGTAATTTAAATTATAGGAATTGTGAGCAGCATTCCTGAATCCCCCTGTAAGGTGACAATGGTCACGTATTTTTTTATCGATAAGGCTGAATGGTTTCTCATAAATACAGCAGGTTATTGCATTTTGAAACCTAATATTTTCTTCTGCAGTTAATGGAGACATTGGTACAACATATTTTAAATGTCTGTTATAGAGGTTATGAACAGTTTGATCCAACTTTTCTATAAATACCTTGGCTGTATCAGGTCCTTGATACAACTCAAGTTTAGATAAACTGTCATTGTAAGTACACTTTACATAGAAAGCAAAAGAGTACGGTTCGTGTTCACATACCTTGACTGTAAAAGATGTTCAATTTGGAGGCTCATTATGATCTACTGGTTTGAGGAGAGAATCGAAATCTACATATACTATGAACGGCACCTCTAATTGTTTTTCAAAATTTATAAATTTTAAAATATTTTCTGGAAGCATTTCACCACATTTGTTCTTATTCACTTCAGTGGTTGGTAATTTTGAGTATATATTGGTACAATCATTTTCCAAATGGTTCCACAATTTCTCCATAGTCGTAAAAGACTCTAAACAACCATCACAGATATATATTTTATGTTCATATTTCGTTTTCTGGAAGCGTACTAGTCTAGATAAATCAGTGATGAGACAATAATGACTATTTCCTTCTTTATCTGATATTAGCAATAGATTAACATGGGTGGCCTTCCGATCAGTTGTGAAGTGTAAAGGTCCCACAATTTCATAATACTTTCTACAATTTTTATAGTATGACTCGAGACCAAACACGTTCACAGAGATGTAATTAATTTTTTCAGATTTGGGAATGTCTTTTAATTTCATTGGTAAATCGATGCTTGTAAGATCCAATAATGTATTGTAGTATGGGTAGGATGTTGGTTTTGATGGATCACCTTCTGCGGTAAAGATGGCTGCGTTAACACTCCAAGCGAAACAGGTATTATCATTATTCACAATATTTAAAACAGCTTTATTTTTTGATATCTGCTGAGGTAGTTTTATGTACGAAGAGGCCGAAATGCTGGTATATCGATTAATGTTGACATCGAGAAACATGATTTCTTGCAAACTAGAATTTGAATCTTTTTCTTGGAATTCTGACGCCTGCGTGGTTATTTCATCTTTAAAATCGTCAAAAACTTTATCGAGATTACTGGAGATAGTGACTAGTTTTTTAGCTGTATTCATGGATTTGATGTCGGAAACCTCCTTATCAGGTTTTACATAAAGCCCAAAAACCTCAAAGTTTATTTTTAGTGTTGTGTGGAGTAGTAAATATCTACTGAAAATATTCATAACTTTTGGCTTCACTTCATCTTTTTTGTGGCACTGGAAAATCTTTACGATGAAATCCTATTCTTAAAAGCATGGGATAGTTTAGTAACTCCATCCCCTAGCACTTCAACACCAATAGGTCTTAGTCTCTTTTTAGGGATTGGGCACTGATCGTCTTTTCAACAATGTTCGAGTTCATGTCGGCGTAGAGTATAATATCTCGAAAACTGTTTCCGCATTTAAAGCACTGCATTGTTCCGCGTTATAAGAATAGATCGATTATATAATAAGAATAGATCGACTATGTAAATCTTTTCAAACTGAGAACGCATCTGTTGTGCATCGAATTTATAATAAAATAAAATGATCACGTGACCTCCAGATGGTCAGAGAAAGGTGCGTGTCATCTGCGACAAGTCTGAGCGTGAGAAAGTGCGTTAAATAACATTCACACGTTCTAAAAATAGCGAAAACGAATACAGATGTTTATTTAATTCGCCAGATGTTAATAAACACATGTGGCCGGAAATGCTCATTTGTACCGGCATAACCCTGTCAGCGCCAGGTGTTCGCCAAACATCATCCATGCATCAGATCATCAACAGTAATATATTAGTTATGATGGAAGTTCGGGAAACAATAATATTACTAATTTTTAAATCCTATTTATTTAAATCAACAATAAATCTATTTTTGTAAAAGTAGATGTATTCTCTAAGCGCAAGATTTAATTAAGTTTCCTTAGATATCTCGCAAAACCCATATAAAAGTTCTTATTTATTAAAATGACTATTATACTCTTTAAAGTCTGTTTTAATAAAATCTAAAATATTATACTAGTATGAATAAAAGGATACTCTGTGTGATAATACCAGCGGTCAGCTTCCAATATTTTTTTGACATCTTCATGCGTGAGATGAATCTCAATACCATGCTTTCTTATTTCAAGAAATTTTGTGTCATCGTAGACCAATTGTCTAACTACACAAAAGTCTCCACATGAAAACTCTATTTGGTCATATTCGTCTGCATAGGTTGGTAGCGGTTTACTAAAAAAGGCAATATTTTTCTGAACTAGTAAGTCTGTAAGCAGAGACTATTCATACGTTGAAAATGATAATTCACTAAACCCTTTCTCAGGTCGAGATATGACGATAGCTGGGCTAAATGATCTACCTGGACTTGAACCACATTGAATTTATAATGTTCCAAGTTGAATAGAATTTTGGAGCAAGTAATTTTGCTCAGCTCTGGCAGCACCACCGACGGAAAAATCACTTAAATTATTTATAGACATTCTGTAATAGCCACTTTCTTGACTTACCATAGTGAACAACTAGTAGAAATAAAATAATTCGCTTCGCAGATATACTAAAATACAGTGATCACGTGATCCGTTGATGGTCAGACACGAATGGACATCATCGACCGACAAGTCTAAGCGTGAGAAAGTTCGTTAAATAATATTCACACGTTCACACGTTCTAAAAATAGCTATGCGGTGCTCGTACGGAAACGGAAACAGATGTTTATTTAATTCGCCAGATGTTAATAAACACATGTGACCGGAAGTGCACATTTTGTACTCTTCTACCATCAGCAAAACTAGAAATTCTGGAGTAAATATTTTGTAAATTTTTATAAAACACTGATACATTGTGCTGATTAAAAGACTTTACAGGAGACAAGCTGCAACCTTCTGGTGTCCTCAGTGACGCTCGTGTATGCCTTTTACGAAAATTGCGGAACCATTTTAGCCCTGCTATTCAATTGTTACGCCAATTGTCAGGAATTGTCTTTTTTTTCAATAGCCATTTTATAGCGAAGTTTTCTACAACCAATAATTGTGAGATCATAAAACATTCTTGAACACTGTATTATATAATCTACCAGGGGCGCTATTCTTGTCAAGTGAGTAAAATGCGCATGCTTATTGAATGCGAATGGTTAAATTGCGAACACTTGCTAAAAGTGGTATTCTTGGCAACCCTTCGTCTTGCTAAACGTATACGCACCAAATGTATGTAAAAATTGAATTGACAACACTGTAGATAATGACAAATTTCTGATTTTTAATATTTTACGAGATGTGACATACATGTGACACGTACAATTTAATTTTAATAATTTTGTACTTGATAGTTGTCTCTGTTGTCTTTTGTGTGATTCATCGTGCTTGATTTTTTAATAACTTGTTTGACAAAAATTTAAAATAAATATGGATACTCCGTCGACTTCCAATAACTCACAAAAAAAAGTTACGGCCAACCAAAAAAAAATTATTGTTGAATTTATTAAGAAGCACGAAGACCTGCAAAGTGGTAAATTCACCAATGCATTTTCTTATAAAGATGCCCAGAGGCTTTGGATGGAAGTTGCTGATTATCACTTAAATCATCAAATGCATTTCCTCTTGGCCTATACCTATGTCGATTTCTGCGTTCTACATTATCTAATATTTCAATAAGAACAATTTGGTTAATTCTCTCAGCCATTATATTTACTTTGTCAATGTCAAAACTATTCGAAATCACTACACGACCACAATTTTCCGCTCGCTGCAAGTATTCGCGTACAAACCGTATACGTCATTAAAAGCATATGTCAAGAATACCGAACCGCTCGCATTCTACAAAATGCGTATGCGGAGTTAAAAGTCACTTGACAAGAATAGCGCCCCAGAGATTCTTCCTCTTCATCTGTAAATATTTTATTCACCTGATAATTGGAGCCATTCTAATTTCGCTACCCTCTTCAGCCACTTTAGCTCTTTTAACATACTATATTAGACTGGCTATTGTGACAACTCTTAATCTCTTTTAGGGTTAGGTTCCTTAAAAAAAATAATAAACTTTACAAAAAAATAAATAAAAAAAAACTATAATTTTGGGCGCCTTAAATTGATCTTCTCTCTCTTGAGCCTTCCTCCAATCAGCTGCTTTCTTTTCTTTTCCCGTATCACCACCTAGTTATTTCCCTCTTATGTCTTCTGTATTTTTTCTATCCCCACCTATTTCTGTCTTCCTGTCTAAACTAATCTTCACCACCACCTCGTCCTCCTACAAACCAATTTGTTCTTTGTCTTCTTTGTTAATTTTCTTTTTATGTTCTTGTAATTTTTTTTTTATATTTTAATAAAACCCTTGTTTTAATAATTGCTTTTATTTTTCTTAAACCATAACTTCATTTACTTTATAATAAAACATTTTTTAAACATCTCGTTCTAACATTTTTATCTGACATCTTTTTATCAAACCTTTTTTTATTAATCAACAACCAAAACTGTTTATTATTTTTTTTTTCATTTGTTTTTTTTTCTCCCCCTAACTAGATAATTTTTTTTTTATCTCTAAATTTAAATGACTAAACACACTAAGATTTTTCCTTTTATTTGGAACACAATTGTTGTGAACTCATTATTACATTCAATAAAAAATAATCCTCTAACAAACATTCTTAAATAAATCTTAACACATTTACATACATTCACACGCACCTTAAACTTTTTTCATAACCTCATTTTCATTGTCAAACTTACATTTGACAATAACCTTCCACCTTTCCATCACTGTCAACCACAATACATACAAAAACAGAACTAAAACTACACATATAACTAAAAAACCATATCAATACCTAGCTAAAGTTTCATGTGCAACGTCTTTTGAAGCAGCTACTTTGCTTAGGCTTCCGCCTTCCATAACCAGATTTACTGCTTCTCTTATAGTCTGGTGTGAGCAATTACCAATGTTTCGTTTGCTTGAATTCATTGCAATCTAAAATATTAAAACACAACCCTATAAAATACATAATAAAAGTATATGTCCAACAGTGAGACATGTCTCACTTTTGGGCAACACATTTGGTCTCACTGTCCATCATTTTTGACAAATGGCTTTTTTTAAATAAAAACTTAATCAAACAAACATACGCTTATATAAAAACTAAGTAACTAAACATACCTCTGACGCAGTCCAATTTTGAAAACACTATAATATTTAGATGATTGAAATAACTAATATAATGTAAGTATTAGCTTTATTACGAGGCGTTTAAATTGTTATACATCCGTGCTTATTTCTCGCCGTTTCTGAAATGCCATTTGACAGTTCCCCTCTTCATGTTGCCAACTCACCCAGTAGGTGCCAACTTACAACATACATGACAATAGCTTTTATTTAGACTTTTAATATGTATTCTTGGAGACATTACCTTTCTATTTATGACGTTTATTCCATTCATACCGAGTTTATACCTGCTAAACTGAATTTCGACTAAGTGTATTCGATTTCTTGGTTATTTTTTATCAGAAATTCCATTCTTGACTGATTATATCGCTTTGTTTTAAGTCATTGCTATTGATTTTTCGGTATCGTTTATTCTAACGGTCTGAATTTATTTGATTGGTCATAGACATTTTGACAACCGGGGTTTGGTTCGGAGAGGAAGGGAACCTCGTGGTTGGTAATTCCTCATCTCTTTGAAGTTGTTTGAATTCATCGTGGTTGATTGAGCTATAAAGTTTGTGGTTGACAACTTAATTGAAGATTCCTTGAAAAATAACTTGTATGTCATCTCCGTTGGAAGGATATTAACTTGGTTTTTGCTACCACTATAAAAGAGATTGGCGTTTGTTTTTGGAGTTGGAATTTGGTGTGATCGAAGGCCATATTTATAGAGCGACGTGTGTCGGATTTGAAATTGGAATTAACCCTATGGGTCACATCTTGGTCTCACTGCCGCAAACTAGCGTTTTATGGATTCGCCTCAGGAATAATAACCTTTAACTCTTTTTACTAAAATGGTAAGACTTTTTTTGTACATGTCGGCTTTTTTAATAATCTTTTGAACATTTTTACAATGACATATCCTATTTTAAATTCAAGTTAGTGGTTTGAGTGACAGTTTTGGAGGTTATATCTGAATTCTTTCCATAGTGAATTACCATCAAACAATTCACACATTTCGTAATTTTTGGACATGATGGGTAGTGATTGTTTCAAATCAACAACACAAATTACCGAAAGTCTGATTGATTCCGGTTATTTGTCTCAATCTGGTATCGACACGACTGAAAAGTATACTTCCAATCATGGCAGTTTCATCAATTATCAGCAGTTTTAATTGCATCAGCTTTTCTTTGATGGTGTTGGCAATGTCCGATGACAATTCACGAATGTTACTAGCAACGGTCAACGCAAATACAGTGTGCAGTGTCACTCCATTGATCAAAAATGAACCTTTGCCTGACGGTGTTCAAAGCAGTACAAAAAGTTTATCAAATGTTTCACCATGAGTGAAATTTTGCACCACTGACTGACACAGAGATTTAATGACGGGTACTTTTACCAACACCAGCTGAATCTCTTAAGAAAATTCTCAGAGGTTCTTCACGTGTTTTGAGCCAATGCACCACGTGAATCACAAATTCTTTTTGGCCTTCATTCAACTGAATCAATGTTTCTCAAATATCATCTTCTAATATTCGTTGTGGTGCTACTAACCTGTTGAGATCTTTTGTTGTTACATTGCGTCCATCTTGTTTAAAAACATTCACCTCTTGCTCATTGTCAAGTTTTTGTTGTTCAAATTCTTCAATTTCTTCGTTCACTACAGCCAGACAGTCTTCATTTACTTAGTTCATTGCGTTTTAAATCAATTCTTCGTCATAGATTGAGTATTTTTCGAGATTCTCTTTAATCAGTTCAAATTTATTGTGATAAATGTGGTCGCAGTTTTAATATTCTACTTCATCAATTTCTTTTCTCCACGGTACAAACAACTGAAATTGTTCTTCATACTAGTTTGCACAATCTTGTTGTAACTTATAACAACGATACCTGGTGATGGCAGGTTTTTACGAACTTTAAACAATTTATTGTCACTATGGATTTGATCTTCATTTCCATCTACTTCTGACTGATCCCTATTTCTTATTTTGTAGTAGCGAGCTAAAAAATCTCCCAAACAGGTATCGTCTAGATTTTTTGGCAGGTTTGCATATTTCTTCATTAGATATTCCAGATACACATCTGTATAATTTCTCATAATGTTTTGCAAATGTTTGCGCTGTTTCAAAATTCGAAGGCGCTCTGCAATTGATATAAGAATTTTTGAGCTGACATCAAATTGCAGTTTACAAAAGTATTGATGATGGTATTGAACTTTTCACGGATGCTCAAATTTTTGCAGTTGGCGTCCTCTGCAGCTCGGCTTACGAGCTTAGATATTCCAGCACCGGCTTTCGCCACGTAGTTTACAACGTACGAAGCCAAACCGTATTCGTTTAAAACAAATTGTATGTCCATATTCGATTCGAGCAAATGGAGCATAGTACTGTAAGAATTAATGGTCACTTCCAAACTATTTTTTTTAAGGAAAACTGGGGGTTCTTTGATCGAACTTCTCAAAGCGAAAATGCAACGGGATTCGTCCTCCATGTTCAACTTTTGCAGCAACTCATCGAAAGTCATTGGCACCAATTTTTGTACAGGTACCCTATGTAGTCGTTGATACGTTTTAAATCTTCTTCTGATGATTTCTTCTCGACTCGAAAATAGCATCAAGATCATTCTTCTTGGCAAAACCGGTTGACGGTAATGGAACCTGCACGATTTTGGTTTCTTTACTTTAAGCCTTCTGCAAAACGTAAAGGTAGGTAGGTTCAATGTGAGTGGAGCGTTTGCTCGCCCCTCCACTGCGGCCAACAGAGGCCTATTGTGCCTCACCCGTATGGGCTATAATTCACCATACAATCCACACCTTCTTACGAAGTCTATGGTTGATTTAGGTGAAGCTTCCTTGAAGTCACACAAGCTTCGAGTCCAGCCGGTTGGAGCTCAGTGCTTTTAAAGCTGCCTGGCTGTCTGATAAAATGTAAATGCTTTTGTTGACAAGATGATGGTTTACCAACTCTCTTGCACACAATTCTATAGCGAAAACCTCCGCCTGAAAGATGGTAGCATACTTGCCGAGGCTTACTGTGATGTCAACTCTCGGTTTTCTGCTGTACACTCCGGCTCCAACACCACTTGGGGTCTTTGAACCATCTGTATACAGTACATAAGCCGTCCCTGGAAAGAGGATCTCCCCCTTTTCCCATTCGTCACTTCTCGGAAGAAGGACGTTGAAGGACTTCTGTATGTGAGTTCTGGGAGAGAGCACATCCGAAACCATTCCGAGAGTGTGGTGAGTACTCATCTCTCGCAGCAGTCCAGAGTGTTCCCATAGCCTCTCCACCTCAATTTGACTAGCCACCGACATGTCTCTATAGGACGTCATTCTGGCCTCCTGCTCCAGTAATATATGGAGAGGAGTAAGACCCAGAAATCTTTCCATTGCCGCTGTCGGGGTAGATGACATAGCGCCTGTAATAGCCACACATGCTAATCTCTGTAGTCCAGATAATTTAGCCGCCGCAATAGACTGGAGCCCCTTCGTCCACCAGGCCATTGCGCCATATGTGACCATTGGTTTTATCACCGTTTGATAAATCCAGTTAATCTGTTTGGGGTTCATTCCCCACGACTTGCCGCATACCATTCTGACATTCCAGAGGGATGCCCTGGCTTTATTGATTGTTCTTTCCAAATGGGAGTTCCAGGTAAGTTTTCTATCAAGGATAATCCCCAGATATTTTACCTCCTC
Organism: Neocrepidodera transversa; assembly: GCA_963243735.1. NCBI lineage: Eukaryota > Metazoa > Arthropoda > Insecta > Coleoptera > Chrysomelidae > Neocrepidodera > Neocrepidodera transversa. The sequence continues at coordinate 32,768,964 of OY725341.1, forward strand.
CGCAAACGGAATGGTTACGCCTTCCAAAATTGGATTACGTAGCTTATCAAGCTTCCTCCTTTTTGTAAAAGGAACTACTACCGTTTTGTGGGGGTTCACAGACATCTGTTCCTCCTCACACCATCTGTATACGATGTTAAGAGCTTCCTGAAGGATATTGGAAATAATCTCTTCAAATAGGCCTCTAGCCATTATTAAAAGGTCATCGGCATAGCATCGAAAATCCACCCCCAGCTGCTTATTCCGCTTCGCAGAAGTGCAGCGTACAGGGATTGAGGCAGGGCATTGTTGAACGCCCCTTCAATGTCGAGGAAAGCTGTCAGAGCAATCTCTTTATGCTTTAAAAAGTGACCTATCTTTCCTACGAGGTTGTTTAGCGCCAAATCCGTGGATTTGCCAACCTGGTAGGCATATTGTCTGGGGTTGAGGGGAATTTTCCTGCAGTTCCCATCTCTAATGTGGCTATCTAGAATTCTCTCTAGAGTTTTTAGTACGAACGAGGTGAGGCTGATCGGTCTTAAAGATTTAGGCAGGGAGTTATTTACCTTCCCCACTTTCCGTATATATACGACCCTAGAAATCGACCAGCCCTGGGGTATGTAGCTCCACACCAGGCTCGTAAAAGTATGAATGTGTAAAAGTATGAATGTGCTTTTGCAATGCTATCAGTTCATCATCCGGATTGTTTCGACATCTCATTGATGAATCAATGAATTCGACATATTGAGCGTTGGTTTCTGGTTTCATTGAATCATATTTTAGTGTATTTGGTAACCATAAAAACATGTAAATATGGGTCGAATCTCTCATTTGAAATTTCACCCGCTCGTATTTATCCTGCACCGGAAATTCTTTTAAAACACCGCTTTCGTTCTTAAGGTATGCGATGAATTTATTTCCTTTGAAATCAAAATAGCGGGCACACATTACCGGATCTTTTTGAAGCAGGACCGCTTTTTCTTTATAATTCTTCTAGTGTCAAATTTTTACTCAAATTCAATTTTGCCAAAAGGAACACATCAGGCTTTCCCAACAAATCTCTCTTTTTCGCTTCCCAATAAGCAGGAGAAGATCTTTCCTTGACCGGGAGCTATCAATTGAACATTATCCACGACTTCTTAATTTCGTTTCACAAGCAGAACTTCTTCTTCTTCCACATCTTAAAAATCGACAATGATATCAATATTTTATTGTCTTCGTTAACAACAACAAATTCAATTTCTTCATAGATGCACGTTTCGTAACTGTCCAAGTACATTTGATCGATTTGAATGTTTTATTTGATGTACAATGTATTTTAATGCTTCGCGCACGGTGGTATGGTCTGATTGTTTTCTTCATGTATTCAGACTTGTGCCGTTTTAAGACCAACTGTATCATCTTCATTTGATCAAATTACAGTTAAATGTCCACCATTTCAGTTATTTTAACTTTAATGTTGATAGCGCTGCCCTTCATTCCCAACTGGCCGTTGGGAATGAAGTGCATGAGTGGTTTTATTTGCATGAAATTAATAAATGATGCAACCATTTGTTCTTCCAAAGAAGACAAATTTTGTAAACATGCAAGCACAGAAAGAAATTTAAATCCATTACTTCGGTACCTATCCTTTGCTGACGTATTTCCACCGTGTACGGTAGATATATATTTTCAGTGTTGGTATTGAAAAATGAATCGAAGAAATCATTTGTAAATGTATTTTCAACTTTTTCCCTATCCATTTTCACAACGTAGTGCTCAAAAAATGTTCCTTCACAACAACAACAAATGAATCTTGGCGTATATTTTCTGTTACGTATGAATTCCAGGTCTACATCATGTAGGGTACGAATCAAGCTTTAAGGCTGGGCTTTAGGCGGGAAATGTACATATGTAAACTACAGCATAAAACATGCTCACCTCACTACGCATAGGTCAAGCAAACAAAAGCAAATATATTGAAAGTAAAATTAAAAATGTGTTTATAAAAGTTAATTCTTTGCCATGGGGTGGTTTTTAATTAAATTCTTCTACAAATAAAATCACAAATAAATATTAAAAATACTGTAAATTATCGTACTATATTGTATCTCAATTTTTATTAAAGTAAACTAAAAAATTTAAATTCTGATATACCCAAGGCATAGAATATCAATTTTCTTTTAGTTTGGCTCTGTCAAACTTGTCGATTATTAATGTAATATAAATGTTCTGTGCGAAGTTAACTATAAATTGGCAAATGAATCTAAATAAAAGATGGTTGCTTGTATATTGGACTTTGAACCATGAAGTTAATCAGACAAAGCTTATTCATTACTATTGTACGTTAGATGATATTATTTTGCTGAGTTTTTTAAAAATGCAGCTTTTTTATTTTATGTTACAAATAATTTTAATATTTTTATATTGAATGGAAGTGACTTTTTATTGATGAAAATCCATGTTAAAGATTAAATAACACGAGTACTTTTCGATATTCATTTTATTTTACAAACTTACATATCATATGTTTCAGAGTCAGAGTACTAACCTACTATGTTAATGATTGGGGAATTCCAAAATTATGTAAAGAGATTAAGCAAGGGGCTAAGTTGGGGCCAACTTATAAGGAGTTAATGAAACTTGGGATTTGACAATAATTGAAAACAATCCGAAACTTGGGATATATGGTTGATGTCAGAAAATTATAAACTATAAAAATTTGCAATTTGTTTAATCGTCAAAAATAAATAATAAAGCATAATTCCTTGGTGAAAATTACAAAAAACGTGCAAATTGACAAAAAAGTATAAGATTAGGTGACATGAAAAACTAAAAGTTTAAATTGTAAAAAATGAACGTACCGTTTTATTTGAACCAACGCAGAACACAACACTATAATTAAAACTAATAAAATGACAAAATCACCAAACTACAAAAAATAATCCAGTATCTACTTAAGAACAAAAAGCAAAATAAAAAATACACAAAGGGAACAACTTGAAAATACTGGTGCGAAAACTGTTGGATAATGGGATAAATAAAAACACTAAAAATGGTGGAAAGGTCTCTATTCAACTACATTTTATATTCTTATATTAATCTAACAACGCACACTTTTAAGAAAAATAAACATTCAGGTTATAGGACGGATATGGCAGCGTCATCGTGCACTTAAAATAAACTAATAAACATATTATATGTAAGAATTATCAAAAATAAACTACTTTATTTTATATATAACTAAAACATGTAAACTATAACTAAAAGTCTTTTATGTTAAACAACGTATCGCTTTCGTTCGTATTCGTATACAGATCTCGCCCTTCATATATTTGTATCACCAGCCTATATTCCTAATATATACAAAAAGAAGGTTCGTTTATCTGAATAGGGACTTAAGTGGTTGTGTCTAGGGTTTGGTATACGTCGGTCGTCATCATTTCGTACACTCGGCCATCCTGTATATAAGCCTGTCCTCAGGCTTCATGATGAGCTGAAAGAAAATGAGATCCGTTGATCTATTCGTATTAAAGATCCGTTGATCTTTTCATTTTAGAGATCCGTTGATCTCTTCGTAATAAAGATCTGTTGATCTTTTCGTAATAAAGATCCGTTGATCTTTTCGCCTTCGAGATCCGTTGATCTCTTGCTTTTTCTGATCTTTTGTGATTTGTTTGTAAATTTTGTTACGTAGTTCTTTTAAATTAAATCGATTAAAATCATCTTTATTTTCATTAAGAATTCGTGAATCTGCGGCGTGTTTTGTGTTGTATCCTATCAGAGCATTGATAGATTTGTTATGAACCGTATTAATTGCACTTTGCACTTTTTTTTACGTAACAGTCCCACACGTTAACTTTTTTGGCAGTGGTTGTTGCAAAAGAATTAATAATTGTTCTATTGTACCTTTCGCATTGTCCGTTCGCACCTGGAATTGCTACTGCACTTAAAATATGTTTTATATCGTAACACTCGCAAAAGTCTTTAAACGTTTTTGACGTAAACGCAGAACCACGATCACTGATTATGCGATTTGGTACTCCGAACAGATACACAAAATTTGTTAAGATATCAATGACGTACTTTGATTTTTGACTTTTTACAAGTTCTATTACACAAAACATCGTAAAATCATCCACAATCACTTATATAAACTTATTGTTTTTTTACTTGGGTTTAATTTACATTGTTTTTTAGCGCATCCACTTTGTTTGTAATGTAGGTACAGCTTAAACAGGCGTTAACATACTTCGAAACAAATCGTCTCATTTTCGGAAACCAATAATATTTCTGAATACGTTTCAGTGTCTTTTCTGTACTTAGATGACTTGCGTCGTAATGGCAGACCGCATATTTGCATTCTTGCTAACTTCGGTACCACACACATCTCTATCGTTATCTAATTTACGGCAAATTTTATTATTTTTAAGTTTATATTTTTAAAATATTGCCTTGTTTCGTTCGTCATATTTCGTGATTCGAGTATTTTTCTAATTCGTAGAGTAGCAACTGTTCGTCTTGTAACTGTGCTCCTACTATCAGTTCACACTCCGTAATATCTAAGTTTCAATCTCGTTAACTGGATTTCTACTCAATGCATCTACATAAATCATTCGCGTTCCTGGTCTGTACTCTATATCAAACGTGAACTCTTGAATTTCCAACCACCAACGTCCAATTCTTGGAAGAAGATCCTTTTTCGTAAGGGTCGTTTTCAATGCGTTATACTCTGAAATATCGCAAAGCAAATACAACTGTCATAGTTTCCAACTCGTACGTATGGTACTGTCTTTGATCGTTCGTTGTCTGATTGCTGAAATACGATATTACGTGTTTGTTTCCGTCCAAGTCAAACTGAAGTAACATTGCACCTACACATATGGCGGATGCATCTGTGTGTAGCTCTGTACGTAATTTATGGTCAAATATTGGTTCCGTTATTAAAGTACTTTTAATTTGTTGGAATGCATGTTCTTGACTTGCTCCCCAGATCTATTTTACATTTTTTCTTGTCAGGCGAGAAAGTGGCTCCATAATTTCAGCATATTTTGTAATAAATTTTCTAAAATAGCCCGATAACTCCATAAATTGCCTGATTTGCTTTATGTTTGTGGGAGGTGACATTTTTAACACCGCTCTTAACTTTTCTTTTCCTGGTTTTACACCTTCGGCACTTATCTCTCTTCCTAAATACGTTAGTTCAGTTTTAATGTCAGATTATGTTCTCTTAATTTAATTAATATTTGTTTAAGCCTTTTTAAGCCTTCTTCGACAGTTACACAAGGAATAATGATATCATCAATATATGGAAAAGCTACTGTATTTCTTAAAAATTCGTAGTGACCATCAGGTGTCACGAACGCTGTATCTAATGTTATGAAAAATGTATTACCTCCTCCCAGCTTGTCTATTTGTTCTTCAATCAATTACAAAATACTTCTTTGTTTTTTTAATCGTGAAGTCACCCGTCTTTTTCTTTACTAAAATTATTGGACTGGCATACTGCGAACTAAACTCGCGAATTATGTTGTTTTCCAATAATTCGGCAATCATTTCTCGTAAAATACTCTTTTCTATTTCCGGTAACCGATAAGCATCGTAAACTATGGGTCTATCGGTTATGGTTCTTATCTCCATCGTCACCGTATTTGTGTTTCCTAAACATTTCAAAGAAAATGATACACAATCTTGAAACTGGTTTAATATCTTAAGGCATCTTAAATTATCAGTTTCATCAATAGTTCCGAAAGAAAGATCATTAGTGGTAATTATTTTATCTGAATAACTGTCAATAACATAGATTGAAATATCATTTAAAACCGGCAGAATTCTGAAAAGGACTATTTTTTCTTTCTTGATCGTTAAAATATGTGATTGTTCTATAAAATCCCTTCCTATCAATAAGTCCTGAGACAAATATTTATCATTACCAATTATCGCGTCAACAATTGCAATCGCTCCCATAATTTTTTAGTGTTATTCATGTATTCTTATTACACAAAAGGGCGTTTCCAATAAATTATCCAGGAATTTTATCTTGAGAGTAGGTAAAGTTAAGATCGAATTTCTTTACAGCTGACATTTTTATGAGAGTTTTAGCACTGCCTGTGTCAAAAAGACCTGAGGATTTATGGCCATTGACAAATATTGTTTTTATAAACAAGTGTTTCGATTTTTGAAGATTATCTCCACAATTAACATGCGATACTTTTACTTTTGAGGGACATTTATCATGCAGATGTTCTAATCTTTTACAATTCGTGCACATTCTAAGCGGGCTCTTTGACAGTGTCTTGCAATATGTCCCGGTAACCCACAATTAAAACATAAACCGTTGGGGGCCTTACGTTTTAATTGGTGATTAATTGGTTTTGTAAGTGACGACGTAGTAGGATAGTTTGAAGTACCAGTGAACGTCACATGTCTCTTATCTTCGTAATTGGAAGTGGACATATTACCCATCGTATTTAAGTAAGCAAATAGTTTGTCTGCCTTTTGTATTTGTGCCGATCGTATAATCCTCACAATATTTTCATTTTTAATGCCACCAATTACAGCAGCAATCAAAAATTCATCTGGAATTGTTAATTTTAAAGCTCGTAATTTCGTTAATTTTCTAAAACAATAATCACCCAAATTTTGGCCAGGTTTTGCTTCGTAATTAGAAGCATCTCTTAATAAATTAGAAAATGGAACAGACTTACGGACATGATCCAACTTTCCTTTTTTCATTTCAATCCATGAAGCGTCATTTGTGATTTGTTCATAGTACCAGTGGCGTGCGTGTCCCTTAAGTCTGCTGGATATAATCCTTATAATATATTCGTCACTCCACTTATACCTTTCCGCTAAGGTGTCCACTTTTGATACCCACTTTTCGACCGTAATGTCGTCTTTCGAGGAATCGAACACCGGGATTGCTTGTTCGTCACTCACACAAGTCGCGGTTAGCATTGACGAATTATTTCGAAGTTCGTTAACTTCCCTTTTTAGTGATTCCAATTGTTTTTTAAGGGCAACACTCTCACTATCCGTACTCGTATAAGTATCAGTAGACGATGATCGATCACGCCTTCGACTTTCGCGAGACCGTCGATTACTTTGTCTACGTTTCGAATTTTTACGCTTTTTGGATTGACTTTTTCCCATTTTGTCAAGAAAACTGACCCGGCTTTTATCCCACTTCTGATATGTAAGAATTATCAGAAATAAACTATTTTATTTTATATATAACTAAAACATGTAAACTATATTAAACTATAACTAAAAGTCTTTTATGTTAAACAACGTATCGCTTTCGTTCGTATTCGTATACAGATCTCGCCCTTCATGTATTTGTATCACCAGCCTATATTCCTAATATATACAAAAAGAAGGTTCGTTTATCTGAATAGGGACTTAAGTGGTTGTGTCTAGGGTTTGGTATACGTCGGTCGTCATCATTTCTTACATATACATACTAGCCCTTAATATTATTTCTTCTTTCAAAAATACAGTAAACATTTATTAAATTAGTTTTTGTAAATATTCCAACAAAAACAACCAAGACTCATATAAATAAAGAATTTGTAGATAAGTCAAATTAGATGATTTAACTGTTTTGGATTCTCTGGTTAAATGTATCTTTGACGGAATCTCAAAAATATCAAGTATGCATAATTATAACTAGATTGGTGAAAAGTTATTAGTTGGTCGAATATAATGTCACAGAAATAAATAAGAATTATATTTTGGTAAGAAAACTGCGATTTAAAAAATAACTTTCAATAGTGCAGCTTCTTGCCAATAGATACCATCATTTTTTGGAAAGGTGTATAGGGTGTCCAGAGATGAAACCGACAAAACTTAGGGGGTTATAAGGATTGCCAATATGATTGCAAAAAGCCATATATAAATGTCCAAAACCGCTTCATTACTGATATACAGTGTGATTTGTGAATTTAGACAAAAAATTCAATCCGCCATATTAAATACAGGGATAACCCGATTTGATTTAAATTTGGTACATGAATTAAACTAAATGGCCTTAATAAGTAGCCCTTTGAACGAAACCAATATCAGGACCGGAATATTCTTTTTGTTCGATCTTAAGTTCTTGTAAGAATAACTCACCCTGTATAATGATTATCAAAAATCTGAGCTCAGATTCGAAATACACGAAAAAAATCCTACAGGAACTTGTTAAAAAAATTTCTTGCACCATTTCAGTTATTCCGTAATGAATTATGATGTTAAATGTTTTCACTCGAGAAATGAATTTTCGGGTAAAGTACTATCAAAAATGGGTTAATATAATAAAAAATTACGAAACCAAGACATAAATATTGTTATTTTCTTTAATTAGTTCGTAGTAAAATTTTATAAAATACTCTCATAACCCAAAAAAAAAGTGAAGAATAAATCCGTATCAGTAGCTTACAATTTTTGTCTAAATACAGTAGGCTTGTGTCAAATAATTATTGTGCGTTGTGTTGTACTTTCATAAATTCAAAACTAGTAAGCAAATATAATTTATAAAAAATTCAGTACCGTCCTTTTTGAACAAATTCCTATCCGCTTTTTTTAGCAGATTTTGAATATGCGATCAGAATATTGATAATTATTATACTAGAACAGTTATTCTTACAAGAAATGACTCATTCCGGTCCTGATACGAATTTATTTTTTCTTCTTTTCTTGGGTTATGAAAATATTTTATAAAATTTTACTACGATCTAATTAAAGAAAATAACAATTTTTATGTCTTGGTTTTGTAATTTTTTATTATAATAACCCATTTTTGGCGGTATTTTATCCAAAAATTAATTTCTTGAATGAAAAAATTGAAAATAACAATTTATTACGGAATAACTGAAATGGTGCCAGAAACTTTTTTAACAAGTTCCTGTACAATTTTTTTCGTAGATTTCGAATCTGAGCTCAGATTTTTAATAATCGTTATACAGGGTGAGTTATTCTTACAAGAACTTAAGATGGAAGAAAAAGAATATTCCGGTCCTGATATGGGAGTCGTTCAAAGGGCTACTTATCAAGGCAATTTAGTTTAATTTATGTACCAAACTTAAACCAAATCGGGTTATCCCTGTATTTAATATGGCTGATTGAATTTTTTGTCTAAATTCACAAATCACACCGTATATCAGTAACGAAGCGGTTTTGGACATTTGTATATGACTTTTTGCAATCATATTGGCAGTCTCTATAACCCCCTAAGTTTTGTCGGTTTCATCTCTGGACACCCTGTATATATATTTTACTTGAATATCCAAGTGCTGGCTTTTCCGCCTAAATCCCAGCCTTAAAGAGTTTATGACGAGATTTCAGGTTTCTTATGCTCAACCTCTTGTTCTTTTTCTTTGGACCTGTAATAGTCTAGTCGAGAAGTGAGTTTTCTGCGAAAAATAGTTAGAAGGGTAATAAAAACATATTTCTCATAGAGAGATGGCTCATTCGACGCGGATTGCAATTCTGAGTAATTTGTTTTGTCGATTATTTCCTGCAATAAAAATTGTAATTGTTATTAACAAAAAATGAAAGAGAAAAAAAATCATTTTTAGTTTTTGATGATAACTTAAAAACTATACAAGATAAGGGGATTTGCAAAAAAGATCCTAAAAAAGAAGGAAATTTCCAAAAAAAACTCCTAATTCCAGAATCTCTAGCTCCAATATTTATAACTTTAATTTGTTGCTGAAAATAGGGTTCCGCGCGACCGTTTCGGGATGAGTACACCGTCTTTATAGTGACTACCACATCTAAAATGATTTTTTTAAAGCACTAAATATTGATTTAAAAATTTGAAAAAATTATGGTGTCATTCCAACACTTCAAGAAAGAAAGTAACGTTGGAAATAATTGTTATAAGCATTTTTAAAAAGCTAGTCTATTGTTAATTAACTATTTTCTTCAATATATCTGTCTTCATTGAAAGCTGGATAATTATTTAAATAATCACCCTAAAAATTTTTTCGCCTCTTTGAGTATTTTCTATGAGTGTAATCAATAAGATGACGCTATAAAATTATTTAAAATTCGTTTATACTTTAGATTAACTTTAGAGTGGTTTTATAAATGCTTAATCAAAAAAATATTTTTTGTAAAAAAAGTGATTTGAAATAGCTTATATTACCAGTGGATTGTTTTGATGCATATTGTTATTGCAGGTTTATGTCACTAAGGGCCGGTTCTACAATTCAAGTATATACCGAGAATAAGCAATACCCAGAATAATCTTTGAAAGTTGCGTTCTACAATCGCCGGATAACATAATTCTTGGTATAAATGACCGGATAAGTTATACTACAGAAATCGAGTAGATATACTAGGGAATATCTTTATTCTCGGATTCTATTGGTCGAACGCAATTTATGACTGTGATGACATTTGACTTATTTCATTTATGTGTCATTTATTCTCCGCGTGGTTAACCAACGAATGTTTTCTTAACAAGTTAGTAAAAGTAGACATTTTTTTTTATTTTGTACCTACAAACTATTGTTGGAATAATGGATCCGCTCAATATAAATATTTTTGAATCTGATGAAGAGGAGGAACTTGATCAATTAGTATTTCCTAGACATCCAAAAGTGTTTAAATATCGGTATGTTTGTAATTCCTCACTTTTGTAATTGATTTTAACACAATTTATTTGTTATAGTGCTAATTATTTTAAAGAACTCGACGACTTGGAGTTTTTCAAACGTTTTCGGTTGCAAAAGAGGACTTGTGCAATGTTATTAAATATAATAGAAGAAAACATTAAAAGCGATTCAAATCGAAACAATGCAGTGTCCCCAGAATCAAAATTATTTGTTACCTTAAGATACTACGCTACGGGAAGTATGTTGATCGCAGCTGGAGATTTCGCAGGAGTGAGCAAAACGTCAGCCTGTACCATTGTAACCCAGGTAACTGCGGCAATTGCATCCTTAAGGTATGTAAAGCTTCCAGAAACACAAGAAGAACAACAAGCAACAAAAGAACAATTTTACAGAATTGCACGATTTCCTCATGTAATAGGTGTAATAGATTGTACCCATATTCGCATACAATCACCAGGTGGAGATGAAGCAGAACGGTATCGTAATCGAAAAGCATATTTTTCGTGGAATGTCCAAACTGTATGTGACGCTCGCTTACGTATAATGGATATTGTGGCACGATGGCCTGGGTCTACACATGATCAGACAATTTTTAATAATAGCAGGATCAAGGGAAGGCTAGAGAATAATCAATTTGGGTCATCAGTTATTTTGGGGGATAGTGGCTATGGAAACACGAATTTTTTGCTTACGCCTTTGGAACACCCCAATACACGAGCAGAAATTCTATATAACGAATCCCAGATACGTACACGAAACTGTGTGGAAAGAGCATATGGTGTATGGAAACGAAGGTTCCCTATTCTTTCTGTTGGTATGCGGGTTGCTCAAGACAATTCCAAAGCAATTATTGTTGCAGCAGCAGTTCTTCACAACCTTGCCATACAAGAACATGAAGATGAACCTCCTAATGACAATCGAGTAGAAGATGTGCCTGTACCCTTACCTTATGCCCACAATGAGGTCATCCAAGAAAACAACAGAATGAGAAGCTCATTGATTAATAATCATTTTAGAAATTTAGTTTAATTTAGTTATTTTTTATTTCATTTATTGTCTCCTTTTTATTCACCATTTATTTTATACATTTTTATACCCTTTTTTTTAACTTTTTATACATTTTATTATATTTTTATTGATAAATTCATTTTATTAAATACTTTTATTGAATATATTTCTTGTATTTCATTCTAATATCCGCTAGGTAAACCTAGTCCAACAGAGGATCCAATAGACAGTAACGCTTATGGAAAGCAGTTAGTTTTAAATAGTTTTACTCAATTCTATAAGTTGGATACTTATTTCAGGTAAGGTATGAAACAATAGATAGGAATAATTTATAACTAGCTTTAAATTAATCTAAAAATCAGCAATAATTAAGAATGTAAATTTTCGTTTTGGCCTAATTTTATTTCTGAATGTTCATAAATTTTCTTTTGTTGTGTGAGCACTGTTTTCATCTCAATTGTGCCAAACCATATAATATTTATGTATTTTTTTATATCATAATAAATGTGATATTACAAGATTAATGAAGTATTTACGTAGTTTATAAATTCGTGAAATAATACAAAATGTAAAGAGAATTTGTTTTATTTTTCAGTTCTGCTTCCAAAATTTTTATTTCTAACGCATGTTTTTCTGCAAGACGCTTTTCTTTTTTATCGGCTTCCTCTCGTAGTAGTGCCATTTGAAAATCCATGTACTCTATTTTTTTACGAGCAACCTCTTGATATACAACCTCTGAGTTGGCTGAACGTTTTTGCCTCAGCTTTGTTGAGGTAGGTATTACATGGGTTTTAATACGTTTCACATTTTCTAAAAAAAGAAATAGTAAATGGAATGCAATAAACGTTTTATTAAATATTTACTTTGGGGTGTTTCAACGGTTGCTGATATTTGCGTTTCTGGAATACACAGAACGTCACTTGTAGGTGTCCTTAACTGTACAGGATTCCATGTATTCCATGAACAACTGGGCTGTAAAAATAAATTAATTAAATTCTGTTACTCCCTATAAATGAATACATACCAATTCTTGTTCCTTAGCAATATCAATTGCAATTGGGACATCACTTGGGACATCAATTGGGACATCAATTGGACCATCAAGGGGCTGTAAAACAGCAACATCTCTATATGTTTCTGTTGCTCCTAAAAATGTATTTAATAACATTAAAATTACATATTTTTTTTCAAACAATAAATCCATACACATATAAATTCAAAATAGTGTACTATTAACATATTGAATTAGTGGATATTTATTGACTTCATAAAATAAAAATTTTAGTACCAAAATCAGAATCGTAAATAGATTCTGTACCCGTTGCTCCTACACCAATGATGCCCAACACTTTGTTCCCAACTGAACTTAATGTTGTGTCTACAGATGGACCACCTCCCGTCTTATACATCATCTGCTTCATGCCAGCATATTCCTTCTTTGTTGTTTTTTTTTAAAGAATCCCATTTGTTTCTTAACATTATGGACGTCCTTCCAGTAGCACACTGAGTATTGAATTCCACTTCTAATTTGTTCCATTCTGCATATTTTGCAGCATTGGAAGTGAAATCAGTTTTCTTACATTCTAAAATAATAATAACAAGGATTTCAAGATATTATACAGTAGACTACTTTAGATGTATGCACCTAACAAAAATGTTTTTTCATTCTTAATTTTTTTATTTAAAAAAAGTTACAAGCCACAACTTTTATGATTTTATTATACTATTTTGTACTTACCAATAATTTCTTTGTGTTTCTCTACAAGAGCAGCTAACACTTCTACTTCACTATTGCTAAAGTTCTTACACCTTTTTTGTCCATATTTAGTAAAAATGCTCAAATATACAATAAAAACAACGAAAACAATAATAAAATACACTAAAAATAACGAAAATAAGAATAAAATACAATTAAAAGAACGAAAACAGATTAAAAATACAACACAAACACGATTCACGAAAACGATGGAAAAATGATTACACAGTAACCTCACAAATCATACAAAATTCTTCTTTTACTTCTATATCATAACGTTGACTGCAAACACAACAAGTAAATTGCTATTTGTCATCCGTCAACATGTCAATAAAATGAACTAAAGTGGTCCGTCAGAACTACCCGTTCGTTAATCTCGGAATAAGCTATCCCTTCCTCGAGAGAGTATTGTAGAACGCAGGTATATTTATACTCGGAACAAATCTTGGTATAAGTTATCCGGAGAATAGTTATACCAGACTTTATTCTCGTATTGTAGAACCGGCCCCTTAGGCTTTTATATACCTAGTGCTTAATTTACACTCAAACAACGAATATGACAAATGTAAATACGAGTATAACTTTACAGTCATACAAGTTGGTATGAATAATAAATGTTATAAAATTTTTCATAAGTTGTGCAGTGCTTTATTGTTATTATTGAATAAAATGCTAACTAATAAATGCATACTTAACTACTTAAAGCTATTACACAATACATCTTAAGGTATGTTCATGCTCATACGAATTTCGTAAAATTTATGCGAATCGGAATAGTATATTACACGCCGAGGCGGGAAGTGTTTGATTACTGTCGTGAGATTATTTAGTTAACCCACAGTAAAATGATTATATACAGTATTTGCACTCCGGTGTCGGCACTTTGATTTCCGTGGTGCTCAATTCGTTCGTTTTTACAACCTACCAGAAAAGCATAGTGGCCAAATGTAGGATAATTATCTGAGTTACGGATAATTTCAGGAGAGTTGTGATTCTTTTGTAATATTGTTAGCAAGCGTATATTTAGGATAATTTCGGAATAATTGCATAAAATTTAATAATATATATTTACGCTTTCCTCATACCTCTTAGTATTAAATTGTATTTTTTTTCCTTAAATCAAAGAACCGGTATTAAAATTAAGTTGACATTGGCAACACTGCAAATATCACGACAACAAAGCTTTAAATGCTTTTCGGTTTCTGCGCACACATACCAAACGTCGACGAGTCAATTAAAAATTAGAACCGGGGAAAATCTCTTAGTGCAAATACTGTATATAATCATTTTTTCCTACGATCACTACCCAAAGTAGGCTTTTGCACACTCAAATCTAACCGCAAAGTTGATGTTTTCCGTGATCTGTAATAATTTGACATTATTGTCGCTCTAGCGCGTACTTTTCCGCTCGCCTGTTTTCATTTACAATAAACTAAAGAAAGGTAGTAAATAATAGGTATTTTAAGATTTAATTCGATTTTGTCAGGATAATTATTATTATTTATTCAAAAGCCACTGATTTTATCAAATCAAACACCTAATCACTGTTTGTAAAATATATTAACAAACTACGAAATAATTAAACGAAAATGTAAAAAGGGTAAAAGTTAAGATGGGTTGAAAACGAGCGTCGCGCGTGCTTCTCAGAACCCAACCTCGACCATCAGTGTCTCCTTCATCCTCCGGTCGCATCCTGCAGGTCCCGCTTAAGCAGTGGCGGCGTCTTGAATTTTTGCCCGAATCCTAACAGTATATTAAAACAAAATGTAGGGCAGTCTGAATATTTTAGTTGAAATATTAATATTTGAAGATATTTCGAATGAAATTAAACTTTATTTTATAAAATTTATCTAGTAAAAATATAACAGTGAGAAGGTACACCTAGATACACCTAGGTACAAATATATGCAATAGTGATTGCATATTTAAGTACCTATTTACTATTTTGTGCAAATAGTAGACTATGAAATTAATGAAACGTCATTATTTCATTTTTAGTTTATGCGAAAGTGTATTTTTCATGTTTTTTTTTTTAAATTATTTGTCTAAAAATAATGTGATCGTAGAAAAAATCTTGTGTGCAATTCGAGCAGAAACGCTTTGCCGCTTTCGGCAGATTGCCCGCGCTCCGCTACGCGTCGCGCGGCAACTCTCTGCGTCAAGCGGCAAAGTATCACTTTCCGCTCTTAATACACAAATAGCTATACTGTGGTTAACCGAGACGCGTAGCGTCGAGGTTAGCTATATTCTCGAGACAGGAATTAAGCTTCCTACCGATGTTTGTATACTATTTTATTTACAACCATCATATTTCGATCAAAATTAATAAATCTCTGTTTCGTTCTGAACATAATTACAATATTATATTTAACGACAAATTACCAAGCATGCGGTTTTCTAAGAATAATCAAGTAAATATATTGTTACCGTGACTACGGGGTAAAGAATTATTATCAATATAAATAAATGTCAGATAGTCAATAAATGTCAGATAAGGTCGGATATTAAATTCGAAAATAATATATTGAACAAAAAATGTCTTCCGACGAAGAATTAATGGATTGTACCCCACCAGAGGTACGACAGGCTGCTGAAGCAGCAGCCTAAGGTTTGGTGCCAGAGAAAAGTAGGCATCGGTACATGTGTTATTTATTTAAATATAAAAAATATTCATATGAGGGCGGGAAGTGAGGACGGGAAGTAGAGGTGTGTAATGTGACACTTCCCAACCTTCAATGAAGTTAGGAATGACAACATTACATATATGGTTGTAAATAAAATATTTTGCCGTCCCCAAAATTCGATGTTCATACTCAGACGATAATATTTGACGGTTTCTGAGAACGTCAAGTCAGATAAGTCAAAATATTTGAAATTATTGTGTTGTGTTTGTGAATTTTCTAAACAAACTTAACTATAAAGAAGAATGGATTCAGAAACAGAATAATTTCTTTATTTCTTTTTGTGGGTCCCATTATTGATAAGAGTACATCAAACTGGGGGCACGTCACACGAAAATAATTAAAAAATTTATTTGAATCATTCAGTCTCATTTTTTGAAATATGTTTTTAAAAATCGGTATAACACAACAACTCATTTTTCTTTTTCTGCACGTGGAGGCATCACATTCTTTTCAAAGAATCCAAAGACGATACATCTGATATATTGAAATTAAATTATCCATCGTGATATCAACGGCATTTACTACAGAACTAAATATATTGAACTTTTATAGATTATATTACGAATATTTACCACTATTGATATCTGTCATATTCTGTGATACTTCATCATCCGAATCCGCAAAAAATTTCAAATATTTCAACTTTATTGCAAAATTTTTAGGCGCCATTTTATTCGCATAAATTTTGCGAAATTCGTATGAGCATGAGCATGCCTTTACAGAACTTTTTTTGTATTATTTAAAATAAAGTTTAAAAATGTTAAACAGGTTTATTAATATAATAACCTACTGTTTTTGTAATAAAAGCACTTTGGAAATTGAACAAACTTTGTACTGTTTTTAGAGCGAGTATTACTTTTACACCAAACACAGCGTAATATATTATTAATCAGTTTATAGGCGAAATTAAATAAAAAATGTCAAAAAAGACAATAACCTCATATTAAAAATGTTTGATGGGCACCAGGTGACGTCACATATCCTGCGCAATGTCTAACCTGATATACTTCAACCATGATTATTATTATTAGTATGAAAAAAAAAACTTTGGGAAATGATATTAAATGAAAATTTAAATAATTAGGTAAAGTGCAAGATTAAAAAAAAATTTATCAGGTAATTAAATTTTTTATTTTAGAAAAAAAAACAGATTTAATGTAAAAAAATCAATAGAAAGACGTCATTCATTTTAATTGAATACCACTAAAAAAATATATTTATATTATCATAGAAATGCTTCTATGTATTTATTATATACTGTAACCTCACACCCCCTGGTCTGTTTATCTCATGAAAAAGGCGAGTAAAAAGTAACAAACCGATGGCCATTTCGGTAAGAAACTTTCGTACTAAAATTTATCACAAAATATACCAGATCGTCTAGTATTGTTAACTTAGCACCCACGTTGTGTTTAATAATCGTAGTAATAATAATAGCATTATTATTAATAGTTGTAATAACCCCAGAAATTCTTTTAAAGTTTGGTGACAAGTGAACATAAATCAAAACACAAAAATCTCAAGAAATTATTTATTCATTAAGAAAATTTACAAGAAGAATGATGGCGCCATTTGGCATAAAAGGTATAGGGAAAACCGGACAACCGGAAAACCTAACCACCATCATAATGAATGTTTAATTATAAATTAACCAATTGTGTTGACAATAAGTAAATTGTAAATAGCCATTTTGGAGCTTATAAAACTCCAACCAATGGATACACACTACTGGGACATTTATGTACAAAAAGTTCGCTTCAAATATACCGTAAATATCATCAGATGTGCACTGTGTCTCTCTGCATTATTGGCAATTATTGATCTTTTGGGGTATAAGAAATACCTCTTTTTATTATTATATTAATTGTATGGACAACCCTATTGAATTACTGCCAGATTAGTACCAGCGATGTAACCCATATTTCAGGCTGAATACTCGTTGAACCATAATGTAGAAATATATAATGCGATTGACACAAGTACGCCTCTGCGTAACATTGACAATATATTTTAGAAAAATATATGATAAAAGTTGTTATTTAGGGATGGTATAAACGTCACCCCCTCGTGAACAACGAAAGATGGAAATTTTATCAGCTGTTTCAGTGGATACGTATTTAATCTGTAAATGTGCACAAGGTTATCAAAACTCCGCAAATTTTGATCACCCTGTATACATTAAGTTCTCTTATACCACCAAATAAAACTCAAAAAGTTAAAATAGGGTCATGTAAACCGTTTTGTCTAATTTTATGTCGTTTGGTCAGAGAAATCATTAAAATTTGAAAAAATGCAATTTTCAATAGACTCATCCAGTGTTTTTTTTATATTTTTATTTTATAATTTTGACCTATCATAGCACATTGCACCGGGTCCAGCCCTTCTGAGACTGATCCTGCGGCTGTAATTAATTCTTGAAATTTGAATATCGGGGCTATAGTGGCTAGTGACGTGGCCCAATTAAAACAGATTATATATATTAATTACTTTTTGTTGATTTTTATAAATTAATGAAAATTATAAGAATAATGAAAATCATATAAAAACAATAAATTCGTTCCTACTAGATAAGTCCATTGTATGTAATAGTTACTTCAAAACTAATTAGTTTACACTATATTTGTATAGTTCTTCCATTCTCAGTTTGAGGACACGTGCAAATGATTGTGGGCGGCATGCCGACAACGGGTGTGCATATAAAATTTGTATAGGGAGAAAAATGAAGTAATAAAATAAAATCCTTAATAAACTAGTATTAACACACACTACCCCTATAATACCCGACTTGAGGGTGACAGAGTTCGTAGAAAAGTTATGGTCAATTTTTCCAAGAAGTGGTTTTACGATAGCAACAAACCCTTAGAAACTACTGTTTGAAAGATTTATAACCCATTGTATTTATCCGCAAAGACCGGTTGTTGCCAAGTTACCAAAATGTTCATGCATAAGGCGAATTTTTATATTTAACGTGAATTTTATCATTGGTGGAACTAATTAATTATAATATAACACTAATACACTTATATCTATATATTTACAAAAAAAATACACTATCTGTCTAACAGCGTCATTAACTAAAATTTTACTGGAATAACGTTCATAGTAAGGCTAAGAAAGAATTTTAGAAAATAAATGTGAACACCTCGATTGATTTCAGCCTCCTCAAACTGAGAATGGAAAAACTATAATAGGTTTTTGAAATCAACTTCTCAGTACTAATCTAAAAATAAAAAATACGAGGGGTTCCATTTAAATAAATATAACTATGGTGCAGATCTGTTCATTAAAACGCCCTGTATAAATCAAAATAATTTTAATGTGTACTCATATACACCATGTATATACCTCTATTAAACATATTTTATAAAATCTTACCGTTTTCCATATAAAGACCGACACGTATAGGGTGCGCCACCCTGTATAAAACCTTAAAAGAAGACATAAAAAAATAAAAATGTGAATAGAGGAGCTGGTTTATGGAAGTAATTGAATGGAATGGTGTCAGATGAGCTGTTTAAGAAGAAATTTATAGAAGACAGAAAATATCAATACGAGAAAAATAAATCAATTTTATTTTTTTGGAGTTTTACAAGAGGATAGAAATTGGATAGGAAACATAATTGTTTTTATAATTTGCTTGTAAACTTAGCTGAACACAACACAGCAGCGCAGTACACATTCCAGGTAATTCTTCTTATTTCTCCTGTAGAGAAGCTGGGTCTCTCTTACCCGAAGACTACCTAAATCCGGTAATATTGCACTGAGTAAATAAGCCTGGAACCAGAAAAACTGGTTACCAACGTCCTCGTACTAAAAATCTTGTACAGGGATCCTGATATTAGAACCCTGATACTAAAACCCTGAAATAGTAAAGAAAACTCTGTAATAACCCTCGTGAGCTATTTCAAAATAAACAAACAAAAACTACTGTGAGCCTCCCCTAGCCTAGAATTTACATTTGATATGCCCTCTAGTCAAAATAAAATCATACTTTGTAAGAACTCCCATAACGTAAGTGAAAATCCAACTTAACCAAGTGACTTGAGGTTGAAGAAAATACATAGGATTGTACGAAATAACCTACATGTAGCCCAAAACACTGTTAAAATGAACAGACGGTATATAAAAAAGTCTTACCTTTTCAACCAAAAAGGGTTAAATCTCCGAGTTGAAGCAATCCAATCCACATACTCAAAAAAAAAGAATGAAATATATAAAGGTTGAAATTCCAAATTTAAATCCGGCTTCCTAAAGCCACTGTCTAAAATGGCCGTCTCAATAAAAAGAAAATCGCCACAATAACAACGCCAATCTCTTACACCGGAACGGGAAACTGAGGGTAAAATCCTTCCAACTAAGATTATATCCAAAATCCCAAGTTATACCCCGATTTCTCCATGAATGCCTAATAAATTTATTTTTACTTTTTCGTTTTGTCAGAAACCAACGCCAAAAGACTACTGTCTTTCTCTTTGAAAAATTACTTCAGAAAAAAATCTAATACCGTCGGACGATCAAATGACCCAAACTAGCTAGTCAAACAACAAACTATCCGGGCCTAGATTCCGATGGTAAGTTACTACCGGGTTCAAAATGTCGACCGATAGAGGAACAAGCTCTTGTGATCAATAGTAATGACAGATCGCATCCGCGCCATGGACCACGCCGCAATACATGTCCACATCAGTAATACGTGTCGCTTAGAAACTATAAACCAAGCTAAAAATGAATATTAAGCAACAAGTATTTACCCTAGGTTCTTATGTAAACAAACTGAACGTCCCTGTGACAGATGACGAGATAAATGACATATCGAATTAACCCTATATCCTCGAAATGTCAGAAATTATCAACAAAGAGAATTAATTTCTAATTTTTAACTAAAGTAATCCACACAAGTCTGAAATCAATAAAAGAATATGATCGTAACTCGACGACTTAAAATGAAGACGATTCAATAAGCCAAGCATACAAAATCTGATTAAAAAACCTACCACTCAGGCAACATTTAGTACAGAAGTCACGATCGTGGTCCAAATGGAACAGAAAACCGAATGAAAATCAAAAATAAGGGTACGGTCTTCAAGGATACATAGAAAGTGTCGAAATAGAGAAATTACTATACTATAGCATAAAAATTGTGTCATTTTAGAAAGTCATTCGATAAAACAACGAAGTTGATATGTACGTATCTCTGAGAGATAATAACGCCACAGAGGAATTAAAGGAAATAAAAACTAGCGTACCAGGTAAGCTTAAAGATCAAAACTACTTATATACAGGCTATTAAAAACATATCTGTCTTATCACAAAAACTGGACCGTTACAGGTTATTGGCGTGAGGTAGTGCCGGACTCCCCTGATCGCTCTGCAAGCAGAGTCAGGGGCATACCTGCCAAACCTTCATCTATTATTTGTCCTGGTGTTGTCCTGTTCCTTATACCCTGCCGTAGGAGTGATTACTTTTGGATACTTACGAGCAGTGGAGTCCGTCGACGTCAGTGGGGGAGACCAGCTCATCTGATGCCTAGAGAAGATCTAGAAGCTCGTCCGAAAGTACCTTCACTTCGTTTAGAATCCTGAGATTCGGCTAGGGGAATTTCTTCTTTGGTCTTTTGGAGAAGACTCTTTTTTTCCTTTCATCTGTCCACTTCGTCCGCAGTGTGGCCTGGGCGTTGGTATTGGAGCTGTTCAGTCTTCTGAAGTGTCTTCCTTGCAGTGTTTTTAACCTGGTTGATTATATATTTGTTTTGACAGAAATCGCCAGCGGAGGTAGGAACATTTTCTGAGGATCCTCCTCTCGGTTGCCGTAACAGCGTGCAAGAGAGGAGGAGGAAGGGTGTAGAAGTTGAGGGCTCTGTAGTTGATTATGAGACGGATGTAGGTTTTGTATGTTTGTAGCAAAGTTTGAGGATTACATCTGCCAATTCGTCCACCCAGCTCTCCAATGCGAGCGGTTCGTTTCATTACTCTGTCCAGAGTTCTTTGGACTTCTGTCGCCCAATTGAGGGTGTGCGTGAAGCACACTCCCAGGTAGGTGACCTAATCCAAGGGAACAAGTCTCTCTCCCCAGAGCCTGAGGCTAATCTCATTGAGCGATTGTTTAGATTTTTATTTGCAACTAGGATGTTTGAAGATGATAAATTGGGTTTTTTTTGGGGGTTGAGTATAATCCTCCCGTGCTACATCATTCTGAGAAATGGTTTAAGAGTTGTTGGGTTTTGGTGTTCAGAGCTCTCGTGAATGGTGCGGTAGCGGATATTTGGGTATCATCAGCGTAAAGCTGGAGGTTTTGGGGTGAGGGAGGGTGAGGGGTATCGTGCGTGTAAATGACGTACAGCGGCTGCAAGCACTGAGACTTGTGGAACTCCTGCGAGAGGAGTGAAGGGATCTGAAAAGGAGTTTCCGACTTTGACCCGGATGGAGCGGTTTCTGATGTAGGAATGGATAAGTTTTATGAGAGTGATAGGAAGTCTAATGTTAGAATTCTATCGAACAAGTCCGGCGTGCCAGGTCTGCTCTAAAGCCTTTTGGCCATCAAACAGGACTACCGATTCACAGTTACCGAAGTTTAGAGATTTTGAGGCTAGATATGCTCCTTAAGTAATGTTTCAAAGAGCTTACCTAGGACATTCGTCAGGGATATGGTTCTGTTCGAGTTGGGGGAGGTACGATCTTTGTGGGGTTTGAGAATTAGGATGCTTTAGGAGGTTTCCAGAAGATTGGAAGATAGGAATACTAAAGGCACGCGTTCATAAGGATGGTGAGAATGGAGATAATGGTAGCAGGCAGATTTTTCAGAGTCTGACGTTTAATGTGGTCAGAACCTGGGGCAGAGCTTTTCCCGGCTGACAAGCCGCAGCTTTGTCACCAGAGGTGAAAGGATCGAGCATAGGGTCTTGCTTAGGGGGATTTGGAGTGAGGAGGATGTTTTGGAGGAGGATATGTGTGTCATTCTAGAATCTGGGGTTGCAGTTAGGATTAGGTGGGTTTATTAGGGAGTTTTGCAGGTGACCTTTGAATGCAGTGGCCTTCTGCTCTAGAGTGTGTAGGATTTGTCCATTTACCTAAAGGTGGGAATGGGACTTGGTCTTTTGACCAGTAAGGTCGGCGAACTTGTCCCAGAATCTGAAGCAGTCCTTATGGTTGAGGTTGGATGTTGAATCGATCCATTTTTCTTGCCGGTGATTGTTGATTTGGAGGCGGATAAGGGAATTTAATGAATTCCATTCGGATTTCAAAGGAGGATCTCGGGTTTTGGTAAATAGGCCGTGAATTTGGCGTTTCCACCGGATATTGAAGAGGATGGAAGGATGAGTTTTTGGTCAGTGCGGATAGTGATTTGGGTGACAGAAGCATCAAGAGCCTGGGAGATGGTGTTGCTAATGGAGATTGCCAGGTTATCGATATGCAAGTCTGATTCGATAACAGGATCTGCAGGTTTCCAAAGTAAGTTCTCTGAAATAAAGGCCAATCTGCTTTTTGGTAACTTCGGATTAGGTATTGGGTTTATCTAAGTGATGCAGGATTGAAGAGAGAATTTTCGATGAGAAGAGTTATGTGATCAGAAGTTATAGAAGCGTATATCTTTGACCTGACCTTTGCATCGATCCGTGAGCAGAATATGGTCGTTGATGGAGCTTCCTTGCTGTCCTATGAATGTGTAGGAATTATTGGTAACCCGTAATATTGGGAGATCGATGAGCATATTGGAGAGACAAATACCATTCGCATTGGAGGAATGATCACCAAACTGTGTGTGTCTGGCGTTCAAGTCTACAAGGAGAACAGCTCGTGGGAGGGTTGAAAGCTACTCAATCAGGGGCCTGGATAGGATTATTAGTGTTGTCCATCTGTATTTCAACAGTATCGTCAACAGAAAACGAAGGATTTTCCAGTCTTAGGCAATTATAAACATTGCTTTCAAATATTTTGTCCTTAACTCACAACGCACATTTTTGTATACGTTTCACAGGTGTAAACTTTAAACTTGAACCACACTTCATTTTTCAATACTACTGTCACTATTAACCGAAAATAACCACAACTTCTTACTATAATAGATAATATAGAAGGCTAATCAAATATTGTAGGTAATATTAGGAACTGATCAAGATATTAACTGCAACTGCCTATCTTACCAAATCATACCAAATAATAGGTAGGTAACCATCTTATAATCCCACCCGCTTGTTATAATTTTGGTTTTTCCATGGCAATAGTAATCTTCCAGAAGATGATAAAATAACGATTTGCCCTTAGATTATAAATTTCTGTAATCTAAGAATTTATCCCATTTACATTTTCAATACAATTATAGTCACATTTATAGATTTTGAACTCTCAGATTACTTTCTATAATCTAAGCTGAAACCTTTCTCTCCACTTGTCATTAATTTTCACCTTGACAACAAGGATTTCCAAGAAGTCAGTGATGAATAACGATTTCAACAATTTAATGTAGGTATACCTAATAGTCAAATTTGAAAAATATTTGTTATATACCTTGTTGTTAATTTACTCAAACAGATAACTCTACCATTTATATAACAATTCCAAATAAATCTTTGTAAAGTACGTGCCGAAATAATACTCAGTAATATATATTCAAAAAAATATATTTTTAAATGATGATTTTATAAACCCCGTAAATAATAATATAGGCACGCACACCTGAAATTTCCTGATCTGACATATATATTACTCCGACTCGATCACGATTCTACTATAGGAGAGGTACTGTTAATCTTCTATTCACTCTTAATCGAGTTCCGAATATGACTATCAAAAAATGTCTCCACGACTTTCGAGCTAACCACCAAAAAAACCCTTCTGCCGAGTAAGCGAAATTAAGCTTCTTTATTCACCTTGCAATGACTCAACATTATCCAAAATAAAAAATCTGATGTGGCCAGCACATGACCTCTCGCCATTTTTGAATCAAAAATTTACAAGTTGACACAAAGAAGTTTGAAAAAAAATTATTTTTTTGTAAATTTGGCAACAAGGGCAAAAGTTTCGAAAACTTTAATGAGATGAAAATAAACTATAGATAATACAAAATATATGTGTAAAACTTTATTGCCGATTTGTATAATAATGGCGTCATCACCCATAGCAACTACCACTTCCGGTTGTGCGATTGGCAGCAAAATCTAATCAGATCTAATCTAGGGTATCAGAATCCTGTATGCAAAATTTCAAATTTTTTTATTCAGTAGTTTTTGAGTTGTCGTTACTACAACATCCATCCGAACACACACACACACGCACGCACGCATGCACGCACGCACGCACGCACGCACGCACGCACGCACGCACGCACATCATCGCGAAAATATCAAAATCGTATTCTAGGGACCTTAAAACGTGTTTATTAATTGAAAACTCACTACCCAATTTTTAGCATGATTACTATACCTCTCTTATCTGAAGGGCGTGGTGTAAAAAGAGTTTTAAAGCAAATGTTGATGTTTTAAAATTTTGAAATTTGTTCTACATTATAAAGCGTGTTGGAAATTATAAATAAATTACATTTAAATAATGTCATACACAGGGTGAATCTTACTTACCGCTTACCTAAACCGTGGATGGAAAATGGAGAAGTCTCATGGTAGTGGTAGTATAATACGGTTTCACATTTAACTAAAATATAGGCAAGATCTGATAAGGTGAAGAGTGGAAAAGAGTACGTCAGTGTGTAAAAAATAAATTTATTTAAAAAATTCGGCCAAGTGCTTTCGGCAAATAATGCCATCATCAGAGCTTTCCTAAAAGATGTTAGTTTACAATACCAATACAAATATAACGTAAGACTAAAAACTTACGTTAGTAAGATACCCCACTAGAGATCTTTAAAAACATGACAACAGATTAAAAGTAAAAGCAAAAGCTAATAGTTGTTAGAATTGCAACAGATCTAAGTAAAATCCATTTTAACAAGAAAATCAAAAACTGACATATGAAGCTACTTATATAGGTAGAACCATTAGGGCTTTAAATAAATGTATTAAGGAGCATCTCTCCAGACCAAGTAAATCTAACTTCGGTCACCACATCTTTAATAACAATAGTTTTTCTCCTACTTCTGGTAGTAAAATCTTACATAGCGTTCCAGTTAATAATTTTAGGAAAATGGACCTACTGGAGGACCTAGAGGTCCTTCGTAAGATAAACCTGAATTCTGGATATTGCTTAAATACACAAATTCATTTAAATTGTAACTATAACCCTTTATTTAAACCTCTTTGGGAATCGCAACAACGCATTTAAACTTTTTATCTGCACACGAGTAACTGTCTGTTAGTTCAGTAATAATCACTCGCTCATTTAAACATTTGTTAAAATTTTGTAGTTTTCATGTTTTAATTTAATTTTTTTCACTATTAGTTGAAATTGTTAATTTATTTCTACTATATCATTATTATAATTTCTTCAATTTTTCTGCTAATCGTCATTCATACTTGCTACCGGTTTTGCCCCATATTGACCTGAACTCATCATCATATTCACCGTTTGTGCCCGGTTTAAGAATTGGTACCCCAGCAAACGCTTTGTCATAAAAGGCGACCATAGATATCTGTGCTCTCCGTTGTTGCTGCCTAGTATGGAACTAGGTAGTAATTTGTCTTTTCTATAACTCTTTTACTATTCAAAACAATCTACTACTTTACTGATCTATTCTTCTAATTTACCCTTCATCCTTCGA
Organism: Neocrepidodera transversa; assembly: GCA_963243735.1. Taxonomy (NCBI): domain Eukaryota; kingdom Metazoa; phylum Arthropoda; class Insecta; order Coleoptera; family Chrysomelidae; genus Neocrepidodera; species Neocrepidodera transversa. The sequence goes on from OY725341.1 coordinate 32,795,682, forward strand.
CTAGTTGCCATGTTTTTTTCATGTCTATTTGGCTCTTCCAGCCTTTGGCCTAATTTTTCTAGTGCCAGAGCCCTTCACTCTACTCTCAAAATTTTTTACAGTTAGTCTTCCCAAAGAACTATGTTTGGTTTCTTTGGACCGCTGTACGGATCATGTCCCTAGTTACTGAGAATAGCCCTTTTCCCCTTACTTACACTTATTTAAATGATGATCAGTTCAGCTCCCGTCCTCTGTCGTCTGTCAACGTCAGCTTAATATTTCATTTCTCATTTGTTAATTAATATTCCACTGTCACCGGCCATTCCGTTTGATATACTCTTACTTGGCCCCTTCTTAGTTGGGGACTTGCCCATTTACAGGTAAAATAATTCTTAGTTGGCACCTTAAAATAAATTCTTACTTGATCCCTTCTTAGTTAGGGCCTTTTCTTTTATCAGGTAAAATTATCCACCTGCTATTATTGCAATAGATACGGAATATACGAAGTGCTTATTTGCAAAATTTAATAAGTCCTATATTTCTATTTTAGAGATAATAAGGAATTTTAAATATGGTATGAAATAATTATAGTGATGTGATGTATGATGTAGTATTGACCAGTTGCTTATACAAAAATTCATATAATTTTTTTTTATATTAATTCTATCATCGAAAAATTTATTTGTGGTCCTGAAAGGGACCGGGCTTTTTGGTAAAAGTACAGCTTGAAGATTATTACATTTTTACAATATAAGATAAATTTCTTAAACATATACCGATACTAATTTGATTATTAATATAATCATTAATATAATCATGAGAGTGTATTCGTTACGAGTTTTAATGAAAATATTTAGGAAATGTTAATGATGGTCGATAATCCTCCTAATCACACTATCAGGTAAAAGGGGTCAAGTAAGAAACCGAAGGGTCCAAGAAAGGTATCAAAATAATTGCGGGGCCAAATAAGAATAGTTTTAGGTGTAACAGGTAAAGTGTCCAAGTAAGAAGTCCTCAACTAAGAAGACACCATGCCGTTTGTACAACACTTTTTGATCGATAATCAATTTGATGTCAATTATTGATTTTCTTATTAATATGGATTTTACTCAGATCTATTTACTTCTAACAACTATTAGCTTTTGCTATTAATTTTAATTTTAATATGTTGTCATGTTTTTACAGATCTCTGGTGGGGTATCTTACTGATCTGATGAGCGCTTAGTCGAATTTTTTAAGAAAATTTATTTTTTACACAGTGATGTACTCTTTTCCACTCTTCATCTAATATTTAGTTTGTACACCATCATCAGTCACTTAAAATCCAATAAATCGGTAAAAAAAAATTTTTAAATCGGTCAATAAATACCCGAGAAATATAATTTTAAAGTTGTTGATTTTTACCGCGGATTGTGGTGCTTGTGACGTCATATATCCACATAGCCAAAGCGCCGTACTATAATAGTCTAAGAGCTAGCGAACCATCCGACTAACCCGTTTCCCACAAAGCTAAAAAAATTTTAAATGATATTTTATTATCAGCCAATTAAGAAAATACCGTTCTGGCAGACATCTTGCAGTTGCGTCATTATCCCCTAAATTTTTGAAAATGTAAAAAAAATATTTTTTTAAATCTACTCCCACAAGGCTACAATTTTAATATGTTGTAATTTACATATATTTAAGTGTAAAAAAAATTGACAACCTATTTTGAGGGTTGCAAGTATATGACAACAGCGAAAAATGTGATTTAAAAAAGTTGATCAGAATTAAAAACTAAGTTCAAATATGCAATTACATCCATTTACATTGAAAAAATGTATTCATTTTTGAAATTGGTACAATAACAATCCAAATTTTACTGCGGTTACGTGTTTAAATTGCAAAATTGTTGGAAACGAGAAGATTATCATGACTTTTAGAGATAAATGTTAATTCAAAATAGAAACAATATTAAATAAACACAAAACCTATTTTTTCAATCTAAATATATATAATTCCATATTTGAACTTAGTTTTTATTGCTGATCAACTTTTTTAAATAACATTTTTCGATGTTATCAAATTTAAAGATACTTTACTTTTAAGTAAAATTCATATTTTTTGACAAACCTCATATATTACTGGAAAAAATTAATATCTGATGATTGTATTTTAGATTTTAGAACATTCAGAACTTTGTATGAAGAATACGTTTTTTTCCTAAAATTAATAATAAAAAAGTTTCCCATACGGTTGAAATTTACTGAGACATACTGTATACGTAAAACATCGTAGAAAATGTAATGCATGATAGGCCACTGAATTTGTCTTTAAATTCTCTATCTATATGCTTGTTTAATTTCTATTGCGATACTTTTCTTTGGTTCACTGATAATGCAACTTTTTTTATCGAAATTGTTAGGTAATTTTATATATGTTTTGATGAAATTAAAACGAATTTACAAAAAAAAGTAGCACAGGACCGTAATTTAAAATTATTGTTGCTGACGATCTTAGTTATTTCAGATAAAATGTCATTAAAATGACAAGTGTGATTTATCACTGAATTTGAATTTTAACGGATTATCAATTTTTGTAATAAAAGGGACAGGTCAATATTAAAGGAAAATTATTTAATTGTGACCGTTAAGACACTAAACGTCGTATCAAAGATTTATTGGTACAGTTTCATAGCAAATTTGAGATACAATAAAAGTTTCCTTTTCTATTTTTTGATATTTTTTTAAATAAAAATTATAGAAGTAAAAAATCAAAAGAGCATTTTTAGTTTTTCCTGTATAACTTGAGAAGGGCGAATGTCCCTGTATATCTTTTCAATGTAATACTTTCCCGGACCCATCAAAGGGAAAGTAAGGTGAACGAGCAAAAAAAAAATCGAGATATCGATGGAATTATCCATTTTGAAGTCCCCCAAGACGATTGAAACCATTTCCAGCGTATGGTCTGTCTGTGTGTCTGTGTGTCTGTATGTCTGTATGTCTGTGTGTCTGTGTGTCTGTATGTCTGTGTGTCTGTGTGTAATCTTCCACGATAACTGCCGAACCGTTTGACCCATCATGCTGAAATTTGGTATGGAGGGTCGGTGTGTGCCTAGAATGCGACCATTAGATTTTGGTTTAAATTGGTACAGAAGAAGGTCTTCAAGACCGACATTGATTAAATGCACATGTAACAATTTTTTACTTTTTTTAAATTTTAAGGACAAACAATACACTTCAGTGCAAAATGTTGTAGTACAAAGTTTTAGAGCATAAAATTCTCTATTACTTCTGTTTTAAACTTTTTCCAGAATTTCCAATAGTTGCGCCAATAGAGGGCGCGTAAAAAATGTGCATGTAGGTTTTCACTAGTTACCTCTCGCCCTTCAGATAAGAGAGGTATAGGAATCATGCTAAAAATTGGGTAGTGAGTTTTCAATGGATAAACACATTTTAGGGTCCCTAGAATACGATTTTAATATTTTCGCGATGATGTCTGTGTGTGTGTGTGTGTGTGTGTGTGTGTGTGTGTGTGTGTGTGTGTGTGTGTGTGTGTGTGTGTGTGTGTGTGTGTGTGTGTGTGTGTGTGTGTGTGTGTGTGTGTGTGTGTGTGTGTGTGTGTGTGTGTGTGTGTGTGTGTGTGTGTGTGTGTGTGTGTGTGTGTGTGTGTGTGTGTGTGTGTGTGTGTGTGTGTGTGTGTGTGTGTGTGTGTGTGTGTGTGTGTGTGTGTGTGTGTGTGTGTGTGTGTGTGTGTGTGTGTGTGTGTGTGTGTGTGTGTGTGTGTGTGTGTGTGTGTGTGTGTGTGTGTGTGTGTGTGTGTGTGTGTGTGTGTGTGTGTGTGTGTGTGTGTGTGTGTGTGTGTGTGTGTGTGTGTGTGTGTGTGTGTGTGTGTGTGTGTGTGTGTGTGTGTGTGTGTGTGTGTGTGTGTGTGTGTGTGTGTGTGTGTGTGTGTGTGTGTGTGTGTGTGTGTGTGTGTGTGTGTGTGTGTGTGTGTGTGTGTGTGTGTGTGTGTGTGTGTGTGTGTGTGTGTGTGTGTGTGTGTGTGTGTGTGTGTGTGTGTGTGTGTGTGTGTGTGTGTGTGTGTGTGTGTGTGTGTGTGTGTGTGTGTGTGTGTGTGTGTGTGTGTGTGTGTGTGTGTGTGTGTGTGTGTGTGTGTGTGTGTGTGTGTGTGTGTGTGTGTGTGTGTGTGTGTGTGTGTGTGTGTGTGTGTGTGTGTGTGTGTGTGTGTGTGTGTGTGTGTGTGTGTGTGTGTGTGTGTGTGTGTGTGTGTGTGTGTGTGTGTGTGTGTGTGTGTGTGTGTGTGTGTGTGTGTGTGTGTGTGTGTGTGTGTGTGTGTGTGTGTGTGTGTGTGTGTGTGTGTGTGTGTGTGTGTGTGTGTGTGTGTGTGTGTGTGTGTGTGTGTGTGTGTGTGTGTGTGTGTGTGTGTGTGTGTGTGTGTGTGTGTGTGTGTGTGTGTGTGTGTGTGTGTGTGTGTGTGTGTGTGTGTGTGTGTGTGTGTGTGTGTGTGTGTGTGTGTGTGTGTGTGTGTGTGTGTGTGTGTGTGTGTGTGTGTGTGTGTGTGTGTGTGTGTGTGTGTGTGTGTGTGTGTGTGTGTGTGTGTGTGTGTGTGTGTGTGTGTGTGTGTGTGTGTGTGTGTGTGTGTGTGTGTGTGTGTGTGTGTGTGTGTGTGTGTGTGTGTGTGTGTGTGTGTGTGTGTGTGTGTGTGTGTGTGTGTGTGTGTTTGGATGGATGTTGTAGTAACGATAACTCAAAAACTACTGAATAAAAAAAATTGAAATTTTGCATACATAATTCTGATACCCTAGATTAGATCTGATTAGATTTTGGTGCCAATCGCACAACCGGAAGTGGCAGTTGCTTTGGGTGATGACGCCATTATTGTACAAAACGGCAATAAATTTTTACACAAATATATTGTATACCCTACAGTTTATTTTCATCTCATTAAAATTTTCGAAACTTCTGCCATTGTTGCCAGATTTACAAAAAAATAATTTTTACCTCTCGCCCTTCAGATAAGAGAGGTATAGGAATCATGCTAAAAATTGGGTAGTGAGTTTTCAATAGATAAACACGTTTTAGGGTCCCTAGAATACGACTTTAATATTTTCGCGATTATGTCTGTGTGTGTGTGTTAGTGTGTGTGTGTGTGTGTGTGTGTGTTAGTGTGTGTGTGTTTGGATGGATGTTGTAGTAACGATAACTCAAAAACTACTGAATAAAAAAATTTGAAATTTTGCATACAGGATTCTGATACCCTAGATTAGATCTGATTAGATTTTGGTGCCAATCGCACAACCGAAAGTGGCAGTTGCTATGGGTGATGACGCCATTATTATACAAAACGGCAATAAAGTTTTACACATATATTTTGTATACCCTATAGTTTATTTTCATCTCATTAAAATTTTCGAAACCTTTGCCATTGTTGCCAGATTTACAAAAAAATCATTTTTTTTTCATACTTTTTTGTGTCAACCTGTAAATTTTTGATTTAAAAATGGCGAGAGGTCATGTGCTGGCCACATCAGATTTTTTTTTATACTTTTATGTGTCAACCTGTAAATTTTTTATTCAAAAATGGCAAGAGGTCATGTGCTGGCCACATCAGATTTTTTTTATTGATTTTGAGTACAAACAATACACTTTTGTGCAAAGTGTTGTAGTACAAAGTTTTAGAGCATAAAATTCCCTACAACTCTTGTCTAAAACTTTTTCTAGAATTTCCAATAGATGCGCCACTAGAGGGCGCGTAAAAAATGTGCATGTATGTTTTCTCTAGTTTTTATTGATTTTGAGGACAAACAGTGCAAAATTTTCTTGTGCAAAATTTGTAACTCATCAAATTTTCTTTAACTTTTATGGTTAACTTTTTATCGAATTCCTCATAGTTTCGCCGCTAGATGGCGAGAAAAATACACATTTAGGATTTTCCATTTTTTTAAAATTATGCTCTTTAGTTCAAAATGTTTCAGTGCAAAAGTTGTAAAGCATAAAATTCTATACAACTATTTTATGAAATTTTTCCCGAATTCCCAATAGTTTTCGCACATGATTTTAGGAGATCCTAATTGTAGCAGTGTGATATACAACGTGCGCATGCGCAGCTTATGTCATTATCAACATTGAAATATCAATTCGGCTCGCTATTTCTAATGTGTTCCATAAAATAATGTAATGCTTAGTATTTTGTAATTAAAATAATAATAATACATAACATATTCCCTACGGTCGAGCCGGGAAAGTTCTGAGGTGACACAGCCGATTTTTTTCCCATTTAACCGCCTCTGTACCTCTTTCGGTTTTTGATATAGCTATGTTATTTCTTCCAATTTTAGACATACTGTATACTCGTCTGGCAGATTCTTGCAACCGCTGGAATATTCTGGCTACTTACATATACTTTTTAAACAATTGAAAGAACATACCCTCAAAATTTTAGCCTTGTGGGAGCAGGTTATGAATATAACCCGATGACAACTTTACTATCGTCTGGCACATACTTGCCACCCTCAAAATAGGTTGTCATTTTTTTATTACACTTAAACATATGTAAATTACAACATATTAAAATTGTAGCCTTGTGGGAGTAGATTAAAAAAAATTTTTTTTTACATTTTCAAAAATTTAAGGGATAATGACGCAACTACAAGATACCTGCCAGAACGGTATTTTCTTAATTGACTGATAATAAAACATCATTTAAATTTTTTTTGCTTTGTGGGAAACGGGTTAGTCGGATGGTTCGCTAGCTCTCCTGCTATAAAGCAGACTCTTTATTCTATGCCACGACACGATTTACGCATGTCTGACTTTAATTTTATTTTATTTCTGTCATTGTAATTTATTAACTGTCACTTGAAACATGTTCAGAGGTGTCCGTTGCTTGTAAATTTAATTTAAAGTAAAGTTAGCGGGACGGGTATTAGCGTCAGCCGTCATCTTGAAATACATGTTTTGTGAACCGTGCATAATACGAGAAAAATAGTAGAGATCATTTTTGTAGATAAAAATATTCTCTATAACTTTTATTTAATTTGTTTTCTGTACAATGCATATAGGTTTATATTTATAGCGCTCCAAACTTTTTTCAATGAGTTTATTGACAAATGTATAGTTTACCTTTGATTTTACACGTTAAAAAAAGATGAGAATCAAAGTAGAGCATACAATTTTCAAAAGTTTCAGAGCTATAGCTACGCAAAATTTGTACCCTGTAAATTATCAATGGATATGTGGCTCGTAATGTACGGAAAACAATTAATAATGCATAAAACGCATAATACTGATAATAATAATAATAATAACAATAATAATGATAATAATAATAACAATATTAATAGTGAGAAGAAAAAGGTGTAAATGAGCATAAAAGAGCTCAATTATTGTTTAAAAATAAAAATATGGAATCAAAAATTTATTGATTTATAAAATGTAGCGCGTTATTTCACTGCGCCAACTTGAACTTATTTTCTGGGAACAGCCCTGAACATGTTTCAACAATAAATTCTCTTCTGTAGAATATTGCGTTATCAACCTACTTTGATTGCTCTGGCTCGTGGACTAATAAAGAGAAATAACGAGAAAAAATCTGATGTGGCCAGCACATGACCTCTCGCCATTTTTGAATCAAAAATTTACAGGTTGACACAAAAAAGTATGAAAAAAAATTATATTTTTGTAAATCTGGCAACAATGGCAAAAGTTTAGAAAATTTTAATGAGATGAAAATAAACTATAGGGTATACAAAATATATGTGTAAAACTTAATTGCCGTTTTGTATAAGAATGGCGTCATCACCCATAGCAACTGCCACTTCCGGTTGTGCGATTGGCACCAAAATCTAATCAGATCTAATCTAGGGTATCAGAATCATGTATGCAAAATTTCAAATTTTTTTATTCAGTAGTTTTTGAGTTATCGTTACTACAACATCCATCCAAACACACACACACACACACTAACACACTAAGGGCCGTTTTCACCAACGATTCCTAAACTAGTACTTTACCAAGTATTGCTTAGCGGTAGGTAATGCTTAACTAGGTATCTGGGAGGTTTTCGATTTCACCACCGCATCCGATACCTAGCAAAGTATTACTTATTAAGGTATTTGATATTATGTGGCAACATTGGAAATGTCGTCATTTTACTCGATTAGGTTCGTAGCTTAGTCAAAATGTTAAAAAAACTTCCTGTCACTTGGTGAGTTGACAGTGAAATATTTGAATTTTTGGTTTCTGTTTTAATATTTTATTTAAAATGGAGGGAAAAAAACGAGCGCCTAATTTTAGTGGCGAAGATAAATTAAAATTATATGACGGGGGCGCCGGATATTCTCCTCTTCAGAATCCGATGAGTCGTATCTGTCCAATTTTTGAATAAATCAAATTGTACGCATGTTTAAACAACGTAATATAATTAATGAAGATTTAATGTTTTATGACTTTTATTAATAGTTCGTAAGAAGAAAACAGCACAGTATAAATATCAAAAATAGGATTATGGTGAATTGTCAATGTCAAAACTTAAGAACTACCTAAAAGTTAAAAACTGACCAAACAGAGGCGTAAACATAGGAAGTGCTTATCTGGTTAAGCAACAGTTTTAAGCTTGGTGAAATTCAAATTAGACATAGGTAACACCTAAGTGTAAGTTAGGCAATGCCTAACTTTTAGGAATCGTTGGTGAAAACGGGCATAACACACACACACACACTAACACACACACATACAGACATCATCGCGAAAATATTAAAATCGTATTCTAGGGACCCCAAAACGTGTTTATCAATTGAAAACTCACTACCCAATTTTTAGCATGATTCCTATACCTCTCTTATCTGAAGGGCGAGAGGTAAAAAGAATGGCGGTACGTCGAGTTTTTTACAATTATCCCGTCTCATATACTAGTTAGGATAGATGACGTCAGGACGGAACAGAATTATTAAGTTAAACCGCAACTTTAAAATGTTAATAACTATGTTAGTTTTTAAGATATCTTAATTTCACTTTCACACTTTTGTTCAGATTTAATTTAATTTTCAGTTTAATTCAAAAAAAAATATTTTAAACTTTTCCTTATCGTAATAATAGTTAAAATAAAATTGTTGTTTGATTATCTTAATTTTTACCTCTCGCCCTTCAGACAAGAGAGGTATAGGAATCATGCTAAAAATTGGGTAGTGAGTTTTCAATGGATAAACACGTTTTGGGGTCCCTAGAATACGATTTTGATATTTTCGCGATGATGTCTGAGTGTGTGTGTATGTTAGTGTGTGTGTGTGTGTGTGTGTTAGTGTGTGTGTGTGTGTTTGGATGGATGTTGTAGTAACGATAACTCAAATACTACTGAATTAAAAAACTTGAAATTTTGCATACACGATTCTTATACCCTAGATTAGATCTGATTAGATTTTGGTGGCAATCGGACAACCGGAAGTGACAGTTGCTATGAGTGATGACGCTATTACTAAACAAAATGGCAATTAGGTTTTACACATATATTTTGTATACACTATAGTTTATTTTCGTATCATTAAAATTTTCAAAACTTGCCATTGTTGCCAGATTTACAAAAAAGTAAATTTTTTCCATACTTTTTTGTGCCACCGTGTAAATTTTTGATTCAAAAATGGCGAGAGGTCATGTGCTGGTCACATCAGATTTTTTTATTAGCCCTTCTAAAATTATCTAATTTTTCTTTTATTATTTCTTCAAAAAAAAAATATTTTGCGGTTAAAACTAATTGTATTATTTATGATGCATTTATTTAACAACTAATCCTGATGTTTCAATTTTTCTGAAATCATACCTTATTTAAAATTAGAAATAACACGTTCCACTGATACATTTTAATCAAAATTACACAAATTAAATACATTTAACATTGTTCGTGTCTAATGTATTATAGGTAAAAATTAGTAACGTTAAAAAATAGTTTAAATACTTAAATTGTACGAAACATTTTTCATTAACACAAAATGAGTTTCACTGTACTGAGTTGTGCAGTTTTCGTGTTAACTCAAGTATGGTAAGTTTTTCTTTTTTATATAACTAAAACTTTACACATATTTTTTGCAGTTATTGTGTACCACCTAGATATATACACCAACATTGGCCGCCATATCCACTTCCATCCCCACATAGGCAACTTCCACATTATTACGAACGGACTCCTTTCTTACATCCAGAAGTTTTCCCACAAAGCTTTTCTTTTGGAGTAGCAGAAGGAGCGGTTACACATGAAGGTAATTTATTTTAAATGGAAAAATATTATTATGGTGGTGATATTTTTCTGGTTTTCTTATACCTAACAAAATGGCACCATCAGTTATCAGTCAGTCACGCCGGAACACTACGACAAATAATAATACTAGCTGTCCTGTTTCTGCACAATCCATAACGTCTGTGGTTCACTCCCATGACATCCATCGTAAAAAAATCGGTTGTGTCGCCCCAAAACTTTCCCGACAAGTATCCAGAGACGAATACTTTTTCATATATTTAATATGAATGTTTCAAACTTTGACATTTTTTATTTTTAATAGGTGACAGTTGGAGAAATGATTTTAACTGTTATGAATAGAGTTTTTCAAGGGCTTTCAAATTCCGCGACGTATTGCTTCTGTCATTTTTCGATAGTGACAGATGTTCGTACAAAAACTATTGAGTTCTTGGGACGAATACCCCACACTCATATACCAAATTTCAGCTCAATCGGATTAAACGTGTGGCCTATATCGTGGACGAATAGAGACAGACAAACATATACTGTCACGTGTCTGAATTCCCAATTAAAATCTATAACTAGTTATCAACATACAGGGTATTGAAATTACCAAGTATCAAATTTTGCTTATTAAATATGTAGACTTATACAGAGGAAACGAAAAGTCGTAAATTACAGGGTGATTAAAAAATTAAAAATAGTCATATTAAGAAAATCAAATTCTTGTAACATAAAATAGTACCTTTTATCTATTAAGCACCTGTAGCCTGTAAATAAATTTATTTATTATCAAATTTATTAACAATGACATAAAGTATGAAGATACTATCTTCATTATGTGATAATATATCATAAGACCAATGCATAAAGCACGTTTTATTAAAACTAGACCCATTCAATTTTTTTACCAATTTTTCAAAAATTTGACAGCATTAAAATTGTTGTTCACGTTTCTCAATGGAAACCAAAAATTGATCAGTTCTAAGTTAGAACCAAACTAGTTTTTGGTTAAAATCGGTTCAGAAAATAATACTTTCCCTTAATACCATATCAAAAAGGTAGGTCATAAATTGAACCATATATTCTGGTATCAAAAATAATTCGATATTGAACGTAACTTACCTTAATGCAAATGTGCACACAAGACAAGTTTGGAAAGTACAAAATGAGAATCGATTTTTTCCAATATTTCCTGAAATGTTTAACATTTTATAATGAAAATGGATACATGACTTTCTTATCGTAAGAGCATCTTTTTCATATAAAATCACAAAATCTGTACAGCCCATAAAAATTTAAGAGGGGTTTTGAACCTCTAAAAACACCTAAAACTTTTCTAAGGGTTACAATTAAATTAGTATTTTGACACCATTGGTTTAATACATCATTTTTGAAAAAATTTTTCCTCTTATCGAAAAGGCAATTTTTTTTTAAGATGTGGCGTCTTTTTATCCCTCAAAAAATCTTCAGTTGGCTGTTCAACACTTGTAGTTTTACGGATCAATAACATACAGTTGTTGTAAAAATTACATACTATCAATTGAAACTTTTGATTATTGTGCATTTTAAGAGTGTTAAGAAAAATTAAACTTTTTGTTACAATGGTTTAGACGTTTGCAGAAATAGCGGATATGTATTTAATTCTGATTAAGTTTGCTCAGGCCAACACAAGGTTTCAGATAATTATTTGTAATTCTGGTAATCACAGGTGAATGCCAAGGAAAAAGTGCAGCAGCTACAAGGGGTTATGAGGAAAAATATCACAATCGGAATATACCAGACAGACGATTATTTATTTCCATTGATCGTCGTTTAAGGGAGACGGGTACTTTGAGACCGAAACTTACTGGTAATAATGGTCGTCCCAAAATGGATATACCCGATGAAGAGATTTTAGATTTAGTAATAACTGTTCAATTAGATGTAGGTCACATGATGGTTTGGAGAAGATTGAACTAACAGCAGTTTTATCACTATCACTTATTAATCGTTCAAGAATTACTAGATGAAGATCATCCTTAAATAATGGGATTTTGCGACTGGTTTAAAACGGAAAACAATCAAAATACGAATTTCATTAATCATATTTTATTTTCTGATGAAGCTACCTTCAATAGAAATGGCGTGACGATTCACCATAACGCACAGATATGGTCAGAAGAAAATCCTATGAATAATAATTTAATAGCACCAGTATTTCTTCCAAATAATTTAAATGGTGCAAATTACTTGCAGTTCGTACAAAACGATTTACCAGAGTACTTGGAAGAGGTTAATTTAGGAACAAGGAACATATTTTGTATTTACAAGATGGATTTCAGCGCATTTCTTGGCCATCCGATTGAATTTTGAGTCTGGGGTTTTATTCTGTTGAAATAATCGACGAACAACAACTGAGGCATCGAATCAGCGAAAGAGTAAATTGATTTCGTCACAAGCAAATGATCTTCCAAAAAATTCGGTTTTCCTTTTTAAAACGGTGCCGAAAGTGTATTCAGGAAAATGGAGACCATTTTGATGATTTATTATAGTAAATACTACACATTTATATATATTTTTTATATCTGCGAATAACATGAATATTAAATTATAATTTACTTTTTATTACTCAAAATTTTTGAAGGATAGTGAAAAAGAGGCCACATCTTGATAAAAACTGGCATTTCCAAAAAGTGATCAGGGGCAAAAGATATTCAAAAATGATGTATTAAACCAATGGTATCACGGAACTTAATGTAATTGTAACACATAGAAAAGTTAGGGGCGGTTTTAAGGGTTAAAAACCCGCCTAAAATTTTAATATGCCGTACAGATTTCGTAGTTTTTATGAAGAAGATGCTCTTACGATTAGAAAGCATTGTACATATTCTTATTATAGAATATTAAACAGTTTATGAAATATTGGAAAAAATTGGTTTTCATTTTGTACTTTCCAAAGGCACATTTGCATTAAAGCAAGTTATGTTCAATCGAGTTATTTTTAACACCAGAATACGTGATTCTATTTATGACCTACCATAGCTTATACATATACAATATTGTATATATGGTTTATGTAGCAGGAAATTTATTATGTCGGGCTGGATTTTGTATTTTCACGGCTTAATAGGAATCAGTTGTTACTATTACTATGAATTTTTGTGGGTACATGGTATTACGAAAGACACAACACATGTATGTATTTCCATACACACACTGTAGATATAAATTAGACCTTTTGGGTTTTTTTACCTTCACGGTTTTGTAATAATTATCTTCTTAAAATCACATGGGAATTGTGTTATATTTTCAGTTTACTATAACAGTCAATATAAAAAAATTTGTTAAAAAGCTAATCATGGGAACTTAGGTATTTATTTTAAACGATCAGCCTATAGGAAAAATCGATCAACAACTAGCTACAAATATTTAGTCCCTAGGCCGTGGACCCTTTTGCCAAATCATGAACATCTTGCTAATTTTCTGATAGTAGCTTCATTTTACCGAGACGCCCAACTTTTTCCTCTGTGAAAATTGCGAAATCTGGTAGCTAACAGAGTGCGCAGGTATAATAGTATATTGTGTCACAAGGGCAGAAAATGGGCTTTAGCAGCCCGCGTCTATTAGATGCATGAGCGAGCGAAGCGAAACGAGGGCAGCTAATTTCTAAGGGCTGCTAAAGTTTTTTCTGCTTATGTGACACACAACTGTTTTTCGCCTACCAAAAAAAGAAAACAAAAAACAGGAAAATATAATAAAAATTCAGACCTTAGTGTACGTGCATTTACATTTTTTGATCTTTCCGATAGATAAGCAAGTAATACATTTTCTGTTACATTTTTTGCTTTTTTACTCTTTTTCCAGTTGTTAAACATATCATAATACTTTTCGTACCGATGTCTTGACTTTGTAGGTAACAAATTTAGAGAAACATTGAATGTCTGGTGGAGTATTCGTAAATATTTCATCACTGTCTGTATTACTATTCATTTTAACCAATTCAGACAATAACAATTATTCACAATCAGAACGTATTGGTATTTTAATTTATACTGACGTTTAATAAAAATTATGTGAAATGGCAAAGTCCGTGAGTAACTGTTAAAGGTGTCTAGATATAGTGAAAAATTAAAAAATCGTGATGCTATGAGTTTAGCATCCCTAGAGAAGATAAACATTACTTTCATCCATATTTTTAGGGTTGATATGATTCATTTCATATAAGGTAGGCGAATAAAGATGTTGATTTGGCGATTAGGCAAATGTGATTAGTAATAGTTATTTTTTTAGCTCAATGTTAAGACAATTTAATATATAAATCGAAACGACGTTTTTCCTACAAATTAAATGGTTTAGTATAGGGTGTCTCCCCCACAAACATGTTGCAATAACTAATTTATGAAAAATGTTTAACAACCAGCTGCATTTTTTACTCTAGCTTGGTAAATAATAGTATGAATAAATAGTCACACTATCCAACAAATAAAGTGGAAGATCTTTTCAGTCTTACACTCTAAAGTTGTCGTATAGAATCGTGTATAAAAATTTTTAATAACCGGCCAAATCTTCGTGAGCAGCTTGTAACGCGCTTTCTTTCTGCAAAGGGATTTCTTACTGAAAGACGTTGCAATTAACACCCGAAACAGTTTCGGAGTTGCCTCGAGCGCCAACCCTCTCTTAACGTGGAGGATACACGTACGTTACTTAAATAAATAACGTGCCTAGGTAGCCACAGTGAAGAAAAAGAATAATCAGGGGTCGATATTGAAAGTTCCCTAAAAGATGCTAGTAATGGTGTATAGTGGGCTTTAAGCACTACACGCCATTTATTCTGGTATTCGGTGGCGACTTTATTTATTAAAATATTTATGATTTTAATAAATGTTCTTTATTTTCTATAGCTTATTGTATTTTGTATAACGGTATTTACTGAAATAAATTTCTATCTAAGAATATTTTCTCTTAAATCCTAAATGAATCACTCTGTATTTGAGTCAATTTAATTTAGTAGGAAGTTTACAAGGAAATAAAAAGAGTTAATTTAATTTAAACAAAATATAGACGTATATTGTCAGAATATAAATATAATAAGATTTTTAATTTAATAAAAATATCTCAATGCCCACCCTCGTGAAAACAAACAGAAAAATATAGTGTATCGAAAAAAATAAAAGTTTCGGTGTTCAGTAAACGGTATGCCTAGTTTTGATCGCTTTTTGTCTTTAATAATTTGTTTATTAAAATGTCGTTTCTTTTAATAATAATTAAATATTTAAATGGGGTGAAACTTGTGCAAATATTCGTATTAAAAATATATTTAATAAATTTAGAGAAAAGTCAACGACAATGTAATTATTTATATAAAAAAAAACTAACGGGATTTCGGTTATATCTGGAAAGTAAAAGTCCGTCACAAAGCGTACTCAGTACTACTGGGGACGACCTTTTAATTTTCCTATCAAGAAAGACCAAAGAAACAACGTAATTCACTTACACTGATCCTTTTAATCTTTCTATTAAAAACCCAAAGAAACAACGTAATTCACTTACATTGATCCTTCCAAGTTTCTTTGTTAGATATAAGATTTTAACTACGCGGCTTAATTTAGAATAACAACTAATATTAATTACTTGAATTTAATGCAAATTGTCGTTTCGGTTTCTTTATATTTACCAAGTGCTCACTTTTAAAACTGTCGGAATCATAATTAAACGGTGATAAAAACGGTGATAATTAATTCAGATTTAGATTCGGAGGTACTAGCGGTGTTTCAATTATCAGGTATCAGTCGGAGTCTCTGTAGAGAAGTGATTTTAACTTTTCAAATTCTGTCTAAGGTAAAGATATTCTCATCCTCCAATCTATTAAAACAAGAGTGGGATATATGCGCGGCCCTTTTGAGCACAAGCAAAGCAACAGCAATACATGATCTGTTTACTGAAATAAATCGCGAAAATTTGAATTATTATAATAAAATATTAAATTGAATAATAAAATTCATTTTGATCAACCCAGACAACTCCAATTATAATTTATGTTGAATAAATTATGAAAAGATTACTAAAAAAATGAAATGCAATAATAAATCAAATTACATCTGGAGCTGTATTTAAAAAACTTCATTACAAGCTTCGTTATTATGACGCCCAACATTTCTTTTCCAAAAATTGGAAAAACAGGCAACTAACAGAGTGAGAAGGTGTTAAGGGCGTTGACTTGGTGATTGTGCAAATGTGATCATTAACAATTAATTAATTCTTTAGCTTAGTATTAAGATAATTTTATAAATAATTGGAAACAACATATTATCCTACAAAATAAATGGTGTGGTCTACAGTGTGCCCCTCCTCAAACATGTAGCAATTATTATATTATAATAAATTATTTCCGTCGACCGTTCATTTATGATGTATTTTAACGCACTAAAAATGGTTGATTAATGACACCTATTAATGAATGATTTATTATATGTAACCCAATGTACACCGCTCTTATACATTTATATTGGCAGTGACATTTGAAATTAAGTAGCTGTGTTACTAATATCTGTCATTGTATGCCATTACTTATTTTATGGTTATAATTTCGTAAAATTCTATATAAGTTTTAAACAAGATATATCTTTATTTTCTGTAACGAACTTGTCAATTTAAATGGCCATTAACAATCTCGAATATTAACGCGTTCGCTTTGCTCACGCGTTAAATTATCTCGATTGTTAATCGCCTTTATTAATAAACTTGTTCGTTAAATAAGTATTAAGAACCAGCTATTTTTGTACTGTAGCTCGGTAAACCTTACAATAATTAGTCGGTTACAGTGTCCTGCAAATAATAATGTAGGTTTCCTGAGTCCTACACTCGGAAAATTCGGTAATAGTCCATTATTTGTGCCTTTAGATATTTCGTAAATATGTATAACTTTATGCATTGTTATGATATTAACAACTGATCTCTCACTTATTTGGGTTGGGTTCTAGACAAAAAGGAAAAAAATAATAAACATTACAAAATATAAAAAAAAAAATTGGACATGCCCCTCTATTTTATTTCTTCTATCTCCTGTACAATTTTCACTTCTCTACTTTGGCCTTCTATTTCTTCTTAATACCTCCTCAACTTGATTTCCTGGTTTACACTTCTTAATTTCTGTAACTCTATACTCTTCTTTCCGTGCTCTTATTTTTATTTTCCCGGACCCATCGGGAAAGTAAGGTGAACGAGCAAAAAAAAATCGAGATATCGATGGAAATATCCATTTTGAGGTCCCCCAAGATGATTGAAACAATTTTCAGCGCATGGTCTGTCTGTGTGTAATCTTCCACGATAACTGCCGAACCGTTTGACCAATCAAGGTGAAATTTGGTATGGAGGGTCGGTGTGTGCCTAGAATGCAACCATTACATTTTGGTTTAAATTGGTACAGTAGAAGGTCCTCAAGACCGACATTGATTAAATTCACATGTAACAATTTTTTACTTTTTTTTTAAATTTTAAGGACAAACAATACACTTTAATACAAAATGTTTCAGTACAAAGTTTTATAGAATAAAATTCCCTACAACTTTTGTTTCAAACATTTTCCAGAATTTCCAATAGTTGCGCCACTAGAGGGCGCGTAAAAAATGTGCATGTATGTTTTCTCTAGTTTTTATTGATTTTGAGGACAAATAATACACTTTAGTGCAAAATATTGTACTACAAAGTTTTAGAGCAAAAAATTTCCTACAACTCTTGTCTGAAACTTTTTCTAGAATTTTCAATAGTTGCGCCACCAGAGGGCGCGTAAAAAATGTGCATGTAGGTTTTCTTTAGTTTTTCTTGATTTTGAGCACAAACAATGCAATTTAGTGCGAAATTTTCTGGTTCAAAGTTGTAAAGCATCAAATTTTCTTTAACTTTAATTATTAACTTTTTATCAAATTCCTCATAGTTTCGCCCCTAGATGGCGAGAAAAATACACTTTATAATTTTCCATTTTTTAAAATTGGAGGTAAATTATGCTCTTTAGTGCAAAATGTTTGAGTGCAAAGTTGTTAAAGCATAAAATTCCCTACAACTATTGTATGAAAATGTTTCCCGAATTCCCAATAGTTTTCACACATGATTCTAATCCTAATCCTAATTGTAGCAGTGTGATATACAACGTGCGCATGCGCAGCTTATCTCATCAACATTGAAATATCAATTCGGTAGACGTATTCACCATCGGCTCGCTGTTTTTAATGTGTTCCATAAATTATTGTAGTGCTTAGTATTTTGTAATGAAAATAATAATAATAAATAACATATTCTCTACGGTCGAGCCGGGAAAGTTCTGGGGTGACACATCCGATTTTTTTTGTCTTCCTATCTGTTTATTACTTTTATAATTTTTAATTTCTTAATAAAATTTTCAAGAATTATTATATACTTTTATTGATTTCCTTCGATATATTTCATAATTACATAATTACCCTCTCTACATAAATCGTATCTTACAAATTTTTTATAAAGTTGACACTCTAACAAAGTTCTATTCAAAAATTGTTTTTTTTTTTATCGTTTAGTTTATTAATCCTATATTCCCTGTTTACTATTTTAAAAAAATTCTTTCACTTTTAAATTTATTGCCAATTTAACTAGATATATTACCTTCGTTTCCTTTTCTTTATTCACATATCAACTCTTCTATCCCATTTAATAAACATAACATTTAACTATACATAATCTTTTAATAAATCAAATTTCAAATATAATTTTATCAATATTAATATATATTGTTACGCTATAATTCAAATCAATTCAAACATTATCATATTTAATAGTATATTATACACCAAGGTCGAGAAGTAATTTTTCTCAGCCGAGCATTATTATAATCCCGAGATGCGAAGCATCGAGGGATAATAAATTGCAGGCTGAGAAAAATCTTCTCTACCGTGCTTTATATACTATTTTTTCCAATACTAGAACATTTAATCATTTTTACAATGATATTTTTGTTTTTTTTTGGATATATATTTGAAAACAATTTAATGGCAGAGAAGCAGTTTGTGAAAACAATTGAATGGGAATATTCAATAAATTAAATTGACATTTCATTATGTTAATTGCACTGTGAATTTTAAAACTTTAAGTAGCGATGAAAACATGAAAAATTCATTTCATACTTGACACTTAGATTTGAAAAACTATTTAATTGATTATTAGGTCAATTTTAGAATAGGTATTATTGCATATAGCACTAATTAATATCAAAATATTTATTACATAACCTTAAACTATTCAAAAGAAAAATATCTGATAAAGAATTACTTACCAATATTTTATTTGATTATTTCGAAAATTCACTTTAAAAATATAGGAATTCAATAGAAAACGCTTATTTTTTAGTATAATTCAAAAAAAAAACTCTTTTGACAAACGCAATGACAGAAGCGTATAATTAATTTGAAAGACTTCCTAAGATCGCCTACCTCTGACATCACGGTTAGTCGTCAATTGTTTTCATTATCTACTACTAGTAGATAATCAAAAATTATCTACTTGTAGGAGAGAAATTTAACTTCTCGACTCGAACGCAGCATAAATAATGACATCTTCTGATACTAGTAGTGGAAAAAATTAATTATTATTCGGCGCTGTTGTCCTACATGATTATCACACCCTGTAGTTTGCATGATTCATGCAGGCCAGCACAAATACCAAGATAAATAACATCAAAAAAACCTTATCGCTCCTGACTCGATACCTGTTTTATACTCATTGCATTCTTTTGTGCCGGCCAGTAAACATCGAAAAATTTTTAATTTAAGTTTAAAAAATTAGAAAATGCCAAAAAATAAGTTAAAAAGAAAGCGAATAATAATGGACAGTGATAGTGAGAGTGAGAGTATTCAACAAGAGAAAAGAAAGAAGGGCGAAATATGCAGTGAAATTATTAACGCTTCGGAATATACAAAAAGAACTTCAAATTGTCCGAAGTGGGTAAATTTTTTTCCATGACATTAGTGTGATTGACTCTTGTCTCACATGATACCTAAACAGCTACGATAGTAATTGACGTTTGTCTTACTTGTAGTTATAAAATAAAAATGTAATGGACGTTTGTCTTACATTGTTTTAAATAAGCTAGTTCTTTATGCATATATATGTATTTTTGACATTAGTGTGATTGACTCTTGTCTCACATGATACCTAAACAGCTACGATAGTAATTGACGTTTGTCTTACTTGTAGTTATAAAATAAAAATGTAATGGACGTTTGTCTTACATTGTTTTAAATAAGCTAGTTCTTTATGCATATATATGTATTTTTGACATTAGTGTGATTGACTCTTGTCTCACATGATACGTAAACAGCTACGATAGTAATTGACGTTTGTCTTACTTGTAGTTATAAACTAAAAATGTGATAGACGTTTGTCTTACATTGTTTTAAATATGCTAGTTCTTTATGCATATATATGTATTTTTGACATTAGTGTGATTGACTCTTGTCTCACATGATACGTAAACAGCTACGATAGTATTTGACGCTTGTCTTACTTGTAGTTATAAAATAAAAATGTGATAGACGTTTGTCTTACATTGTTTTAAATATGCTAGTTCTTTATGCATATATATGTATTTTTGACATTAGTGTGATTGACTCTTGTCTCACATGATACGTAAACAGCTACGATAGTATTTGACGTTTGTCTTACTTGTAGTTATAAAATAAAAATGTGATAGACGTTTGTCTTACATTGTTTTAAATATGCTAGTTCTTTATGCATATATATGTATTTTTGACATTAGTGTGATTGACTCTTGTCTCACATGATACATAAACAGCTACGATAGTATTTGACGTTTGTCTTACTTGTAGTTATAAAATAAAAATGTAATGGACGTTTGTCTTACATTGTTTTAAATAGGCTAGTTCTTTATGCATATATATGTATTTTTGACATTAGTGTGATTGACTCTTGTCTCACATGATACGTAAACAGCTACGATAGTATTTGACGTTTGTCTTACTTGTAGTTATAAACTAAAAATGTGATAGACGTTTGTCTTACATTGTTGTAAATATGCTAGTTCTTTATGCATATATATGTATTTTTTCCCTCTCTTATAGAGGCTACAGAAAATTTTTTTTGTAACAGATGACGAATCCCAAAACACCGAAAACAATCAGACCCTTAAAATTAAAGAATTGTTAGGCGAGAATCCTCAAGAAACAAAAAATATGGAAATAATTTATATGAAGAATTAACTACAAGATGGAAACATTGCGTTTTAAAAGGAGTACCCGCAGAAACATTGCAACAACTAACTAAAAAATATTTGTTACCACAAAATTCCCAGTTTCTATCAGCACCTAAGTGTAATGAAGAAATTGATATTTGTATACCACGAGACGCTAAAAAACAAGATGTTTTTGTTTCTCAACTACAGACTCAACTATCTCAGGATTTGACAGCGAGTGGTTTTCAATCGATATTAACTAGTTTAGCTGATTGTGGTCAACATTTAACAAACTTACATCATAGTTTGTCTAACTATAGACGTTTTTTGATAAGACCTTTTTTTGAAAGAAACTGACAGAATCCATCCAAACCAATGAATCGGTGACAAAAACTGGTAAGGAATTTAGGATCAGTTCATCTTTAAAAAAAAAGGGTAACAACGGATTTTTCTCGTGAACCTCAACCTGGACCTTCTGGTTGGTCAGGAACTTCGGGGGTTCAGACTCACCGTCCTAAGTCTATTAACAGGAATTATTTAAACTTCAGGCGCCCTCAAAACAACTCAAGGAAAAAGACCCAACAATTCGAAAAGAAGAAAGAGATTAAAAAAAAAAAGAAAAAAAAGGAAAGCAAAGTCAAATACGCTTGTTTTGTAAAAGAATGCTTAGAAAGTTGGACACAAATTACAAACAATTAAAGGATTTTACAATGGATTACAGGCGTTACCTTTCCTTTGAATAGAATACATTTTCAGTCATTTGAACCTAAAGTTTCTATAAATAAATCCGAAATATTAAATTATAAGAAAGTGATAAAAGATTTAATAGAGATAGGAGCTATATCAGAATGTAAACCTACTCAGGGTGAATTTATATCTTCCTATTTCTTAGTTAAAAAACCGAACGATAGTTTTCGTTTTATTTTAAACCTTAAACAGTTAAATACATTTATATTACCGGAAAAATTTAGACTAGAGGATTATAGAACTATTCTAAAACTAGTTAGTAATTCAGGTTTATTCACCAGTATTGATTTAAAAGATGCTTATTTTTCTGTACCAATTAAAGATCATTACAAAAAATATTTAAGGTTTAGATTTAACACAGAAAATTTTCAATTTAACTGTTTACCCGTCAGCTTAAATATCGTACCTTTCGTATTCACAAAAATCTGATGTGGCCAGCACATGACCTCTCGCCATTTTTGAATCAAAAATTTACAGGTTGACACAAAAAAGTATGAAAAAAAATTATATTTTTGTAAATCTGGCAACAATGGCAAAAGTTTAGAAAATTTTAATGATATGAAAATAAACTATAGGGTATACAAAATATATGTGTAAAACTTTATTGCCGTTTTGTATAATAATGGCATCATCACCCATAGCAACTGCCACTTCCGGTTGTGCTATTGGCACCAAAATCTAATCAGATCTAATCTAGGGTATCAGAATCCTGTATGCAAAATTTCAAATTTTTTTATTCAGTAGTTTTTGAGTTATCGTTACTACAACATCCATCCAAACACACACACACACACACTAACACACACACACACTAACACACACACACACACACACACAGACATCATCGCGAAAATATTAAAATCGTATTCTAGGGACCCCAAAACGTGTTTATCCATTGAAAACTCACTACCCAATTTTTAGCATGATTCCTATACCTCTCTTATCTGAAGGGCGAGAGGTAAAAATAGTTAGACCAATTTTAGAGTTTTTAAATATAGTATGTTCAGCTTATTTAGATGACTTAATAATAATAGGAAATTCGATGTGGGAGTGTAAAAGAAATGTACATTTAGCCAAGCATTTACTTATGAACTTAGGTTTTGTGGGAAATACAAAAAAAAAAGAAGCGAATTATTGCCAAAACAAAAAATTTTTGCATTTAGGTTTTGAGATTGAGTGTTAATATGTCAATAAGCGTGCCCAATAATAATAAAAAAAAAAAAAAAAAATATCTATTATAGAAAATATAGATTAAAAACAGATGTCCCATTAGAAAATTTGCAAAACTAATCGGTTCCCTGGTGACCACATCCGACCGTTAAATATGGCTGGTTACATTGGAAAAATTTTGAGAGAGAAAAGTGCATAGCGTTTTCATTAAATAAAGGCAACTATATACAGTGCTTACATGAACATTCCAGGGTATTTAAGAGAAGACCTAGATTGGTGGTTAGAAAACATTTCAAAAGCTCAACAAAATATTAAAAAACAAACGTTTTTCTTAGAGATATATTCAGACGCCTCGAAAACAGGATGGGGAGCAAACCTAGGTTCTTTAAAGACCCATGGTTTTTGTGATGAAACTGAGTGCCATTTTCACATAAATCATCGGGAATTAATGGCTGTGTTGCAAAATACATTTTAGACAAAAATATCTTACTAAGGATAAATAATATAACGGCCATAGCAAGTATTAATAGAATAGGAAGTATCCGTTTTAATAATCTAAATACTACTACATATAAAATTTGGGAATGGAGCGAAAAGCGTAATATTTATATTTTTACTTCCTACATTTCTTCATCAAATAACAAAAGAGCTGATTCAGAATCTCGATTAGAATGAGAGGGACAGAGTATGAACTAAAATCGTCGATATTTGATGAGGTTATTTCTAAATTTGATCATCCTCAGATCGATCTTTTCGCTTCTTATCAAAATAAGAAATGTCAGAAATTTATCTCGTGGTTTCCCGACCCGGAATCTACATTTGTAGATGCCTTTACTGTTTATTGGGGATCCTTTTATTTCTACGCCTTCCTTCCTTTCTCGTTGGTGGGAAGGGTTCTAGGAATAATAGTAGTACCGGATTGGCCTAGCCAGTATTGGTATCCCATATTACAAAAGATATTAATCCCAAAACCCTTAAAATTTAATGCTAAAGATTGACTCATAGCATCCAATTTTCCAGAAGACTCCCATATTGTTGGCATCATTAAGTGATAGCACTTTAAAGCAATATAATATTTGTGTAAAAAAAAAATGAAAAAAAGATGGTGGGTTTTCTGTCAGGAACAAAAGATAAATCTCTTCAAATATAGTTTAACCATAAACACTTATAGGGCCGCTCTTTCCTTATTAATACCCATCAGCAAATATGATGAGGATGTATTAAAAAGATTCTTTAAAGGAGCTTATAATTTGAAACCTTCACAACCAAAATATGCCGCAACCTGGGACATGAGTATTGTTTTAAATTACCTGGAAAAATTA
This sequence comes from Neocrepidodera transversa, assembly GCA_963243735.1. Classification (NCBI taxonomy): domain Eukaryota; kingdom Metazoa; phylum Arthropoda; class Insecta; order Coleoptera; family Chrysomelidae; genus Neocrepidodera; species Neocrepidodera transversa. The sequence goes on from OY725341.1 coordinate 32,820,306, forward strand.
TTTCCTTTAGATAATTTGACTAGAATTTCTTAGTTACAAATTAATTACGCTACTTGCTCTTGTTTCAGCACACAGAATTTAATCTATTTCAAAGATATCATTAGATGATATCCATCGCTCCGATGACACTATTGAGATTCGTATTCCCGATAGAATAAAAACCTCGGGATACAAAAAGCTTCAACCACTCATTGTTTTATCTAAATTAGAGGCTATACCAAATTTATGTGTGGTTAAAACACTTAATTTTTACATTAACAAAACTTCCTTTGAGAACAGCAGGGGAACAAAAAAAAAATCTTTTCATTACCTTTAAAAAGCCTAAAGATACTTTAAGTCTTTGGATAAAAGTTACACTTAAAAACAGTGGAGTAGATATTTCAAAATTCTCCACTCACAGCACGAGACATGCGAGTACTTCGGCCGCGTTTCGTGCTGGGGTAAATATAGAAAGTATAAGAAAGGCAGCAGATTGGTCCGAAAGATCTAATATGTTTGCAAACATTTACAATAGATCAATAACTTCAAACAATGATAGGTTTGCAAGATCAGTAATTTCTACAAAAATGTGATACATATATTATTCTTATTTCTAGATATAAAGTTAGGTAACTCATAAAGTATTAGTTATATTCTGTTATAAAAAGATAAATATATTTTGTTCTTAGAATATAGTTATATTTTCTATGCAAACAAGATTTGTTTTTCTCTCTTCAAAAACAGTAATAATCGCAATACAACGAAATTATATCGCAAGTGTTTTCCTTTTACTTGGTACATCTACAGGGTGTGATAATCATGTAGGACAACAGCGCCGAATAATTATTAGATTGATCGACTTACCTGTAAGGATGATCGATCGAAATTATTCTAGCTGTTGTCCGTAATGATTATCACAACCCTCCCAACCCTTGTCTTCCCTTTCGCGATCTAATTACTCAAACGAATGCAATGAGTATAAAACAGGTATCGAGTCAGGAGCGATAAGGTTTTTTTGCTGTTATTTATCTTGGTATTTGTGCTGGCCTGCATGAATCATGCAAACTACAGGGTGTGATAATCATTACGGACAACAGCTAGAATAATTTCGATCGATCATCCTTACAGGTAAGTCGGTAATCTAATAATTATCTTGTATATTAACTCCGTTATAAACATCTACTAAAAACTATTTCAACTCAAAAAAATTTCATTTACTTCATAAAATTTCCATATACAGGGTAAAATATTTTAATTTCAACTCAAAAAAAAATTCATTTACTTTATAAAATTCCCTTATACAGGGTGAAATATTTTATTTTATAACAGCATATATTCTAAAATTGTAATGAATTTATGATCACAAATTTTGGGGTGAGTTCTATAAAAAAAAAAACTTACACAAAAAAAAGAAAGAAAACTAATTTAGTAAAAGTCCTTCTATTCCACTTTCACTCCAATCTTCTGCACTTATTTCATCTCTTACCTTGACCAGTCACTTCTTCTCAATACCTCTTCTTAAACTGAATTGCTGGTCTCCCCTTCTCATTTTCTACACCTCTGTACTCCTCCTAACGGTTTTTTATTATTATTGATCCTTTCCTTTTAGTTGTCTTCCTATTTGGCTCTCAAACTGTATTATTTGTTTTATTTTTAATTCAATAATGTTTTGAATTTTACCAGTGCATAACTTTCATTTGATTTTTCCAAATTACATTAATTCCCTTTACAAAAACCATACTTATTACTCTGACATAATATTCTGCATGTGTATTTTTTTTGTATAAAAAAAGTTTCTTTGACTTGTTTAGTATTTCTTTATTCAGCTGTCGTCTTCCCAAAATTAAAAGTTTTTTGTTACTCGATTAACGAATAATTATTTCTTTTAATCACTTTTGACTATCTTGCCATTTACTTTTTAATTATACAGCAAAAATTTACTTTAATAGTCTTTCCAAAATTTAACTTTTTCTATTAAATTATTATACAAATAATAATCATTCTTATTATAAAAATGAACTAATAATACAAATAATTTTTTACACTCCACAATTGTTTATTTTATAGTATATTATACACCAAGGTCGAGAAGTAATTTTTCTCATCTGAGCATTATTATTATCCCGAGATGTGAAACATCGAGGGATAATAAGTTGCGAGGCTGAGAAAAATCTTCTCGAACGTGGTTTATATACTATTTTTTCCACTACTAGAACATTTAATCATTTTTACAATGATATTTATTGGATTTTTTTGGGTATATATTTGAAAATAATTTAATGGCAGAGAAGTAGTTTGTGAAAACAATTGAATGGGAATATTCAATAAATTAAATTGACATTTCATTATGTTGCACTGTGAATTTTAAAACATTCAAGTAGCGAAACATGAAGAATTCGTTTCATTTGACACTTAGGTATGAAAAACTATTAAATTGATTTTTAGGTTAATTTTATAATAAGTATTATTGCACAAACAGCACTAATTAATATCAAAATATTTATTACATAACCTTAAGCTATTTCAAACGAAAATATATCTGATAAAGAATCACTTACCTCTATATTATCTGATTAGGTCGAAAATTCACATTAAATGATGGAAATTCAATAGAAATGCTTATTTGCTGTCGAATTTTTTATAATAATTTAAAAAAAAAACTCTCTTGACAAACGTAATGACAGTGGCATATAATTAATTTGACAGATTTCCTAAGATCCCCTACCTCTGACATCACGTTTAGTTACTGATAAACTGATGCGAAACTCTTGGGTTTTATGAATGAAATGAGAATATCGTCGCTATGACCTTCAAACTGAGGCCCACCCTCACTTTGCTATAAGACGCAATGTAAATCTGTCAGTGAGGGTGCGACGACTTGATTGGCTGTAATTTGATGAATTGCATCCACTCTCTCCTTTAAGAAGGATTGAAAAGAGATCATGATAAAATGGGTTGGGCCTGTTCGACTCTCGTAATTTTAGAATGAAATTACATTTTGTTACTACATAAGCTTAAAAGCTTTGAAGTGGTTTATTTACTTTTAGAAATAGAATCGATGTTTTTTGAAATACAATGTGTTTGGATAAAATTGCTTCTATGATAATAAAAAATATCGGTTATACAGTGTACAATTAATTTTAACATTTTTAATGAATTTAAAAGTGATAGTTTAAATGTAACTTTCATTTTCGTTTTTTGTATTCTAATTTTTTTTATTAAATTTATAAGGTCTTTATATACGCTATATTTCAAGTAACTGGTGAATTATTTTATGTAGTGTTAAGGGATTGTCTTTTTAAATTCAATTGTGTAGACTGGAAAGTGATAGTAAATTTAAAAATGCAAAGGTGATTAAATTTAATAATTGAAAGTACCTTTTCTAAACCTTGTAATAGCTCATTTTATTTTCATCTATAAAAATATTTAGATATCCTTCCTCATAACATTTATATTAATTTAAAAATCAATAATTTTAGTATTTTTTCTTTATTCATTACTATATAATAGACAAATATTACTGCACGATTAATAATTTTTCGTTATTGCATGCTTCAATCCATCTCTGTAAACGGCCTGGCTCTTCTGGTGCAGGAAACTTAAAAAATCATTAAGTATCTGATAAATTATTTGAGTACTTACTAGGACAATTCTGTACAGAACAAGTATATTTAGTTTTCCCCATTTTGAAACGAATTAGGAATATTTCTACTACTACTAACTACGAACATTTTTATAGGATACGTTGGGTTCCCAATTGACCATTTTACAGAGCAACTACGTTCCACATACATCACCGGTGTTACTTGTTCTGTCACAGAGATATCACAAGGAAAGCGCGTAAAAATAACAGAGATATCTCTGTGATGCTCCTATGTCCTACCTAAAAAGGGAGCGAAACTCTTTTCTCAAGCGCCAAATAATGTCCCTTCTCTGTCGCAGTTATGTCTCAGAGATGTTTCAGTTTTGTGTGAACTATGTCTCAGGGATGTTTCAGTTTTATGTCTACTATGTCTCTAGAGGACAAAGGTTTTACGGTAAAACTACAATGAGAAAAATATTAACAATAAAACTGCTTCTTAAACCTAATTAATTATTATATTTTAATTTCATAAATATAATAAAAATTATTTTTCTTTCGGTTTTTCCTCCTCTTTGTTTTCGCTGCTTCCCTTGACGGGTCCAGACTGCGGCAATTCTTTCAAATTCCTTCTCAGAATATGATACGGCATCTGAAAGGATTTCATTAATAGTTTGCGATTTTTAATATAAAAAACCTTCTAATATTCAAAGACGAATCTCCTCCGAAAATTTTTCGTATTAATTAAGAAACACCCTCTATATGTCCTAGCAGCATGCATCAATTGCCTGCAATTGGGAGATAGTGAATGTGATAAGTAAAATAATTGTTATTAATAATTTTCGTCAGAAGGCTATTTAATCATACAGGGTGTGGATTATCTCAAAAGCTACAAAAGTAATTTTGAAAGTGTCAATTTTAGACAAAATAAAAGGTGGCCACTATTATTAAACACTGTTTAGTTTATTTTTCACATTCAGTGTTTCTTATGCCTTTGGTCAAAAATAGTAGATTACATACATACCTATGCAACAAAAATGAGAACTAATGCACTCTATTTAGCACCTAGCTTTCTACTTTTATAAACAGCACAGTAAACACGCAAAAAACAGAAATACTTCACAGATTTGCGCCACAGCTCACCTCACATCTCGTTGCTGACATAACCTCGATATTCTTCTCTTCCTTTTTCTAGTAATCAAATAGGCACAGCACAGTACTTTGCTGTGAAATAGGGAACTGTTCTCTGTATGTGAACGTAACTGCTACGAATCTAAACCACGTAATAATACTCTCTTTTCACTCTCAATATGAATTATCGCTATAAGGTAAAAAATCTACTTCAATGTTATGTATAAGTACTACGTAACTGCTACAAAGTATTTACATAGTATCTATATGTTTGCATTAAATATGGAACATGTTTTGTCTTGGAAACGTAGCAGAGACACAGAAAGACTATGTAGTAATAATCCCTTTTCTATCTTTAAATACTATATCACAGCGACATAGATGGTCACTTGGGTTAGGTTAGGTTAGGTTAGGTTAGGTTAGGTTAAGATCGCCTACCTCTGATATCACGTTTATTCTTCAATTGTTTTTATTATCTACTACTAGTAGATAATCAAAAATTATCTACTTGTAGGAGAGAAATTTAACTTCTCGACGCGAACATAGCATAAATAATGACATCTTCTAATACTAGTAGTGGAAAAAATATTTTATACAACAATTACTCTATATAAATTCTTTAAAATTAAGTTTTTTTTCTAACCATAAACTATGTTTATAATATTTAAACAGAACTCATAAAAATTATTGCATTACAAATGTCGAAGACCAATGTGGGGGGCCCTTTAGAATTCACCTGAATATGTGCTGATTAACGTTGGATTGATCTATTTTGGTTTCAATAACATGGTGCAGGATATTATTTGGAAAGACTTAACAAATTCGGTAAGATTTTTTTTTATTATTTTCCACAATTGAATTTACTAATGTTGATATTATTAAATTAAAACTAAAATAATCCAACATTATTAAATAATTTACATAATAGTGAGAGTTATCACAATATACAGTGTGGAATAATAAAAGAAATATACGTGGTATTGAAAATAATAATTGTAGTGACAAAAAAAAATTAAAATAGATTTAAGAGGGGGGAAAAAGATTGGACAAATGGAAGATATGAAAATAGGACAAGGAGATAATGAAGAAATGCAGGAACAAAATGTAGAAGAATGTGATGGTAAGTCTAAGTGAAGCAAAAGAAGAGCAAGTACAAGAAAAACAAAGGAAAAAAGAAGAAGAAGAAAATGTAATGGATGTATTAAGGCAAATGATGATTCACGTGCAAGAAAATAGAAAGAAAAACAAAGAAGAACGCTTAAAAGAAATGCAAGAAATGGGGAAAAAATTGGACAATATTCAAAAAGAACTGGAAGATATGGGAAAAAATTTGACAATTGTCAAAAATAAATGCAAAATATGAGCGAGAAAATGGATAATAATACTAAGGAAATTGATGATATGAAAGAACAAATAATGCAGGAGATGAGAAATAAAATAATAGGAATAACACAAGAATTAAAAAAAGTAAGACAGAAATGATTGACAAATTAGAAGAAATAAAAAAACAAATAAGAATTGAAATGATTTAGAGAATTATAGAAGTAGAAAAGTTACAAAATGTTAAAATTGGAATTTTATAAGAAAAAGATAAAAGATTCGAAGAAGAAATAAAAGAAAAAGTGGAAAAAGTAAAATATGAAATACAGGATACTACAGAAAGAATGGGACTTTTAGATAATAAATTGATGGATACTTTTACAGGAATAGATGGTGTAATAGAGAAAAATATCAAAGAATCAGAAGAAAAGATATTGGAAAAAGAATGGAAAATAAAACAGAATACAGAAGAAAAAATTTAAAAAAAAGAAATACAGAAGATATTACTAATGGGAAGATAATAAATAATCTAAAAAGTAATAGAAACAAATCAATATATAAAGAAATTATAACAAAAATAAAACAAAGAATACAAAAATTGAATAAAAGAAATAAAAATGGAATTCAGAAAAGATATAAAAAATCAAATTTAAAATATAGAAGAGAAACAAATTGATGGATTAATTGAAGATAACCGGATCAAGGACAATGAATACGAGAACCACAGGAAGTCAAAATAAATTTAAATTTAAATTAGTTATAGGGAGATTAGTTAAAAAAATTATTTAATGTTATGTAAAAAAAAAGTCTATTGAGGGAATAATTTAAGAAAATAAATAAATTATATAAGGAATTGAAGTAAGTATAGAAGATATTGATAATGGACATAGGTATGAGAATAAAAGCATAAATAGGAAAAAGTAAGAAAATGTAAGAAATTATTATGAAGATGGTGGTAATAGAATAATAATTAAATAAGAAATATTAATTTAAAAATATATGAGGTATATGAAGATTTATAAAGAAATGTTATGAAGTATAATTCATGTTTATGAATAAATATGGGTAATAGCTAAGCAAATAAATAATTAAAAATTAATTCAAGATAATATTGGAGAAAAGAAGATAGTACTTTATATGGAAAGATAGAGGTAAATAAGTTGGAAATGTTATAAAAGAATAGAAAGAAGTTAAATAAATGAAGAAATAACATAAATGGAAAATTTCAAATGTAAATTTGGTAATTTGTAATGAAATACTCTGTATAAGTTATTTTTTTAAGTTAATTATTGTTTATTTATTAAGATGTTTGAATAACATAAATAATTTTATGATTTTTGAATTTTATAAACAGAGTTTGTTGTTAAAATAACTTAATTTTAAAGAATTTATTGAGAGTAATTGGTGTATAAAAATTTCAAAATTAACAATTGTAGAGTATAAAAAAAATCTTATTTGTATTAATTATTATATCATTACTATGATATGAATGATTATTATTTGTATAATTTAATAGAAAAAGTTAAATTTTGGAAAGAATAATGAAGTAAATTTTTGCTGTATAACTAAAATGTAAATAGACTTACCTGAAGGATGATTAATTGTAATTATATGAACATCTCTTCCGAAATGATTACATAATGACACACATGTAGTTTCCATTACTCTGGGTGTTCGAGTCACAAAGTTTAAAGATACACCTAAATTTTTGTTAAATACCCACACGTAGGGAGAAGACAGAGAGAAAAGATTGGTGCAGGAGACTGGACAGGAAGTAGAAGAACTGAAACAAATTAAGAGTAAAAGGACATATACAAAATTTAATTTTATGTTTATAATTATGTAATGTTTATTATTTTTTTTATTTTGCTTTAGAACTCACCCCAAATTGAGAACATCGAAGAATTTCATAACAAATGGCGCCCAACGTGGGGCTCTTTAAGTAAACGTGGGGCACTTACTTAAATAAATTATAAATTCATAACGCGGAGCTCTTTAAAATTCACCGGAGTATGTGCTGATTAATGTTGGGTTGATCTATTTTGATTTCAATAACGTGGTGGAAAGGATTAACAAATCTGGTAAGATTTTTTTTTATTATTTTCCACAATTGTTGATATTTGGTTGAAATTTTATCATATTATAATTTGAATTTACTAATTTTGATATAATTATATAAAACTAAGACAATTTGACGTTATTAAATAATTTGAAAGTGTCATTGTGACAAATCAAAAATATACAGAGTGGACAATTAGTATACTCATAAATTTATTATTGTTATTACAAGTGATAGTGTTGATTAAAATAAAATAAAATCGACATAAGAGGGGGAAAAAGGATTGGACAAATTGAAGAAGAGGAAGAATTGGAAATAGGACAAGGTGATATTGTAGAAATACCAGAACAAATTATAGAAGAATACGATGGAACAAGTGTAGGTGAACCAAAAGAAGAGCTAGTACAAGAAAAACAAAAGAAAGAAAAAGAACAAGAGAATATAATGGATGTATTAAAACAAATGATGTTTCAGATGGATGAAAATAGCAAAAAAATAGATGAATATAGCAAGAAAATGGATGAAAATCACAAGAAATTAGTTGAAAGTTTGGATGATATTACTAAAAAATTTAAAAAAACAATGCAAAATAATAGAAAAGAACATAAAGAAGAACAACGAAAAGGAATGCATGATATGGGAAAAGATATTAAACAAGAAATTAAGCAAAACAAATTGGAAATAATTCAGGAAATAGAAGGATTGAAGAGTTATAAAGATGATAAAATAGAAGAAACAAAAAAGGAGATAAAAATAGAAATGATTGAAAGAGGTATAGAAGTAGAAAAGTTACATGATGAGAAAATTGCTAAATTTCATGAAAAAGAAAACGATTCCAAGCAGGAAAGAGAAGAAGTAGATAAAGTAAAAGTAGGAATACAAGATACTGTAGAAATAATGGAAATTTTAGAAAATAAATGGAAGGATACTATTACAGGAATAAATGGGCAAATGGAACAAACTGTAAAGGAGGTAGAGGAAGATATGGAAAATACTGAACAGAAGATAGGAGAAAAGTTTAAAAATGAAATAAAGTTGGGTGAAGAAATAAATAAAATACAAATACAAGTCAATATGAACAATATTTCTAATATAGGAAATGAAAGACAAAGGAATATAGAACAAAATATAAAAGAAAATATTGAAAAAGAGAAAAGAAACACAGAAAATATTCATAATGGGAAAATTATAAATAAAATGAAAGGTAATAGAAACAAACCACGATATAAAGAAATTATAACAAAAATAAAACAAAGAATACAAAAATTGAATAAAAGAAATATAAATGAAATTCAGAAAAGATATAAAAGGCGTAAAGTCAAATTTAAAATTAGAAAGGAAATAAATTAATTGATTAACTGAAGATAACCGGAGAATGACAATGGATATGAAGACTATAGGAAGTCAGAAATAAATTTAAATTAGTTTTAAGAAGTTTATTTAAAAAAAAAAGAAAGAATTTAAGTTAAATTAGTTCATTTGTTAATTAAAAATTAAAGTCTCTTGGGGGAAGCATAAGAAATAATTCAGTAAAGGAAAGAAGTATGGAAGAAATTGATAATGGACATAGGTATGGGAATACAAGCATAAATAGGAGAAAGTAAGAAAATGTAAGAAATTATTATGAAGATGGAGGTAAGAAGAATAGTAATAAAGCAGAGAAAATAGGATCTTGAATATAAAATAATTAAATCATAAATAATAGTGTTAAGTGCGGTAATATAATTATAATTAAATAATAAATATTAATATAAAGAATATATGAGGTATATGAAGTTTTATAATGAAATATGATGAAGTATAATAAAAGGTTATGAATAAATATGGGTAATAAATAATTAAAAAGTAATTCAAGATAATATTAGAGAAAAGAAGATAGTATTTTATATGGAAAGATAGAAGTAAATAAGTTGGAAATGTTATAAAAGAATAGAAAGAAGAATAAATGAAGAAAGATAATTTTAATAAGAATTCAGAAAAACGACAGAGTGAAAATTAAATATAATTGTGCTGAATTAAAATTTTATTCGAGGGACTTTACATTTTAATAATCACAATAGTTAAAATATAGAATAGAAAGGTAAGAAATTTTCATTTTTAATTTTCCATAAATGGAAAATTTAAAATGTAAATTTGGGAATTTGTAATGAAATACTCTGTATGAGTCATTTTTATAAGTTAATTATTAGTTATTTGTTAAAAAGTTTGAATAATATAAATATTTGTGAATTTTGAATTTTATAAACAGAGTTTATCGTTAGAGGTTTAATTTTAAAGCATTTATTGAAAATAATTGGTGTATACAGTATTTAAATTCAACAATTGTGGATGAGTATAAAAAAAAATCTCATTTGTATTATCAGATCAAAAAGTTAAATTTTGGAAAGAATATTAAAGTAAATTTTTGCAGCATAATTCAAAAGTAAATGGCAAGTTTGTCAAAAGTGATTAAGAGATAAAAATTATTCATTAATCAAGTAAGAAAAAAATTATTTTTGGGTAGAGATAGACAGTTGAAAAAAAATAATAAACAGATCAATTTTAAAATTTTTATAAAAAATGAATTGTCAGATATAAAATATGGATTTTTGAAAAATTATATTATGAAATAATGAGAAAAAAATAAATAAAAAAGTGTACACCAAAGAAAAATAAAATGTTCGTTATTTAAAGAAGAAAAAAAAAATAAATATTAAAATTTATGGTAAAAAAAAGCGACAACGAAAGAAGAACCTAACCCAGTAAAACAAGTAAGAAAGAGTATAGAGATTATAGAAGTAGAGGAACAGAGACCGAAGAATTGGGTTAAGAGGAGGTAGTGAAAAGAAAGAGTCTAGGTAGGGAGAAGACAGAGAGAAAAGATTGGTGCAGGAGACTGGACAGGAAGTAGAAGAACTGAAACAAATTAGAGTAAAAGGACATATACAAAATTTAATTTTATGTTTATAATTTTGTAATGTTTATTATTTTTTTTATTTTGCTTTAGAACTCACCCCAAATTGAGAACATCGAAGAATTTCATAACAATATATATTTTTTTTACTGGTATTCTCCGGTTACTGTTGAGTAATCCTACCATCTAGACCAATTTTTTCTGCCCAGAACGAGGTAGAGCGCCACAAACATAATTACTTGTTTTTGGACGAGATCTGGCCTAGTATAGCAACTGAAAATATGCGTTGTATTAAAAGAAAGTGCTATTGACGCGCTCTCTGGCATTAAATACGGAATCAATTGAAGAAAACCGCAGCTTCCTATCTTTAATATTAACGGAGCGTTCGTCCAAGAACCATTTTCCGTGTTTATTTGTATTTGTAAAGATACGTAAACAAAGGTAAAAGTAAACAGAATTAAAAACATATTGACCAAACGACGCTGTATAAGCAAACGTCATCTATATTTGAAAGCATCAATTTTATTTATAGAAACTGGCCCACGTTAATATTATGCTACAGCTATTGCACATAAGTGACGTAGGTACACTACAAGTTGCATAGATGCAGTAATTTTTAAAAGTCAATTTTTTTATGTTAAATTAAAGAAAAAAATCTGATGTGGCCAGCACATGACCTCTCGCCATTTTTGAATCAAAAATTTACAGGTTGACACAAAAAAGTATGAAAAAAAATTATTTTTTTGTAAATCTGGCAACAATGGCAAAAGTTTCGAAAATTTTAATCAGATGAAAATAAACTATATGGTATACAAAATATATGTGTAAAACTTTATTGCCGTTTTGTATAATAATGGCGTCATCACCCATAGCAACTGCCACTTCCGGTTGTGCGATTGGCACCAAAATCTAATCAGATCTAATCTAGGGTATCAGAATCCTGTATGCAAAATTTCAAATTTTTTTATTCAGTAGTTTTTGAGTTATCGTTGCTACAACATCCATCCAAACACACACACTAACACACACACACACACTAACACACACACACAACACACACACACACACACACACACACACACACACACACACACACACACACACACACACACACACACACACACACACACATCATCGCGAAAATATTAAAATCGTATTCTAGGGACCCCAAAACGTGTTTATCAATTGAAAACTCAATACCCAATTTTTAGCATGATTCCTATACCTCTCTTATCTGAAGGGCGAGAGGTAAAAACAGAACTATATTTCTATTTTGTAAACCACCAAGTCTTTAATATTTGATTGAATTTTAGGTGCTTGGAATGAAGACGGCAAAGGCGAAAACATTTGGGATCACTTTGCACATTATAGTCCCGAAGCTATAAGTGATGGCTCTAATGCCGATATTGCAGCTGATAGTTACCATCATCTCAAAGATGATGTTGAAATTTTAAACAATCTAACCGTTAGACATTTTATGTTTACTATATCTTGGTCTAGGCTAATACCACAAGGTAAATTTTCATGTTGTTTTAATCCAAATAAGTTTTTAATTATTAATTTTTGTTATCGTTTAAAGGATGTGGAGACGTAAACCATAAAGCTGTACATTATTACCAAAGACTAATAAAGCTTCTAAAAGAAAATCAAATCGAACCAGTGGTGTCTTTATATAATTTAGATATTCCGCAAGCTCTTGAAGAACAAGGAGGGTTTCTTAATGATAAATTTCCGTTTTGGTTTAGTGAATACGCAAGAACTGCTTTTGATATCTTTGGTTCAAGCGTAAAATACTGGATAACATTCCAGTACCCTGTACTGGTGTGCGTTAATGGATATGGGGTTGGTGACTTTGCACCTGGTATTAGTGACAATCCTGGATTTAACGAATACATATGTGGTCACAATCTTCTTAAAGCTCATGCTGACGCCTACCATTTATATGATGAGTGCTTTAGACCAACACAAAAAGGTTAAAAAATCACTTGTTACTTATCTATATTTATAGTGATTTGATTCTTTCCGAGGAAAGTATATACAGGGTGTATATAAAAGGTAGGTCATAAATGTTCGTAGAGGCAGCACGTTAGCAACAAAATGTATAGTTTAAACTACGTGTGTCAGAATGTTTCTATAAATTTTTGAGTAATTTTTATCCAATTGACTTAAAAAAATAAATAAAATGAAAGATTAAAGATTGATCTACGTACGTCCTGATTTACTTTTTCAATTTTCTAATGCTTTTCCACAAAATAATTCCTTTACTTTAAATACCTTTAACAGAGTTTATTAAAAAAAGTAGGTCCAAATTTGAAAAAAACAAGACACGTACGTGAATTTGACTTTTATTGTTATATCAGTTTTTATTTCATAATGAAATATCATACCGTCTTAAAGTAATTGCAATTATTCAAACTGTCTAAATTAAAGCTGTTTAAATTGCGTAAACGGATCCTTAAGAAAAGTTACGTTCAATCGAGTTATTTTTGACACCAGAATATGTGGTTCAATGTATGTTCTACCTTTTTTATACACCCTGTATATTTATATAATTACAATTTGAAGGAAAAGATCAAAAAATAGGTTATTTTTACCTCTCGCCCTTCAGATAAGAGAGGTATAGGAATCATGCTAAAAATTGGGTAGTGAGTTTTCAATGAATAAACACGTTTTAGGGTCCCTACAATACGATTTTAATATTTTCGCGATGATGTCTGTGTGTGTGTGTGTTAGTGTGTGTGTGTGTTAGTGTGTGTGTTTGGATGGATGTTGTAGTAACTAAAACTCAAAAACTACTGAATGAAAAAATTTGAAATTTTGCATACAGGATTCTGAGACCCTAGATTAGATCTGATTAGATTTTGGTGCCAATCGCACAACCGGAAGTGGCAGTTGTTATCTGTGATGACGCCATTATTATACAAAACGGCAATAAAGTTTTACACATATATTTTTTATACCCTACAGTTTATTTTCATATCATTAAAATTTTCGAAACTTTTGCCATTGTTGCCAGATTTACAAAAAAATAATTTTTTTTCATACTATTTTGTGTCAACCTGTAAATTTTTGATTCAAAAATGGCGAGAGGTCATGTGTTGGCCACATCAAATTTTTTTTTAATAAAAATAGTCTAGTCGAGAAGTGAGTTTTCTGCGAAAAATAATTAGATGGGTAGGAAAAACATAAGCGATGGCTCATTCGACGCGGACTGCAATTCTGAGAAATGTGCCATGTCGATTTTTTCCTGTAAATTAAAATTGTAATTGTTATTTAACAAAAAACAAAACAAAAAAGCCATTTTAGTTTTTGATGATAACTATACATGATATCGGGAATTGCAAAAAAGGTCTTTAAAGACGAAGAAATTTCCAAAAAAAAACTTCAACTCCCGAATCTCTAGCTCCAATAGTTTTAGCTTTAATTTGTTGCTGAAAATAGAGTTCCACGCGACCGTTTCGGGATGAATACGCTGCCTCTATAGAAACTACCACATTTTAAATATTTTTTTTAAAGCACTAAATATTGATTTAAACATTTGAAAAAATTATGCTATCATTTCAAACTTGAAGAAAGAAAGTCCCGTTGGAAAAAAAAATTTAAATGCATTTTTCAAAAAGGTAGCCTATTGTTAATTAACTATTTTCTTCAATATATCTGTCTTCATTGAAAGCTGGATAATTGTTTAAATAATCACCCTAAAAAGTGTTTCGCCTCTTTGAGTACTTTCTATAAGCGTACTCAATAAGTTGACGTTATAAAATTATTTAAAATTTGTTTATATTATTTATAACGAGTTTTCGGAGTTAATAACAAATTGTAGTCAATTTTTTTTCTCATACTTTTGTATAGCTGGTTTTATATTATAAATAATAATGAAAATATTTTGGGTAAGATTTTTTAACGCTATTTGTTCATAAATTGTTTATAAACAAGTAGTTTACTTAAATATTTTTGAAAAAAAAAATTTACCATTCTATTATTTAGGATCAATGATGATTTTTAAAAAGAAAATATTTTCTTAAAAAAAAATTCTTATTGTTTATAATCGAAATAATTTTGATTTTAAAAATCATTATTGATGGCTTATAATACAATTTAAAATTTTTTTTTCCATTAATAATTTCATTGTTTATTTAGTGCACAATTTGTTATAAACAATATTTGAATGTCACAACAATGTATTACTAATACTACTAAAAAATACAAAAACAACCATATTCAACAAAGTTGAGAAACAAAAAAAATTCTGCATTTTTTATTGGATTTTCAAAAAAAATACAAAAAATTCTTTTTCGCCACATTGTTGCTTAGGGTTGTTTTTGTAATTTTTAGTAGTATTAGAAAAAAATTATTGTGATAGTCAAACATTGTCTGTGACAAATTGGTAACTGAATTAACAATTAAATTATTGATGAAAAAAAAATTGTTTTTTATTGCATTATGAGCCATCTGTAATGATTTTTAATTGGATTTTACAGTCTAGGGGTATGAACCTGGTATAGGAAGAAATGGAAAGAAATGACAAACCAAGCCATGGGTCTCTTAGGCCTGCAGAGCTAAAGGTATATATATATATATATTTCTTAACTAATTATTTAAATAAAGCAAAATAAAAAAAGATAAACAAACAATAAGAAAATTTTTTTAAGAAAAAAATTTTTTTTTAAATCATCATTTATTTATATACAAATAGCGTTAAAAAATCTTACCCACAATATGTTAATCTTTATTTTAAATATAGAAACATCTATACCATAATATATGCAAAAAAAATATTTTAAGAACAATTTTACGATTCTCCATTTTTAGTTAACTTAGAATTTATAAATCAATATTTACTTTAAAAAAATTATTTTAGATGTGGTAGTTACTATAGAGGCGGCGTACTCATCCCGAAACGGACGCGCGGGACCCTATTTTCAGCAACATATTAGAGCTAGAGATTCGTAAATCAAAAATCTTTGTATGGTTTTTATGTTATCCTCAAAAACTAAAATGGCTTTTTTTCTTTCGTTTTTTGTGAATAACAATTAAAATTTTAATTTGCAGGAAAAAATCGACATAACACATTTCTCAGATTCATATTTTTCCTACCCTTCTAATTATTTTTCGCAGTGAACTCACTCCTCGACTAGATTAAAAATCTGATGTGGCCAGTACATGACCTCTCGCCAGTATTGAATCAAAAATTTACAGGGTAGCACAAAAAAGTATGAAAAATATTAACTTTTTTGTAAATCTGGCAACAATGACAAAATTTTTGAAAATTTTAATGATTCGAAAATAAACTATAGTGTATACAAAATATATGTGTGCAACTGCCACTTCCGGTTGTCCGATGGACACCAAAATCGAATCAGATCTAATCTGATGTACCAGAATTTTATGTGCAAAATTTCAAATTTTTTAATGCAATAGTTTTTGAGTTATTGTTACTACAACATCCATCCTAACACACACACACACACACACACAGACACACAGACACACTAACACACACACACAGACATCGTCGTGAAAATATCAAAATCGTATTCTAGGGACCCCAAAACGTGTTTGTCCATTGAAAACTTACTGCCCAATTTTTAGCATGATTACTATACCTCTCTTATCTGAAGGGCGAGAGGTAAAAGTTGCTACCAACATTCGGTGTCAAATTATTATAAATGACATTTTTACATTTATGTGCAATGTTTTAGGTAAAATATCATTAACCATAACTGCACCATGGTTTGAACCAGTTTCGGATTGTCAGGCCGATATTGACGCTTCTGAACGAAGGATGCAATTTGAGGTAATTGATATATAACTTATTTTTTTTTTAAAGTAACAGTAAAAATATTTATTCTATTAAGGTACCTAACGTAATAAAAACTATTAAAAGGAATAATCTCGGCCCGATTTTTCAAGACTACGGCCCGTCTCCGTCAGCGGAAGAAAGTCCGATTCCAGAAAATGAGAATTTTTCCAATAATTTTTTTTCCAAAGTTTTCAATTTTTTTTCAACGAGCCCCATACGATATGGATATCGATCGACTCGACTTAACTTGCACAACACCTTAAAAGAAATCAGTATCGCCAAATGTGCTGTCCTGATCGAGATATCTCGAATAGAAGTTTCACTTTGTATGGCTGGTGGGGGGCCAGGATCCTCGGACCCGGAATAGCTTATCTTCTGATAAAGCCTTCGTTTTTGAATAAAAACCGATAGCCGAAAGAATTTTCCGGATCAGCCGTACCTTTCTCGAGTTATGATGCGCATAGACACCCACACAGACATACTTTTTTTCGCGGAAAATAAATTTTCTCGACGTTTCATGATATTTTAAGTCATTTGGAGCAAAACCATTTTTTGAGATTTTTGCACGATTTCAATACTTCGATTTGCCCTACTTCACCAAAGGGCTGTAGTAATAAATGTTACCGATATTTAATATACTGTAACTTCCTGCCCTCCTCCCCTGTGTAACTCACGAAAAAAGCGAGTACAAAGTGACAAACCGATGTACGTTTCAATAAGAAACTTCTATACTAACATTTATCATGGTACGAGAGCCCACGAGTCCACGACCAAAATTTTAGCTTCATAGCAATACGATCAAAGCCGTATAAAACCGATTGATCATCCGGAACCCGTAGAACTCAGTATCAGATAATTTTCGAGTAGCACCAAAAATGTCAAAAAATTTAACCGATCTGTATCATCGTATTTCGTCTGATTTTCGAAATGTGGTTGAATGGTAGATCTAATATATCACAAACACATTTTTCCAAAGAAAATTCCAACACATTAAATTTTGAGACCGTTTTAAAAATTTACCGGGCGGTAACGAAGCATTTTTGCTTTATTTTTTTAATTTCCTTTGTGGAAAAATGCATTGTTGCTTAGGTTTTCAATTTCCTGTATGGAAAAATGCATTGTTGCTTTATTTTTCAATATCGTTTATAGAAAAATGCATTCTTGCTACGTATTTCAAATTCTTGTGTAAAAAATAGGCATGGTTGATTTGTTTTCTTAAGTTCCTGTGTAAAAAATGCATTCTCGCTTTGTTTTTCAATTTTTTGTATAAAAAATGCATTGTTGCTTGTTTTCCAATATCCTATATGGAAAAATCCATTCTTACTATGTATTTTAAATTCTTGTGTAAGAAAAATGCATTCTTGCTTTGTATTTTTAATTTCCTGTGTGGGAAAATGCACTCTCGCTTGGAATTACAAATTTTTATGTGAAAAAATGTTTTTTGTTTTTTTTCCATTTCCTGTGGGGGAAATGCACTTTTGCTTTATTTTATAAATTTCTGTGGGAAAAATGCATTGCAGCTTCCGTATTTTTTTTTCAAATTTGTGTTTTTTCCAAATTTGTGTAGGGAAAAATGCATTTTTGCTGTTTTTTCCAATTTTTTGTAGGGAAAAATGGTCTTGTTTTTTCTCCAATTCATATTGAACTGCATTTTTGCTGTATTTCTGTGAAATGGACTATGGCAACTGAACAATTTACCGAAAAATTAGTAATCGTAAATTTTAATTTGTAAAATATAACTGTGAAAATGGTGGGGGGGGGGGGGTAATAACCCCTCTACCCACCCCATATTTACGGTCTAGGATGTGATAAAATAGGTTGTCCAGGTGTAGAAGAAATTGATAGAGTTTGTTTAGCCATCCTCTGCCCTTATGTCATAATCGATAGCGTATTCTACTGTTTTACGTTTGTTATTTGAACGTTATTTTAAATTAAAATATAACTTTTGACATATGTTAAGGGTAACCATCCGCTTTCGATTTGTAATGCGTTGGTAAAGGTTTCGTACTTTTACTCTCATTTTTTTATTTTTTATCTTAAGAAAAAAATTCTGACATAAATGTACTCACAAAATATAACTACGTGTTATGGTCACGGCAGACTTTTTAAAATTAGTTCAAAAAAAAAGTTTTTTGGATGTAAACATTGCCGTTTTTTTATGACTTTTTTATTTACTTGCTGTAACGTAATTAAATATTTATTTGAAAAATTAACTGGACAATAACACGTAAAATTCTTTTCTGAATCCATATATGCCAATTTTTTTATTTTGCGTTGAGATTTGTAAGAGTTATTATTAAATTACGAACACTCTGCAAATTCTGATTTAGCACAAAAAATGGTATTGTAATGTGGCGCCTTCGCACTCTGCGGAGTATATTGAATCATTTCTGGGCGGAGCATACTGAGAACGTATTTAGTATTTTTAAAGAAAGAATTATTCTATTTCCAAGTTTCATTAGTGGTTATAAAAACAGTTTTATATTAGAGAACTAGAATTTGCTGTTTAAAAGTCTTCTGTTTATTTTCTAAAAAATGTCATTATTTGTTTGAAGTTACGTATTTTAAAAATTAATTTTGTATTTAAATTACTGTTTACAACAAAAAACAACTAACCAAAGTGAAACTGATTTATGGACTAATTAAATATGAATAGTAAGGAATTGAAATAATCATGCACTTGCTGAATAGTTGAATAAACAATAATCCGCCGGCAAAAATTTTTTATCCCAATTCTCTTTTTAATTATGCTTTCGTTAAATAACAAATTTTTTACACATATATTTTTTATACGTTAAAGTTTAATTTCGAATGATTAAAATTTTTAAAAACTTTTGCCATTGTTGCCAGATTTATCAAAAGTACTTTTTTTCATTTTTTTTTTAAATTACCAATATAATGCATTTTTATGAAAAATTACACTAAATGAAAGTTGTAGAACATAAAATTTTCTACACATTTTGTCATTACCGTTTTTTTGAATTCCTCATAGTTTCGCCGCTAGAGGGCGTGAAAGAAATTAATATGCGACTTTTTTAGATTTTGAGATAAAATTATGGATTTTTATGAAAAATTACATAAAGCCAAAATTCTAGAAAATAAAATTTTCTGCAAATTTTGCCTTTACTTTTTTTTCGAGTTCCGCATAGTTTCGCTGCTGGTTTTTATTTTAATTTTTAAGCAATTTTAAACTTTATTAAATTATTATTTTTTAGTTAAATTTTAGTACTAAAAATTTAAAACAAACATCTTTAAATTTGCAATAATTAAATTTAATATTTATAATTATTTTCAAAATTTTTTTACAAAAATTGTGGAATTTTTTAAAAATTAGCTGTAACATTTAAAATTATATTACGATTTTCAACTAAATTGAATAACTTCTAAAATATTAAAGTTATTGCAAACTCAGAGAATTGTACCCGCCCATCAGGCACTTCGAATCTACCTCGTTTCTTACCCCTGCGCGTCTGTGAAACTAGCTTGTCTACGAATAGCTAGCCTTAAAGATTGTTTTCATTGACGCATGTTAAGGTGTGTTTGTATTAATAAATTGGTAATGCCAAAAATTGTCTTTTGCTTTATGCGTTGCTCACCTTTTTACATAATTTAGTAATTCGAAACCTCCGTTTTTTTAACTAATTTGTTTCAAATTTCTAGCTTAGGGACGTTTAACGTCTATGAGCAATGATTTTTCACTACATTTAAAAAAAATCCTGCCGGTAGGGTCGACAGGGGGAAGTAGATTTCTGTTTTCTAAATTTGAGACTTTCATCCTTCCCCACCCCACGATATGGTCAGATCGAAAAAAGTTTTAAACGAATAAATGTTATAATAATTACGTCATAAAAAAAGTTTAATGACCTGTTTCAATATTTTTTAAAATAGCGGAGAAATTTCAACCCCATCCAGTTGCATCTCCTTAGGTCGGATGAAAATAAGTTTCAAACAAGTTAATATTTAATATAATCAAAAATGGCGGAGATCTGAGTTTTCGAGATTTCAACCCCCTCCAATTCTCATCCCCTTAGAGGTAGAAAGCCCATTTGCAATACGCAACGAATTACTCCTCCAAAGAATTTTTGTACCATTTTTGTCATGAGACTTTTTTTATGCTTTGATTATTATAAAATTAATTTGTCTGAAACTTTTTTCATCCGACCCACGGGGGTGGAACTGGAGGGGGTTAAAATTTAAAAACAATTATATCCACAATTTTCAAAAATATTGAAACTGGTCATAAGACTTGTTTTATGCTCTAATTGTTATAAAATTAATTTGTATGCAACTGGAGGGAGTTGAAATTTAAAAAAATTCATATAACCGTTATTTTGAAAAATATTGAAACTGATCTTTAGACTTTTTTCATGTTCTAATTATTATAAAATTTATTCGTTTGAAACTTTTTTCGATCTGATCATATAGTTAGGTGGGGAAGGATGAAAGTCTCAAATTTAAACAGAAATATGTTGAATTAGTGCAATTCTACTACCTTTTCTTATTGGTTATAAGTTGGTACACTTGAAAAAGTGTAACTTGTCACTTGTTGGTAATAAAGTCGCTGTTAAGGATT
Source organism: Neocrepidodera transversa (assembly GCA_963243735.1). Lineage (NCBI taxonomy): Eukaryota > Metazoa > Arthropoda > Insecta > Coleoptera > Chrysomelidae > Neocrepidodera > Neocrepidodera transversa. Next base: position 32,841,644 of record OY725341.1, read on the forward strand.
TCTGTTTCTGTTTTTGTAACTTTTACATAATAAAATAAACGTGTTTCTAACTGCTCAGTGTTTAAATAAACTATTGAATTATCTGGCAAGTTTCTACAGGTTATGGGCCCAGACCGTGAAACACTTTAAGGTTTAAGTTTGATTTCAATTGTGAGAGAAAGCATTATGGCCTCAGATAAGCATCAGCTAAATGTGAAAGCCTTTGACGGAAACGGTTTTTCCACATGGGAGTACCGTGTCAAACTTATGTTGGAGCAGAACGATGTACTAGAAGTTTTGTCTATATAGCCACCGACGGATGCAGCACAATTAGAAATTTTCAGGAAGTCTGATGTAAGGGCTCGAAATATCATAGTTCAGTGCCTAGATGATAATATTCTTTAGATGATAAGAGAGAAGGCAACATCTAAGGAAATGATTGACACCTTCAGAAAGACATACGAGAAAACAGGGATATCAACGCAAATAAGTCTACAGAAGAAACTTAGATCAATGAAGTATGAGGGTAAGACAGCTTTATTAGAATATTTTGTGGAATTTGAGAAAATTATTGCTGAATTAAGAAAGGCAGGAGGTAAGATAGAGAATGAGGAAGTTATTACTCAGTTACTCTTTGGAATGCCTGAATATTTTCAATCAGTTGTGATAGCATTAGATGTTCTGTTTTTTCAAGACAAATCCACACTAAAATTAGATTTTGTAAAGAATAAACTATTAATGGAAGAAGGACGGCAAAAATGAATCTGAAATTGAAGAACAACATGCTTTTGCTGGATACAACAGAAGAAAGTGGCCACCAAGAGTTAATTATGACTCAAGTTGTGAATAACGTAGATCAGGGACAAAGTTACTATAATTTTAAAGGAAATTGTTTTATATGTGGCAAGAGAGGTCATAAAAGATATGAATGTCCACAGAGAAAAAGGACTGCAAATCTAGCGGAAGAAGGCCACGAAAGAGAAAATTCAGAATCAGATGTTGCGTTTCTTTTGGACATGGGTAAAAGTACTGTCAGTGACAGCGAGAAACAAAAACCCGAATGTTGTAATCGGGAGGTTATGTTGACAAACTCAAATGTTTATATTGGAAATTCAGATTCCACTGAGACCATTTTTGTTGTAGACAGTGGTGCAACGTGCCATCTAGTTGGAAAACATATGGGACAATTTTTAATAAAAACTCAGGACTGTAAATAAAATAAATGTGGCGAAAGAAGATGAGTGCATTATGACAAAAAGGTAAGGTGAACTTTTGTTAGAAACACTTAACGGTCAAAATATAATACTGAAAAATGTTCTAGAGTGTGATAAACTAACGTACAATCTTCTGTCAGTGAAAAAGATGGAAGAATCGGGATTGAAAGTTATCTTTGAGAAAGGTGCGGTCAAAATTTTTAAGGGTACAAAGTGTATAATTAAGGGAAATGCAAAGAACAATTTATGTTTTGTGAAATTTAAAATCCGACCGATATCTGAAACTGCTTGTTTTGTAAATGACTATGTTATCCATAGAAGAATGGGACATTATAGTAAATTTCCTACAAACGGGATATGTGATGTGTGCATGAAAAGCAAGCAAACAATGAAACCATTTATAAAAGAATTATCTGAGGAGAGAAAGTCAAAAAGAATATTGGAGGTAATCTCAACTGATGTTTGTGGACCAATAAAACCTGAAACCAGAGATGGTAAACGACATTTTGTATCATTTATAGATCATTTTAGTCATTTTTGTATGATTTATTTAATAAAAGATAAAAGTGAAGTTGCTGAGAAATTAAAGGAATTTATTGCTGTTTCAGAAACACAAACTGGTCAGAAAATTAAGAGAATTCGTTGTGATAACGGAGGCGAATATGTTTCGAAAAAGGTACAGGATTTATGCAGATCGAAGGGAATTTTATTAGAATATACAGTAACACGTAACCCGGAACAAAATGGAATCGCAGTGAGATTTAATAGGACTGTGCTGGAAAAGGCACGGTGTTTAATCTTTGATTCACAGTTAGATAAGTCTTTTTGGGGTGACGCAATTTTAACTTTTGCATACTTGTTAAACAGGACTGAAACGTCTGTACTACCTTGTAGGGTGACACCGTTGGAGGTATGGTATGGATTTAAACCCGATTTAAGTAAACTAAGAGTATTTGGGTGCATTTCATATGCTCATGTGCCAGAAGAAGATAGAAAAATGAGCGATCTAAGAAAATGTATCTCGTGGGCTATTGCAGCAATTATTACCGTTTATGGGATCCAAGTAGAGAAAAAATTATACATGCACGTTCAGTAGTTTTTGATGAAAACGGAAAAGAGATAGATATAGAAAAAAATAAGATTAGAATTTCACAGAAATTGTTAATTCAGAAAGTTTTGAAACATTTTAATATGAATGAATGTAAAACCTTAAGAGTTCCTTTACATCCAAAGTTAGAGTTAAAAACAAATTCAAACGGTGTGTTTAGTGCGCCATATAGAGAATTATTGGGAAGTTTAATGTATTTAATGATGAGTACTAGACCAGATTTATGTTTTACGATTTGTTATTTAAGTAGATTTCAAAATTGTTTTGATAAAGAACATTGGGGAATTTTGAAAAATGATTTAAAATATATTGAGGACTTTGGACTTGTTTATAGTAAAGTTAGTAATATAAATTCAGAGGTTTGTGCATTTGTTGATGCTGATTTTGCTGGTGACATAAATGACCGAAAAAGTACTACAGGATTTATTTTAAAGGTTAACGACAAAAATGTCTTTTGGCAGTCGAAAAAACAGTCAGTTGTTGCCATATCAAGTTGTGAAGCAGAGTATGTGGCTCTAGCTACTTGCTGTACTGAAATTTTATTTTCGGGTCAGTTATTAAAGGATATTGTGAAAGATAATGTTTTTCCAATTAAAATATTTGAAGACAATCAATCAACGATTAAAATGGCCTATACATTGGAGACTAAAAGATCCAAACATATTGATGTAAAATTTCACTTTGTTAAAGATTTAGTAAATTCAAAGAAGATAGAAATTAAATGTATTTCAACAAATGAACAGACCGCAGACATTTTTACCAAGGCTCTTTCTGAAAATAAATTTAGTTTATTTAGAGATAAACTTAATGTTTATAAATTTTAATATTTTTTATACAATGTAATGATTTTTAGAATTGGGTGGGAGTGTTGAATTAGTACAATTCTAATACCTTTTCTTATTGGTTATAAGTTGGTACACTTAAAAAAGTGTAACTTGTCACTTGTCGTTTGGTAGTAAATGACAGGTAATAAAATCGCTGGTAAGGCTTTCTGTTTTTGTAACTTTTACCTAATAAAATAAACGTGTTTCTAACTGCTCAGTGTTTAAATAAACTATTGAATTGTCTGGCAAGTTTCTACAAAATACACTCCAACACCACTTGGGGTCTTTGAACCATTAGTCTACAGTACATAAAGCTTGGCTTTCTAATAGTCATTCATACACGATTTCAACAAATTAGGGGAAATATTACAACCTCAATTATTTTCGAACCTCTTTCTCTTGCATAATTGGTATTTTATTGAAAAACAAAATTCATTGAAATTTTTCTTTTCATTTTTTTGTTTTTCTTTTTATCACTTACTGAATTATTTTTAGCAGATTTAAAAATCAGCTGTAGCTTTTCCGCCTAGTGGGAACCAGTCTTCACATTTTCGTTTCTCATTTGTCACTTTTGATAGTCACGTACTTGTGTAGTGTAGTGATGTAATTATTTTTCCTGAGTTTAAATAAGCATTTTGGCGCCAGATTACTCCTTCAAAAATCGAAGATGATTTTTCTAGTAAAGTTGATGTTCATTTCCAAAAGAAAAATAATCCACATTTATAATACATATAAGTGGTGTTTTCAATTTTAAAAATTGTTTCAAATTTTGATTAATGTTGAAAAATATTCAAAGATTTTAATTTCAATTATACGATGCGCAGAGAGATTTAATTATCTTTTTTAAAATCCATGAATAAAAAATACTCCCGTCACAACTTTAAACATTTATTTTTTTTTTTTTTTTGTAAAAATAACTTAAGAAAAAATATTCTAATTCATCACAACTTTAAATACGATCATTCTACAGTACTTTTGCTAATTTTTTTTTAATAAATATTTTGTTTTTAGATTGGTTGGTGGGCTCATCCAATTTATTTGGGCGACTATCCTCCAGTTATGATTGAGAGAATTGGAAGATTATCAGAATTACAGGGTCTGGAGGAATCTCGACTACCAAGATTTACAAGAAAAGAAGTCGACTGGATCAAAGATACTCATGATTTCTTTGCTATTAACACCTTTGACAGCTATCACATCAGTGATATTCAAAATGAAGAATGTTTATCGCCTTCTTACGCCAGTGATACTGGAACCGAAGCTTCACAAATTAAAAGCGTAATATAATATATATAAAGTTATTTTTCTAAAAAAATTTTACATTATGCTAATATTATTTCTTTCAGACCGATGCTTTTGGAATTAGAAACGTAATCGTTTGGATTAAAAATCATTATTTGAATCCTGCTATCTTTATCTTAAGTAATGGGTATGGAACATCAGATAATACTTTGGATGATTACGATCGTATTGATTATATTAAGGTAAATTTTATTTCTAATTCACATACACTATCGATAAACCAGAAACGATATTTAGGATTAACCCTTCGTTTGTGATAACTTAACCATTCAGACTTCGTTTATATGTTCTTTATGTCGAGTCGGACAAATGTTTTATTTGGAAAATTCTGGATAGTGGGGCGTTTTTTTCTGTTCCCTCGCAAATTCATTGCTTTAATGTACAAGGCATACATAAAGTTTTTCTTTTAATCGCATGTGTTTTTAATTTAAAAGCGAAAAAAATATTGTCAGACAAATATTTTGGGATTTTGGCGAGTCCGATACCCCAAAAACCCCAAACTTATGACGTCATGACATTTTCTAACTCGCAGCTGATTTTTGCAGAAACGTTTAATGAAAATATTGTCCGACAAATTTTTGAAAGGGTACTTAAGAGTTTCATGCAAAAGAAAACGCCCCCCTACCCAGAATTTTCCAAATAAAACATTTGTCCGACTCGACATAAAGAACATATTGATAATAAAATTTAGATATAAAGATAAAAAAAAATATTGAGTTTCGTCAACTTTTGATAAAATTTTTTTAAGAATTGTCAATACTGTAAAGAGTGGCCCAAATAATAATTGATAAAGGCAATTAAGAAATTCAAATTATAAACATTTCATTTTAACAACTTAATAATTGTGAGTACATATAAGTATTTTATTTTAATCTTTATTTTTTTTTCTTTTTGTTAACATGAGGTCCGAGATGACACACCTGAAAATAAATAAAAGACACATCATCATATTCATTCAGATCGTAATCAAATATAATTTAAACGTTTGTAGATACCATTTTCTCCTTTTACTTTTACTTTAACATGAATAAGAACATCATAAGTATTAATTATTTAAATACCAATTCAATTAAACAATATTAATCTAAATACACTGATGGGCAGAATCACGCAACAGTGTTTTGGATTATTTCAATTCATCAATAATCATATTCATTCAGATCTTAATTAAATATAATTTAAACGTGCGTAGATATAGTTTTCTCCTTTTAATTTTACTTTAATAAATCCATAAGAACATAATAATTATTCATTAGTTAAATACCAATTCAATTAAACAATATTATTCAATATACACTGTGGGGTAGAATCACGCAACAGTGTTTTGCATTACTTCAAGTCATCAATATTAATAAATATACACTGAGGGGCAGAATCACGCCAAGTGCTTCACTAAACAATTAAATATTAAATAATTCAATAGCATAAGTACGAGAATATCAGCATTTATTTTTACCGTTATGTCGAAGTTAAGATCTCTCATTTCTTTAAGATCAGTAATAATAAAGTCACCATAAATCAATAGTAATAAAATTAGCATAAATACATAACAATACAATTGTCATAAATAAATAATAATAATATTGCCCAGTGAAAACTCACCAAAATTCAATTCGTGGACACACACAAAACGATACACCCTTGTTTATTAAACGCCATCGATATACTAGTTTTTATCTATTCTAGTCATGTGTAACACTGTGCTGAACGGCACTTTTGTGTTGACACCTTTAGGCGACGTTAATTGTCGCAGTTCTCTTTCAGTGTCGCCAACCTAAGTTTTTAAAACAAAAACTTTTACATTGTTGCGCATGCTCGGTGCGGAATTAGTTTCTCTTTTCAATAATAAAAATAAGAAATTTAGTGAACATATACCAAACTACTACAGTACGATTTTCAGCAAATTATAAATCAATTGAATTTATTTTGTTTAATCGGTTTGCTAAAATTGATCAAGGATGTTAAACTTATGTCCATGTGGGAAGTATATAAAAATATAAACTTTTATAAGTTACATTTGAAAAACATTATGTAGGGGAACAGAATTTGATTATTCTCTTTTCTCTAGCGTTTATTTTCGAGGACTCGACTAAACAATACATTCGATAGAGCACCGAACTTAGGTTTGGAAACTGTACAAGTCATGCTAATGTAATTTAATTCTGACATGTAGGTATCTAAGATATATTGCATTTTCCAAGGAAAGTACTATGAGAACCCTTTATTTGCTATTTAATACAAATAGTAGAGAAATGAAATGGTTCTAATAAATTTTTGATAGTTAGAACGTTATAAAAACTTTGTTAAAGCAACAATTTATATACATTTTATTAGAGATACATCAGTTTTTAAGTTATAAGATAAACTCATATTTTGCGACTGAAAATAAATTGCTAGAAATAAAACCAGAACTACATTCCCAAGAAATTTATTTTTACTGTTTGAAAAACAACTTTCTGTTTAAATAAAAAATATTTATAAGTTTTCATTAGTATTTTATGTTCAATTACTACTATTAACCTAAAAGACACAAACGAGAAAAAATAAATAATAAAAAGTAAAACATTACAAGAACATATTGTTAACAAAATTTAAAATATGAAGTATTCTATTTATTCGACATACAAATTTTTTTGATTTCTTTGTAAAATAATAAGATTGTTTCTCAAATTTTTCTTTTGCTGCCTGCTTTGTTTTCAATTTTCATACCCAATTTATTCGTTTGCTTTTTGAATGCACCTTCATCTAATGCTAATGTCATCGAATAACTATTTGTTTTCTAGGAATATTTTCCTGTCTCAAAATTTTCATGTTCGCATTTTTCTAATTGTTTCTTTCAGGAATTATACAATTTTTTCTTCACAATTTCATTCGGCCCACCTAGTGAACTATTGTCTGAAACTTCTGCTAAAAAAGAAACTCCCTCTCTCCTGCACGTTTTAACTGCATTACTGTTAAAATTCACATATAACGGTGGACACATGTTACATATTTGAAAAAATAACATACGACAATCAGAATCCATTATATGAAACTTTATAATAATTATTATCTGTTGATGAATTTTCCAACAGTTTCAGCTTATGGGCATTTATCACAATTTTGTCTTTATAGCTATTTGAATGTGGTCTTTCCATTGATAAAATCCTTTGCCACATTCTCTCCTCTTTTTAATTGTAACATTAGATTTTTTGTTTAACTGTAGTTTCAATAAATGATTTAAGTTTTCTAACACCATATTTAATATTTAACTTCATAACAGTGAGCCCACATTTGTAACCTATCTTCATTCTGGAAATAATATCGACAAATAATAATTTACATTTCTTTTATTTTTTTATAACTTTTTTGTTGTAAAATTTTGAAATTGTTTATGTAATTTAAAAAATCTATTTAATTTTTGTCTTTCAAAAATTCCAGGTCATTATTTGCCACTTCTACAAATATTTCTTCTTTAGTTTCTGTTAAAATCCTCGTTTCATTTTTCCATGGGAATTCCATTCCTGAACTTTTAATGCTCTCGCTATCATGTCATTTTCATGTCTCTTCTAATAAAGTCAAGGATACATTTGATAAATCTTGATTGCTTATAATAAATTATAGTGCTTTATCTTACGAAACTTTCCATTTTTCTTTTGCATCCTTTGGAATGCCCATTTTCAACTTTTCTACAACTGTATTTTTTTCATTCTTTGATAAATGGGTAAATCTCAACTTTTCTTTATGTCCAACAAGTATCATGACATATTTAGCAGCGACGATTACTTCAATTCGAAATTTAGAAAATAATTCTATAAGGATAATTTCCATTTATTTTAGTTAGACCACCTGCTTTGGGTGTTCTTGTCAAATAAGCTAAAATTTAATAGTTTCTTACAATAATTTTTAAATATATAAATAAAATATGTTATTTGTAATATATGCCTTTTGAGCTGCTTCTGTTACAATTATAATAAAAGAACTTCATTATATTCTTCCTTCTATAATTTTGCAAACATTTCCAAATTTCGAAACCTTTGCTAAACAAGCTAAAAATTGTTTTTAATACTACTTCCTGGTGTATAGCTGGATTTATAAACTCTTGAACAGCAACTGCAACCTCAACGTCAACCTCAACTGCAAAGTTAAAAGTATTTTATCTTTGTGCGAACGGCAAATGATGGAAATTTAATTTTCCATATGTTTCCACCTCTTCTTGTATTTGACAAAAAAATACGATTTGAACAAAATAATGAATACCATTATAATAATATATAATTTTCAAGTTAACACATTCGCTTTCTTGGATTTTATAGATATAAGTTAATACATTCGTTTTCTTTGGACTTGTAAATAAAAAAACTAAAGGTGTATCTCAGGCAGGTGTATGACATTTGACGTATATCAAAACTGTCAATTTTCTAAATTGGTAGCACTGGGGAGAACTGCGACAATTAACGTCGCCTGACACCTTTAGGTGTGTCGCCAGTGTTGAAGCAGCGTACATAACACAGTGGCACGTAGTAATGCACTAGTCGGCGAGCGGTGGGAATCGAGGATCCGGGTAAGCGGTGTAAGTGTGGACGAGTGCGATGCGAGTATCACTCATACACATTCACTACTTCTTGAGTACTTGAATCAGAATCTGATCGTATCAGTGTCACTGTTGCCAGCGCAAATGTTGTCTTCTTTGGAACCGTGTAACATAATTTCGATATTTGAAATTCTATAAATTGTAGATTATTGTTTCGAAGTTGTTTTTCTAGACAAAAAAAAATAAAGTCTTATACGTTTTTCTCTATTCAACCCGCGGACCGTAATAGGTAAATAGAGACAAATGGATAATGGCCTAAAAAGTCTAAAATAATACCAAGATAAAATGTAATAAAAAAAATAATTTTTATTTGAAAATGTAATTAGAATTTATTATTTTAAAATTTAACAAAACAAAATAAACTTTTAACTGAACACATATAATACCTTTGGTAACTGAAATGGTAACTAAAGTAAAAAATACATATTTTAGATATCTATATAACAGAACTAAAAATAAAATTGCACGAAAAACATAACTAATCCTTATTGTTTAAATTGTAGCCTAAAAAAATAACTTGAGATATTTTATTTGTTTTCAGTCTTTCTAGTTTTTCGGTTACTATTTGTCCAGCTTTAGAAAATATCCTCTCACAGGGAACAGATGTAGCAATAATACAAAGTCTGGTTTTCATTATTAGGTATAATTTGGGATATATATGCCTTCTTTGGTGCCACCAAAGAAGAGGATCCTGGTCTACTCCTGAACTGTCTTTCCTGGGTAAAATAGGTTCATCCAAATATTTGTCTACTTCAACGATAGCTGATGCTTTTGGATTAGTGGGTTTCAAATATTGTTGAACTTCTATATCAAAATCTTTCCATAAATTTTGAAGTAGATTTTTATTTTCCATTTCAGCATTTCCACCGTCTTGTACCTGATCATCTTTTTCTGTTACATCTTCTGGATGGTTCTCATATACTAAATTTGTATTTGCTACTTTTTTATACAGAATTTGTACAGCTCGTTTGTACTTCTCCTGGTTTATAAAACCAAGTTTTTTAAACCTGGGATCTAGGATAGTAGCTTGAACTATTAATTCGTTTTCTTCTACGTCACGAAAACGTTGTATTAGTTCCAGTTGTAGGTTTTTTATCATATTTTGTGTTTGAGGAGCGAGTGTACTGAAGTTAAATGTATTTAAATGTTTTGTGATTTGCTTACAATAAAATATAACAGTAGAGGCACTAACAGTTTGGTCTGAACTTACAGCAGTTGTTACTAAATCAAAAATTTCAAGAACTTTTATAGATTCTTCTGCTATAATCCACTCCTCATTTTGTAAGTGAACAATAGATTCAAAATCTTCACCTTGTTTTTTACGGGATGAAGTACTTAAAACCGCCAAGGTGGATATGATAGCATTTTTCATTTTCAAAACCCTAATTATCATATCATACGTAGAGTTCCATCGTGTAACTACTTCATTTTTAAGTTTTATGTCCATACGCTCTGCAGTAGCTTTAAGTTGAGCAGTTGCATGGCTACTTCGTTTGAAATAGCTAACAATGCTTTTTATTTTATTCACAACTACTTTAATTTAATTTAAACCTGATTGCGTAACCAAATTTAAAGAATGGGCAAAACAGCCCCAAAAACGCCAATCACCAATGCGCACAGCTGCTTTTATATTTGAAGCATTGTCTGAAATAACGGCCGTTATTTTGTTGGTTATATTCCATTCAGCTACTAATTCTTTAATCTTATTAGATATATTTTCACCAGTGTGTCTTTCTGTGTAAGATATAGGTACATCCTAACAGATCTGAAGTTAAAAAGGTATTATTTTCCCCTTCTACAATATAATGAGCGGTAACACTATAAAAACTGTCAGTTGCACGTGATGTCCACCTATTAGTGAATTTGAAACTGTTTTTCGTGTAGGAATCCTGTAATTGGGAATTAATAAATTTAACAAACATTTAAATTCTTTATCCTCAACGATACTAAAGGGGTGATATTCCTTGGTGATCATAGATATCAACTGTTTGTCTATTTCTTTTTGTTTTGCACTTGGCAAAGGCTTTTGAAAAAAACCAGTGATTGTTTGAATTTTACTTACTCCTGAAGATGTTGATGGGAGAGATTGAGACTTATACTGTTCATTGGTTACTATAGAACACGAAGCCACTTCTACCGGTCTTTGTCTATTGATTGGTTTTGTAGGATGTTTATGGCTCATATGTCGGATAAGCGTAGATGTAGATTTATTTTTAAAAGATAATATTTGTCCACAATACAAACATTTTACCTTACCATCAGTGTCGTCTGAAAAATCAGCCCAAATCTGACTTTTTTTGGGGCTCATTTTACACAGCTAACCATAAAACTAAAATAAAATTAATTAATTTCGTGTGTTCTAATTAAATATAGACATTATTCAAACCTTTAACAAGTATTAATTTCTTTAAAAATGGATAAGTGATCAACTTGTTAAATTTCTATTTCGCACAAACACTTCTAAAAGACTTAAACAAACTCTCTCAATTTTAAAATTTTCAAGACAAACAGAACACGAAAATATTGTAATGGGCCGAAGAATAAGAGCATAAACTGTGAAAGTCCCCGAATCAGCATTCAATGCGTAAGTGTGTTGTGTTGCCATATCAATACTTAACGAACCACAGTCTGAGAGTTGGCTTGAATTTACTAGGTATTGTTTTTTTTTTTAATAAAAACATTTTTTTAATTATCATTTAATAACACTGTGTAGTTAAATTATAAATGGTTAGAAATACAAAACAAATTTAGATTAAAAACTTCATTCTTTATTTTTGCATATTGAGGGTCTGGCAACACCGACTGTTTATATCTAACAGGTGCTGGTCTGGCACTCGGTATGGTCGAAACTAGAGATAATGAAATATAGATAAATATTCTATACTCTGGCTGGATACTCCCTCCGATTCTCCGATGCTCGATACTCGTCGACCGAAACCCAATAGTGTTGCGCTGCGCGAATGATTCTGTGAACTACGGCCACGGCGCATCATGACACAATTGTGCTAATACAGGGTGTTGATACATCAAACAGTGTTAGTGTTGTTGTATCAACACCAGAAAATTGTGGGTGTTACCCATGACTAATCTATTCACTATTCAGACGAGACCCATCAAGGGTTTGCTGGCCACTTGAAACTTATGACCGCGATGGTTACAAAATTTGGGAATTTGTGTGTTTCGGAGAATCAACATACGAGTTAAAATAAACATTTATACTAATAATAAAAATGCATTCTTACAATACAAAAATGGGAATTTTGTTAGAAAGATATTTATGAAGTTTTGAATGTTGTCAATCTTGAATTAGAAGAAGAAATAAAGAATTTATTGAACAAGGTGAGATTTTCTTTTGAAATAAACAAAGAGTAAAAATAAAATAGACCAAGGCATATAAAGTATTATGTCAGGGTGAAACAAAATAAATATTTAGAAGATATTATCAAAGGACAAGGTAGATAAGCTGTAGAAGAGGTGAGAGAGTCATATAGAGTAACAAAAGGGTAAACACAAGATACAGAATGAGAAGAGGAACAGGAGGTTAAAAAGATTCTATAAGAAGAAGTGAAGGTCAAGAAATGTACAGAAATTAATTTAAATCAATTTAAAATTTATATTTGTACAATATATAATTGTCTAAATTTATAGTCGAGTGAACCCAGTCCGGATTGAAAGTCTTAGATAGACATCTGAACTACCGGGTATTCCATATCAATATATACGGTTAGGTAATCACAAACTTTTTTAGGCGTGGGCCCAATGCCTATTATTTTTTATTCACGTTTTGAAACATTTCAAAATAGTTACTTTTTTTTGATTTCATAATGATTTTCAAAAAGAATACCGATATTATGCATATCGAAGGGCCGACCATGCGTTCCATTTAATGAAATTAAATGTTTCATTAAAAACGGCTGTGGTACACTATAAAGATTAATAAAATGAAAACTATTTAATTCTGTTAAATGCAAAGCTTGACCTTTAACGTTGTGACATCAGTCGTAGATGCATAATTTTTGTAACCGTCTTTTGATCTAAATGCATTATATACAGTGTCATCCCCAAAATATGCACCATATGGTAAACTTATTTATTAAGGGTTTTTCGACAAAATTTTATTCTTAGAAAAACATTTGTGTAACCCCTAAAACGAAACATGCATCAACAATATATAGTAAAACACGTGTAATATACGAGGAGCCTTTAAAAATTTAATTTTGAGACAAGAGTAAAGTACCATTATTTTGAAACATCTCGAGAAATTTTCACCATTCGAAAAATAATATAAAACTATAAATTTACAACGTATTTTTGTATCTTTTAATGTAAAATTGTAATTGTTATAGCCAAAATAAATATTTTTTTTTTAAATTTTGTGTAATTTAATAGACAATATCATAAACCTTTTTACCTAGAAAGGACCCGGTAAGATTGTTGTGAATGGATTTTCCAAGTTTAGTTAATTGCCATGTAAATTATATTATAATACCTTTTTGATTGAATTTCTAAGTAAAAATTTTGTTTAATACTTTTTCCAAGTAAATTAGATTATAATTATTTTATCAGCAATCTATTAATGCACTGTATAAATTAAAAATTTGTTCATTATACCTTCACCGGTTTGAGAAAGCGACTGTGTTAGCGAAACGCATCACGATTGTATATTGAACTAAGTACAAATAATGAAGATTTATACAAATTAAATTGTTTTATTTCATCGTATAGTATGGATCTTCATCAAGTCTTTATCTCATCTATTCAATTTTATTCCTCCTAACGACTCTCATTTCCTGCAACTTCGCTTCTCTTTTTGTCTTGCATCTTTTTTTAATTATTTGGTTTTTTTTGATTTCTTTTCCCCTTTAAGTAAGATGCTAATACGCCATTTCTGGGCCTTTGGAAATTTTTTATTCCCTTTACCATACTGTGCTTCTTTATATCTTTGAGGGTCTTCATCAAGGCACCTTTATTCTACCTAAACAGATGCCTTTTTAATCCAGATCTCTTCATTTCATTTTCATTTTCGCTATTTTATTGACTTGTGCCATCTGAAAACAAAGAAGTTGCGTACCTACCTATCAAGGCATCAATTCTTCTTCACAATTCTTTTCAAAGCAAGATTTGTTGAAATTTAATAAAACAGTAGACAATCGATTGTTATTCGTGTTCTGATAGGCTGGCCGACAACTGGCACGGACTATACCATTTCTCGACCATATACAAGCAATCATTACATTTATTTCATATACCGATCAATTCACTGTACTGCGAATACGATAACCATGATGACGAATTGACGCTTGTCTCCAATTATCATTGCGCAACCTTTGCTATGATATTTTTAGCATAACTTTATAAATTTTACAACATAGTCGTTTGTAATACTAAATATTTTGTTAATAAATTCAAATAAAGAATGAAGTAACATATTTGGACCAAAAATAGTATTTTCAAATATCTCGAGTTAATCTGTGTATTTATTTATTAAATTTAAGAACATTTTGACAGATACCATTATAGCGCATCGGTTAAGAGTGCTGGCATAATAGTATACCTACATTCTCCGTGGTTTCGAATCCTAGAGCGAACAAAATCCTTTTTGTTTAATTTTTTAACTTAAGTCAATATTAGTGAGAAATGCAACATCTAAGACAAACTGCAGAAGCAATTAAAAGCGACCGAAGAAAAGCCGAGAAATCAAAGGACTCGACCGAAGAGTATCCGGAAAATGCTTCAGTTAGTCCGAAGCCCCACACTTTGGCGCCTTAGTCCAGGTTTCGGATTGCCTTGGGCGCCATCTTCCGTTTAGAGTGCGAAAGCCAGTTGCTCCGGGCAGCGTCAGTGAATAATTAATACTCCAGGGGTCGTTATTGTTTCGACTAATGCCTTAGTAGCCAGAATTTTTAATTGACTCGTCGACGCTGGGTATGTGTGCGCAGAAACCGAAAAGCATTTAAAGCTTTGTTGTCGTGATATTTGCAGTGTTGCCAATGTCAACTAAATTTTAATACAGGTTCTTTGATTAAGGGAAAAAAAAATAATATAATAGTACTAATAGGTATGAGTAAAGCGCAATAGTAGATTCTGTAACAAGGTTAGAATGAAAAATTCGACACGAGTGCAAAATTCCGAACGCGAGCGTCAGTGAGTATGAGGAACCACGAGTGTCGAATTTTTTCATTCTAACCGAGTAACAGACTATATTTTCTCCACGATCAAAAAGTATGAATCAAAATTAAATTAAATCTGAACACAACTTATTTGTTGACATATTTGTATTACATTTTAGTAATATTTATAGTGTTATGGTACACTTACCAAAATTAAAATCTGGTGCATTGATGTTTTTTCATAATTTGCAATTTTAGATCATATTAAATTCTATATCTACTTCACTTGATTTTTCACTCATTATTTTGTTTAAATTAAAACTTGTTTGAAAATAATTATTATTGTCGCCATTTTGTATCTGACAGTGACACTTTTGAAATCCATGGCAATCCCATATCGTTTATTACGATTACAGAAAATCCATTCTTTACCTTGATAAAGAATGAAAATACATGCAAAATACTGATACTGAACTCGGCGAATGGTTGAACCCGCATAAAAATGGATATGGACTGTACAAATCCCGTTCAGCGTCGGTTCAGCTGAACTCCAATATTGTAATAGTTTTGTTCGCGGGTGCAATTCCGAACCAGTTCAAGGACTACTCGCATGCGCAGTTTAACAATCAGCGTTTGCGGTTAAAAAATTCTGAATTTTTAATAACAGTTCCCCGTTCGCGGATCGTATCGAACTGGTTCATTATTGATTTAGAATCGGTCCTAGCGGTCCTTGAATTTTTGTTAGTACTGAAAGTTCGGTTCTACTGCTCATGCGCAATATCGACTTAATTGTCAGCTGTTTTTATTTATTGATTTTTGTTTTAATAATCTAATAAATTATAGTAAATTATACATATTTAATAATGTTTTTTTTATTAATACGACTATTTTCTGTAATTTTTATACAGCTTTAGAAAAATTAAAGTATTCTGGTGAGTTCACTTATAACCCTTCCTTCTTTCAGTTGGTTGAAAAGACCAAAAAATCGGATACTTTTCGAAATGTTTGTTGTTAATATAAAAGTAAATTAATTAATATTATTATTTATTTATAAAACGTTCGTTGGTACGGAAATCGTTCGCGGTAAAACAAAATCTAGAATCGGTTCATAACTAAGGATGCGCTCTACGTCAGTTATGAATTAGTTCTGAATCCGTTCAGAATCAGACCCGCGAACAAAGCTAATGTTTGTATCTATCCTAACAGCGTTGTCAAATTTTGAATTTACGACGAAAATAAGGACATCTTTGTTTCTCTAATTAGAAAATAAAGAATGTAAATAAAGCAAGATAATCTTGAGGTCGCCAAAAAGTTTCGCGGCCGTGGTATACACACTATTTTTCGTGCAATCGTTAAAATTATGAAATTAGATCATTACCAATAAATACATTATTGCTTTAAAATCAACAGCAGTTCAATTTCATTAACAAAATCACAGCTGCTATGGAAATGACAGTGTTCGAATATACAAAATATTTTGACAGATCTTGACAAAACGCAAATATGTCTGACATTGATAGTAATATTTCAGTATCTTGTTGCTTCAACTTCTAAAGTAAATACAAGTAATAATACAAACTGTACAATTACAATTAATATTTATCTTGAATAATATAAGTATGTATTTGTTAATTTAAAAATTAATACTGTACTTAATAAAAAATAATAACATTGTTAGTTTCGTATTGTAAAAATGTGAAATTTGAAAGTGACCTTTTGCTTTTTCGGCCGTTACCATGGGCAACGGCTGCGAAATTGAATTTCGCGGCCGCTGTGGAGAACGCGAAGCACTCACTTCGCGTACGACTGCACGAAAATACTATTTTCTTCTTATCTTTATTTGGTTTTGGGTCGCACAAATATTATTTTATGAGGTTATGTCAGTTATGTAAGGTGATTATATATGGGTCGTTTTTCACAAAGTTTTCATATTGGCTTTTCATATTGAAATTAAATTACAGCCACCATCCCCTACTAATAAATTGTCATTAAAATCCCCGCGTTCAAAATTTGCCCTCAATAAACAGTTTGAAAAAATTGTTGAATCATGAGTTGGCCAACGACATACTACGTCTTGAAATTGACAATTTGAATCACACTCTAAGACATTTCTTCCATTTAAAAAAATAGAAATAACGCGGATAAAACTTATTCTTTTTCTATAATGGACAACACTATACAATTAATTATATATTTTTCATTTTTTTCCACAAAAAAACAAAACTCAAAACTGTGGAGAAAGGATAAATAACCAATGAAGAATGACAGCATAGTGGTACCAATCTACTATCTAAAAACGCATCTGAACTTAGTTTAAGCCAGGAAACTTGACCGCTTTGTTGAACTCGCAGATAAACTCTGTTTAGGAACTGAACTAGTATTGTACAACGTTATGAACCAGGTTTACGTTGAATCGAGGTTCAACTCGCATTGTACAATCGGCCCTAAAGGTTTCGTCCTGAGTCAGAGTGGAGAAGAATAATAATTCAATTGTACTTGTACCAGCAAGCCGACTACCACGCCTGACCAGCAAGCAGTACACCGGTGAGGAAAAGTAATAAGATCGATCACCTTTGAATAGGTAACAAAGTGCTATTTTTGTATTGAACGCGATTTAATTTTAATTTGTACCGTATATAAATAATAAATTTTTGTTTAATAATAACCTTGGCTGCTGTGAGCAATCACTTCCAAGTAAATATTCCGTATACAGGGGACACCGCGTTTTAATAATAATCAGTTGGTGTCATGAGAAATCACCGCCTAAAAATTGTACCGCGACTCGTTTATTTTATTTAATATAAATACATTGGCTGACGTGAGAAATCACCTCCAATTAAATAATTGCCGTATATAGGGGGAAACGCGTTTCAGATTTTATCTAATAATAAAAAGGTGCCGTTAGCAATCACCGCGAGTCATTTTTGATTAATAATAGAACTTGGCTGCTGTGAGCAATCACCTCCAATTAAATTAGTGCCGTTATATAGGGGGAATGCGACCTAAGTTTTGATTTATAATAATAACTGAAGCC
This sequence comes from Neocrepidodera transversa, assembly GCA_963243735.1. Lineage (NCBI taxonomy): Eukaryota > Metazoa > Arthropoda > Insecta > Coleoptera > Chrysomelidae > Neocrepidodera > Neocrepidodera transversa. The sequence goes on from OY725341.1 coordinate 32,859,788, forward strand.
TTGAGCAATCACCTCCTAAACACATTTACACCGTAAACGAAATTCCAGTTTCGATTAATAATAGCAATTGGCTGCTGTGAGCAATCACCTCCAATTAAATTTGTACTAGATACCGGGAGGGACCGCTAAAATAGTACTTTGTCCGACCAAGTAGAATCAACGATTTGCTACATCATTTATCATAATCACCTGTATCACCGCTTAGAAAACCACCGCGCTCAGATCATTAACCATTAGCACGCATTTTTATTTTTCGCAAGTTTCTTTTATTCTGGTTTGGCTTAATAAAACGTTACACACCTTTCTCAGCTGGGTCCTTTTTTATGTATATACTTTGGAGTTACAACAAAAACAGTTATTTTCATTTGGTGACTTTTTATTTCTCTAACTGGTTGTAAGTGCACTTTGTTTACCTATCCAAAAAGATGATTTTACTACCTATTTTCCTTCACCGGAGTGTAGCTGGTACTCATACAACTAAATTTTAATTCTCCTCAACTGAGGAAGGAAACCTTCAATCTCTCACTATATATTTGTATCCGGATATCCGGATCTAGAGGGAGTCTTAAGCCTGCGCGGTAGCAATGGACTGGACGAATATTCAAAATTCAAAAATAACCCTCTCGGTTGAAATCGGCTTCTATAGGGTGATCGTTCGGTGTGGCTGGCTGGACAGGCACTTGACCGTATGTTCGAAGGAAGGTCGCGGTGTTTATAATATTCATTGCATTCACCATAATTTAAAGTTTTACGGGAATCCAGCCTTTTACGATTCATCGTGATATAATTTAACAACTTAAATAGAATATTTTAATTAACTAATAAAAATAACACTGGTAATAAAGTAACTTCGTTACAGTATTTTACTTTGGAATTAAATTCTTTTCCATAAAAATTCTTTAAACCACAGCCACAGGGATATTGAGCTTTATACACATACATTTTTCTATACTTCGCACCAACATATTCCCGTAGCAAAGTAGCGGGCGGATTTGGACTCGGATTCTTGGTAGATGTGGGTTTGTTCCGATCCAACGATATCTCGACCATCGAGATCTCGGACTCCCTATGATTTCTCGGCTTTTCTTCGGTCGCTCTTATTTGCTTCTGCAGTTCGTCTTAGTGATCTTGGATTCCATTAGTCTTGTGATTTGTCGAATCTGCTCTTGGGCTTAATGGTCCTAATCCTTTATTCTTCATCTTGATAGTCTCATCATGTAGTAGTAAATTTCCCTTCGTTTCTTGAAATCTTTGATTTTAATGATAGGTACAATTGCGTCAGAATATAATCTTTTCCAGAAAATACTACCGCCTGTAGGTGTCGCTCTCATTTTTTTTTTTTTTTTTTTTTTTTTTTTTTTTTTTTTTTTTTTTTTTTTTTTTTTTTTTTTTCTTCTAACTACAAAGTAAATCATACAATTTTATTACTTTTAACACAAAATAAAGAAGAGTTTAGATGTAACTGGGTGTCTTTGGTCAAAGATTTAAACAATTAGTGCCTCGGAGACTAAATTTGCTTGGCGTCTAATTTTTTAAGTCACGAATGCTCATACTTCAATACTTTTTTCTTCTTCTTCTTCCTGTTTTTTCCTATTTTTTATTTTTTCTGTTTTTCTTTATTTTTCCTATTTTCTTTGTTTTTACCGATTTTTCTGTTTATTTTCTATTTTTTTCCTATTTTTTTTGTTTTTCCCGATTTTTTCTATTTGTTTCCTTTGCTATTTTTTCTAGTCTATCCTCTTTTACCCCATTTTTGTCTATTGTTTTCTGCGCTCTCCTTTTTCTCGATTTTTCTTTATTTTTCTTGTTTTTCCAATTTTTTTATATATTTACCGATTTTTCCCATTTTCTTTATTTTTCCCTATTATCGCCATAAAAAACATTTTACCTATTTTAACTTATCTTCGCATATTGTTCTTATTTTTTCCTATTTTCCCTCTTTTACCCTATTTTCCCTATCATATTCCCGTTTTTCTATTTTTCCATATTTTCGCATTTTTACGGGAAAACATTTTATAAAAAATAAATTTTTAATACAATAGTATATTGTGCAACAAGTGTTGAAAACACCACTTTTCACATGCATGTGACGGTTTGTGGCACTTACCTTTCAGGCTCGTGCCATAAGTCGCAAAGTGTGAAAAGTGCTTTTTCACACGAGTTACACACTAGAACTGTTTTATATATTTTTTAATTTTTATTTATACAGTTATATATTTATATCAATCAACAATAACGACAATAAACAAACAATTTTTATTCGCTTATTAATAGCCTTTTTGGCTGTTTAATTTGAAATTGTAACATTCTCTGATAACCAGTTTAGGTTTCGTTCATTTTCATACCTTTCTTAAGAAATTAACGGCAGGAGATTTTTCGTGATTTGGGAGGCCTTTTCAAGTATGTCTGGAGGAGTATAGCAAAATCCATCTTTCGTCATCGTTTAACACTGTTTTTTTCTAAATTTGCATTAAATTTGACTTTATTTTAATGAGAAATGAGAACTGTCAGTAGCGACAGTGTCCGCATGCTAGATTTCATCTCAATTCATTCATATATGTTATGTTATTATGAGTTGTTGTATTGTCATTTTACTTTGCATACTGCGTGTGTAAATGTTTACACACCCTATTTGAAATTGATGTTTTTCGAGGGAAGTTGACAATGCGTTTTTGTACATATTCTAAGCAGACGTAGGAAAAAATGTAAACACATGTTATTAACATAAAATTAAAATAGTTGACAACTTTAGGAATCGAACCCACGCTTTCTAGGAGACTGTTACTGTAAACCAGGGTCAGCTCGTCTAAATTACTAATCTATTCATTCAAAGTTCTAACCGAGGATGAAAATGCCAAAAATTAAACTTTTCACCATTTTTTTGGCAGGTAAAACCCACCGATTTTTGCAAGTGAAGACATTTTCGGACTCCTTAGAATCCGCAGAATTCGATTTTGTCTGCTTAAGAGACCGCGTAGATTTTTGAGAATTGCGACTTTTACTCAAAAAATTCAGAATTTTGCAAAATTTCGCTTTTTTCGACCCTATTTTTGTAATTTCAATGCGTTTTAAAAATCAAAACTAAATTTTTTTATACGTTTTAAACCAAGCCAAAAGTCACCATGGTTTTAAAATTTTAAGAAACGCCGTAGTTTTCGGATCGAGTCAAAATGTTGACATTTTTGTTTCAGCACATTACAACTATAGTTATTTCGGAGGACCAATCCAAATCCACCCAGTTGGGTGCAATTATAAAATAATTATAAATAACAATTAGCGAAAAGAAAATCCAGCCTCTAATGAAGTAAAAAGGCTTCCTTCCTGAGCAAGGCAGTATCCCAAGCGATCGTAAAATGATCGCCTTACTTCATCTAACATATTGAGGCTAATATGTTGGTTAGGTTACTTTCAACTCATTTAAAGTGTTAGCTCTTTCTTCCGTAAATCTGTATATTTATGATTTTAAGTATTCTCACAAACGAAAATCGCAAGGAACGAGGTCCGGTGATCTAGCTGTCCACAAAATTGTACGTCTTCCAGATATTCGGAAAGGTTTCATTTAAATAGTGTTGCACTGTCAATCAATTATAAACGAAACATCCATCTTCCTGAAACCATATATTATTAAATATTATTAAATCCATCTCCTACCAATCGCTGTATCTCTGGGATAATTTCGTTTCGCAGTAAATGCAAATATTTTGCACCGTCTAAATTACTCTAAAAAATGGTTCTATTAGATGAACACCTAGTATTCCTATCCAAACATTTAATTTTTGCGGGTATTGTGTACGAAGGGTTAAATATTTATGAAGGTTTTCTCGAGACCAATACCGGACTTGGGATGGATTATGTCTGGCAAATAATGGAAAAGTCGACTCATCCATAAAAACAACATTATGTAGAAAATTGTTGTTATTGTTAACTTTTTCCACTACACCATTCGACTGATATTATTAGTTTCGTAAATTTCTTGGCATTTTCTTACTTTGTAAGATCGATATCCATGTTTTTTCTTAAATTCTATAAACTGTGGCTTCACTAGACCCTACAACTTCCGCAACCGTCCTTTGATATATCATCGTATTTTCTTCTACAGTTGCAGAAACCATTACATCTTCTTGTTCGTTCTGGTTATGAACAACTCGTTTATATATATTAGGTGAGAACTAATTATGAATATAAGTATTATTCATAACTGTTGAAAAACTACTAGGCTGCGAACGTGTTAAGTTTAATTCCAGGATTTCGAAGGACCAAACTTCTTAGGTAGAAGTTAAACTAATATGAATGTTTAAATAAAAATAGTATTTGAAATTGCAATGTAATTTTTATTCCATTTTTTCTAAGTACGAAACATGAACAAGAAAATTGTAAAGCGGCACATTAAGTTAAATTATGAAACCGAAACATGAATATTTAAATTGTACTTAATCACTGTAAAAACTATTTACATTTTTTATTATGAAAAATCAGAAAACTTTTTGGATGCGGTTAACTACGCGCCATTTTACTTATTTTAAGAAACTTTATTGCTCTAGTAAATGCATGACTGAATTGGTTCACTATCTGGATGCGAGATATTGTGTGTGCTCTGAATTTTAACGAAGAGGAGGGTTGGTGGTTTTTTATTGGTAGGAGACATGTGACGTGGTGTGTAAAAATAGCGGGAAGAAACATATCTATATTTTTTATCTCTTTTAATGATGGGATAATATAAGAGAAAGATAAGCTTGCATAGCAACAGTTGCTTTTGTATTTTTTTTTATTAACAGTATTTTGCAAGTAGACAAAAAAAGTCTGAGAAAAAGACGAAATAATTGTGTGTTGATTTTGAATCTATTTTTAGATTATAAAATATTAAAATATAGAATAATAGACATTAATATGAACTGGAAGATTAAAATTATTAATTTTAAAAGAATTATGAATAAGTTTGTATTTTCTGAATAATATTCCAGTGAAATTTATCCAAGTTGAAATACAACCATGCATTTCAAAATTTTGAATTATACGATGTACAGTTGAGAGTGATGGTCTTGGTCTATTAGGAAATGTTTCCTAGTGTATATTTGACGAACTGTGTTGCCTTAAAAATACCATTTCACAATTTGTACCTTCTCCGGAATCCCTTAAACATTTATTTTAAATTTAAACGAAATAATTTTCACACGTAACAAATCAACAAAATTTAAATATGACAGTTCCGGACAAACGTAAATTGGTCTTTATCATTACTGTTTTCGTATTTGGGGTGAATGGATATATACAAGGTGGACCAAAATTGTCGAGAAATACTTCTAGGGGTGATAGAACACCTAAAAATAAGTAATGTTTGTCTAATGAACCTATGTCCAAAAATGCTTATTAAGGGTGCAACAACCACTAGAAAGGGCTTAACGATAATTGGTTTTTCATGAATATCTTTAGAGAGGGGTACCATACAATATTCAAATTTTAGGTAGTACCTAAGGATACTAAGTTGCGCTATTTATGTATTTTTTCTTGATTCTTCGAATTCACTAAGGGTAGTTTTCAAGGGGTGAGTTACCTTTTTTAGGCATAATTTTTTTGTTATCAACTGTTTTGGAAAATACATATTGAAATAATATTTTCGGAAGTTTTTCTTGGAAAAAGCTACTCTAGATGTATCGTCCAAATATTAATCGTTTTCTGGTAAAATTACAATTTAACTTTTTTTATTGTCAATTAAGAGAGTTACATGAAAAATATTTTGAGTCTTCCTTGCTATTAATATGTATTTTTTGTTTTGCATCTAAGGAAACCGTAATTATTTTATTACTGGTGTTACAGTCTCGAAAGATGAACACGCATATCTTTGAACTCAAATTACACGAAAACAATTGATTTTTGGATGATACATCAACAGTACCTTTATTCAAAATAAAACTTCCGGAAATATTATTTTGATATGCATTTTCCAAAATAGTTGATAACAAAAAAAGTATGTGTAAAAAAGGGTAACTCACCCCTTGAAAACTACCCTTAGTGAATTCGAAAAATCAAGACAAAATACGTAAATAGCGTATCTTAGTACCCTTAGGACCAACCTAAAATTTGAACATTGTATGGTACCTCTCTCGAAAGATATTCATCAAAAACCATTAATGGTTAAGCCCATTCCAGGGGTTGTCGCACCCTTAATAAGCTGTTTTCGACATAGGTTCATTAGACAAACACTACTTATTTCTAGGTGTAGAAGTATTGCTCGACAATTTTGGTCCACCTTGTATATATAATCCAGGGCAGATATAGAAAATTAAATGCATTTGGAGGTGAAGCAGATATCGAGATGCGGTTTTCTGCATTGTGTTCAGGAAGATCACAGAAAACGAGGCTACATGGTCTGGTTAATCCGTTTTTGGAAAAATACTTTCTGGGCCGGAAAATGCATTTTCCAATTGCATCACTACTTGCACCATTAGAGGAACGACTGGAAACTCGGAAAAATCGCTAGGAAATTGTTACTCCGGGGTTTTCAGGCCCGCTGAACTCGATTTTGGTATTAGAATTACCAGGGGGCGCACAGGGGCGGCTCTGCGGAGGGTGTGGTGGTGCTTGATTGGGGGAGAAATTGCAGCGTGCATGGAAATCGCTCCAAACTCGTTAATCAGGGGTTTTCTGGGATGACGAATTCAATTCTGGCATTGGAATTGGCCGGGGGAGCACGGGGGCGGCTCTGCGGGGGTATCCGTGGGTCGTTCTGGGGGGAAATTGCATATTCCATGGGAAGCGCTCCCGACCCGTTACTCGGGGGTTTTCGGGGATGTTGAATTCAATTCTGGCATTAGATTACTCGGGGGCCCCTCTGTGAGGTTGTCTGGGGGTGATAAAATCACAAATTATGAAAATAATACTTTATTCAAATAACAGATACTCTACTCTCTTTAGCTTTGTCGCCTTTTTTAAATCCAGTTTCGAGGCACAAAAGACTCCCAAAGCAATTGTTTTTATAATATTTGTAATATTTATTTATTTAATATTCCATCAAAATTTTTATTATTCATATCCTCGGTGAACTCTGTCTGATTGTCATGGACGCTGACATCCCCCCCCGGGCCCAAGCACACCCAACAACCTCACAGAGGGGCCCCCGAGCGACTCTGGAGAAATCTAATGCTAGAATTGAATTCGGCATTCACGAAAACCCCCGAGTAACGGGTCTGGAGCGCTTCCCATGGACTATGCAATTTGCCCCCCAGCATGACCCCCGGAAATTTCTCCCCAAATTAATCACCCCCACACCCCCCGCACAGCCGCCCCTTGCTCCCCCGGGTTCTCCAATTTCTCCCTCAATTAACCACGCCCGCACCCCCTGCAGAGCCGCCCCCGGGTAATTATAATGCCAGAATCGAGTTCGGCGGGCCTGAAAACCTCCAGAGTAACAATTTCCTAGCGATTTTTCCGAGTTTCCAGTCGTTCCTATAATGGTGCAAGTAGTGATGCAATTGGAGAATGCATTTTCCGGCCCAGAAGGCATTTTTCCAAAAACGGATTAACCAGACCATGTAGCCTCGTTTTCTGTGATCTTCCTGAACACAATGCAGAAAACCGCATCTCGATATCTGCTTCACCTCCAAATTCATTTAATCCGGCCGATTTTGCTCTAAATGCCCTGGACTAATATTGTAATGATTTGTGATCTCAATTCAGGGTCGGTTACTATAGAAAAATAATAAAATTACAAAATAATTATTAATTAATGTATGTCCTGTTCGTAATAACTATTCACTTTTCAACTTGATTTCTTTCTTTCTAAAACTTCTTCTTTGATTTGATTTAAATCCTAGTATATTTTCTTTCATCTCTATATTTCTTCTTATTTCCCTGTATACGAATTCTTAAAACTTTTCATTACAACTCGTATCGACAATATTAATATTATAATTATTTTCCTGAACTTTTTTTAACAAACTAATTGCCACATTATTTATTTTCTAAAGGTTAGTAATAACCTTTTCATTAAATCTCGTTGTTCCCATGGAGCTATTTGATCAGGACACATTTGATTGACTAGGACTCTTTTCCCATAAGAGCCGTGAAGGGTACTTTACGATTTTCTTAATAGTGCTATTGAAATAGTTTGCTTTAATACAGGGTGATTCACGAACGACGCCACGGAGTTTTCTGGCAAAATGGCATATATTCGTTACCTTTTATTGATCTCCCTGTATACATTTTGTTCTTACGCCACCAAGTAGAACTCAAAAAGTTAAGACAGTGAGATGTAAGCCGTCTTATCCGGTTTTATGTCGTTTGGCCGTAGCAATTCTTTAAAGCAGAAAACATGTGACTTTCAATTGCCTATAACTTCAAAACTATAATTTTATAATATAAGTGTAATAGTTTTTTGAAATCAGGGTGAGTCTAAAAATGTAAAAAATATAGAGTATTCCATTTAAAAAAAAATGACCTACATATGTTTTACTTTCCCGGAGTATCTTGCATTGTTATACATATTTTTAAAATGTAGTCCTTATTGACTTACATAATATCGCTGCCATAAAAGTTTAAGAATATATTCCATTTCGCCATAAAACTTTGTGGTGTCGGTCGTGATTCACCCTGTATAAGTTATTTTTATTTGTAGAGCGCACTCACAAATGTCAGGGCAGCTATGATTAACGATGACGCAAGAGTTTATGGCTATACATATTTCAGTTATATTGATGGATTTTTATTCAAATTTGGATACACGTAAGTAATAATATTTTTGTTGTTAGTCTTAAAGATCGTTTTAATTTAAAATAAAGTCTGATATCATATCAATGAAAAAACTAATAAAATTTTTATTTTATAGAGTAAAAAGGGGATTATACAGAGTTGATTTTGACTGTCCCGACAGAACTAGAACTGCTAGAAGATCTGCTGAATATTTTCAACATGTCTGTAAATACGGCTGTATAAATGAAGTATGCCCTGCTCGCTATACATACTAATCCATTAAAATTAATAAATATTTTATGACTATTATTTTATTTTTATTTTATTAAAGTTTAATTTAAATTTGCGCTAGCTAATTAGGTTGGTTTAATAATATTTATAGCTTAATATTCTTTCTTTCAGGGTAAGTAAAAATCTTATATTATTTTTCTTAAATTAGAAACTCTCGTATAGAAAGGATATAGAGATTTTTAACGAATGACTTTTGACAGTCGCCACGCTATCCGATAGTATGAAACATCCAATACATTGTGGTGTGGTGACTAAAGTCCTTGTGACACGGTTCAGTTTTTCACTCATAAAATGAATCACTTTTGAATTTAACTAAGCATTGGTAATAAAATGGATCATTTTCTGTGTGAAAATACAATGCTGTGTGACACTAACACAAGATAATCTGACCGGATCTCATTCAAATCTGAAATCGTAGTCAAATCAAGATAAGGTTAGGAATACATGTTATATTTATAAAAGTAAATAACAATTGAATAAATAATAATGGTCTCCACTCTTTTTCCATCTTTCGTTTCTCAATAAGAAATGTCGTTCGTATTCTGGAGAATTTTGCCTTAATTTCTTCCACAGTTGTTTCTTGTCTCACTTCACATAATACTTCACAAATCTTCTTCAAAGCATTTATGCGAGCATTTCTATTGTGGTATAATAACATGTGCCGTCGACCATACCATTTTAACAACAGATGAAGCTATTAGAGATATATTAAATATATGAGTAATATTGTCTGTATCTTATATTATATTAGTTAGGTTTTTCAAAACACCAACAGCATCATACATAAATCATAACCTCAGTCATCATACCATAATCGAAAAAATTCAAAATTAACTCACATCTAATTCACATGCGCTCCATATAATCTGAATGAAAAATAGGACATGTTCTATTTTTCATCCAGATTTGGAATCAATATCTGTGTTCCTGTGTTACACGATACAGTAAAATCTGAATACAGTTTCTTATTCAGAAAATAGATGAAAAACTGAACCGTGTCATACGGACTTAATGATGGGCACTAGTAGATACACTACACCGTTCCGAAACTAGGTATAGGGAATTTAATGTCTTTGAGTGAGGAGATGCAGAGGTTCAGCATGTCAGAGAAAGAGATTTATCTTCGTTACTATCGGTCCAAATTGAAAAATAACGCGCAGAAGCAACGCCTAAAAGACACTTATAAACTTTACTATATTTAAATTGTTACGTAGAATAAATACGTAAAAAAAATCGTACACAGAAGCATCGCCAAAAAGACACTTAAGTCTATCTTCGTTATTATTGGTCTAAATTGAATGGGAAACGGCGCAGTGGGCATTATGGTATATCTTCGTTATTATTGATCAAAATTATACGTCAAAAAATATTAAAGTCTTTCTTCATTAAATTATTTTTATATAATTCGGTTCAATTATCTTGTCCTTCAGTCGTTGAAACGTGGCGGGAGCAGCATGTAAGCCGAATGGCATCACGCGGAACTGATATAGCCCTCAACCAGGGACGGTGAATATGGTGATCGGTTTACTATCTTCGGTTAGCGCTACCTGCCAATAACCTTGGCGCAGGTCGATGCTGGAAATATAACTGGCGCGACGGAGTTTGTCCAGGACGGCATTTATGAACAGTAGCGGACAGGCATCCTTCTCGGAGACGGAGTTGACTTTCTGAAAGTCAATGCAGAACCTTGGTTTGCCATCTTTCTTCCGTACGATGACTACCGGTGAGCTCCACGGGCTCTCTGAGGTTCTATGATGTCTTCCTTTAACATTCTATCCACTTCGGTATTTATCACTTCCTGCATCCGCGGATTCTGAGGTCGGTAACGTTGCTTAATCGGTTCTGGATTTTGCAGAAGGATCCTATGTTCCACATACGGCGTTGCCCCTCGTATGCTTTTAAACAACGGTAATTCGTCTTGCAGGAAGGCGTTTAATCGGTCTTCTTTTTCCGAAGTAAGAGTCAGGGCTGGTCCTACTTCGGTGGTTCCAACGGGGAAACATGGTACGGGCCTTGCATCCACTATCACGGGGCGGTTGTCTACTAAAATTTGCCCACTCCTTTTGTATGGCTAGTGATTTCCATTGTTTGGCTATCCGGTCTCCCACATAGGATATCACAGCTCCAGTATCTATCAGAGTTTGGCATTTTCCACCAGGTACATTTACAAAAACCACCCCGAGCTCGTACAAAAACCTCGGGACCGTCCGTTCCGACATACATTCTCGGTTTCCTTCAATGAGTCTGGTAGTGGACGGTGTAGCTGGTAATTGTTGAATCGGCCCAGTATGGTTGACGGTGTTTCTCGGTGTAACGGGGGCGGAAGGAGAGGTCCTGCACGGAGTGGAAGGGCTGTTGCTGTAAGGGGATGGCTGAGGGGTAGGGTTGGTTCTGTAAGGGATAGACGGACTGGGTGGGATGTTTAAGTGCTGGGACGGTTGAGTAGGCGGGATGTTTCTATGTTCTATATGGGAAAGATGGAGGTGGATTGCTGTGATACGGGATAGACGGAATATTTCTGATCCGCGGAAGCGGAGCAGGTGGGACTGGTGTCTGGTAGAGTTCGATTTCCATTCGTAACAACCTGTTTTCGCGGACCACTTTGGCAAATCCGTTAGCATCTGTGAAGTCGGTTCGGCGGATTTGACGGCGAAATTCCGGGTGTAGGTTCCGGTAAAGCCAATTTAATTCCTGGTCTGTTATTATACTTCCATGTCGGCGAATAAGTGTTTGCAGATCGGTAATGTAGGAGGCGGTGTCCCCCTGCAGGTGACCGCTGCTTCTACTGATCGCAGCCTCCAGATCGGTGCGGTAATCTCCTCTAGCCTCTCTAGGAACGTAGCGGAGTCACTGGTTCCATCAAAGGTAACATGCCAGTCCTTCACTCTTAAGGGCGGCATCACGTTCGCAGATGAACCTGGTTGTGGTTGCGCGGTCTGGATTCCAACTAGCGTTCCACTTAATATGCTAGTCATCGTCGGGTTTCCTGCACTCATCACGGTTAAAGTTGAGGTCATCGTAGGGTGGGTTGTGGTCGTGGCCGTCGTGACAGCGGTAGTAGGGAGGCGTAACATCGGTGTAGTAGTTGGTACGGTAGCGGTCCCTCCTTCTCTAAGGAACTTGATTAAGCGTTTTCGCTTATGATCGACATTGCCGGTGGCCTCTAGATGAAATCTCACAAGTTCCACATCCAACTCGTCTTTTCGGAGCAGGTATACCCATTCTACCCGGGTACCGGTCGGATCATTCCCTTGGCCTGGGCTTGTCGGATTCTGGTGGTCAGCAGACCCTGCGTCGGTGGTTACTGCAACTTGTAATCCTGTCTGATTTTTCGGCAACTTCTCGGTATTTTGTCGGTCTTGTTCAGTTTACTCTCGAAGCTTGACTTCCAATTTCTGGTTTTGCACGTCTTGCTCGGTCGAGTGTCTGATTTCGACTATCCAAATTTCCTCTTAATGTACGAAAATGTCTTGAACAGCCGTAAGTAGGTAGGGATATATGCTTCTGCGCACTCGGAAGTCTGTCTGACTCAAAATTAGGGCTTATTCCTTGGTATCTCGAGAACGGTCTGTTGGAAACGTATTCGACATTCTTTTACAGGTTGTCAAAATGACAACTTGGTAATTTTACACGGATATTGGTAGATTTCGGCTTCGGGACATGTTTGGGAGTGATTCGGGCTCTCTTTAAGCAAAAATGGACAATTTGTCAAAATGACAGGTCTGCGGATTTTGACGGATTTCGGTCGTCTGAAGCGTTCCATGGTGGTTTCAGCTCTCTGGGATGGTCGGTTCAAATCTTAGCTTCGAAATCGGCTTTTTTCACAATTTGGGTAATCAGCGGTCCTGGTACACCATAAAAACGGTCCCTGCTCGGCCGCCAAATTTGCAACGCTCTTCGCGTCGTTACGCGGTATTTGTCGCTTTAGTCCAGGTTTCGGATTGGCTCGGGCGCCACCTTCCGTTTAACGTGTGTAGGCCACTTGTTCCGGGTAGCGTCAGTGGAGAAATGAATACTCCAGGGGTCGTTATGGTGCCGACAAACGTGTTTGATGGTCAGTAGGACAGCTTTTTCTTATCGCCACTGCGTCTGGTGCCTGGGTATTCGCTACTTGGATGGTGACACTCGGAATTATATGAAAAATAAGAATAATAAAAAATAAAAAGTAACAAAATAATTATCTTTATTTTCTAAAACAAATAAACTTACAGGAAGCAGGGGAAGGGGAAGAGGGAGGACGTGCAACGAGTTGTATTAGTAAGCAATATATCCAGGGGGATGCGAGACGGATAAATTAAGCAAACTAGGCGTGGTGCGTGCGAGTCAAAACAAAGCGAAAGTGAAGGGCGGCGGTGAACGAGTAGTGAGACAACGCGTGCAATTCATAAACAAAGCGGACACAAAAATTTCTACTACTGCGGTCAAAGTTCTACTTCGATAATGACATTGCCGTAGTTTCCCCCTTTAAAAACTCAGTGCAGGTATGTTCTGGCGATTTTATTCAATTCGGAAACAAAACAAAAAGAAAAATATGCTTACTTAAATGGAACGTATAAACGCGGCGACAGAGAGTATCCTAAGAAAACTCAGTGAAGATACCTTCTGGCGATTGATTTCCCTTTCGGTATCTAAAGTAAAAATATTTTAAAACGGCGAAACAATTAAGTAATCAGAACAGCGCGTCGACAGAGAATACCCTATGAAAACTCAGCGCAGGTACGTTCTGTCGATTTTTTCCTTGTCGGTATATAAAATAAAAATATTTAAGTACGGCAAACTAATAAATTAATCAGAAAAACGTGTCGACAGAGAGTACCCTATGAAAACTCCTCAGCGCAGGTACGTTCTGTCGATTTCTTTCCCTTCGGTACAAAAATTCCTAGCGGTGAAATATAACTTTGATATTACAACTAATCAAATCAAGACCTTAAAATTACAATGTCTTACCAGTACTCCTTCGCACTGTTTTCTCTGCGTGCTGCTCTTGTCGATGATTCGGTTTCAACTTCTACTAAAATATTGAATCAAATAGAACTAACTAATATTACCCTGCTTTTACTCTTAATCGGATTTGGAGGGAGACAGGCGTGGGCAGACCGATCTTACGAACTACTTTAATCTAAAATACTTATAGTCCGAGAACGAGCAGTCTCTAAGATTCACTTCCTATAACACTCGCGAACAACCACCTAAAAAAAATATATTCTTATGTAAATCGATCTGGCGGATCCGATTTTGGAGTTCGCCAGACAATTTGGAATTGCCAAATTGGCTAAAATCGACAATTTCCAAAAAATCTCATATTTTAGGGAATTTTTAAAATTTTTAATGATCATCCTATATCTCTCTTAGTTTAAGTCCGATTGAATTGAAATTTTTAGGAGAACCAATTTAGACCTTTGTTATCACGACTTACATGACAGAAATGCAAAAAAATTACGTGTCACAAGTTATTTATTTTTAAAATGTTGGTGACAAGAAATTTGGTAAAAATGCAGCAGCAAATACTCGATCGAGAAAACTTTTTTTTGTTTATAGATAGATGTATATAGAAATGTTACGAGCACTCGTAGATTCACAAAAAAAAACTTTATTTCAAATTAAAATACAATATTGAAATTATTAAAAATACAAATTAATTTTTATTAAATGATTTTATGTTATTAGCACAATGATCGAAAATTGAATGAATGACATTATTAATTTGACTCCTATTTATCGTCTCGGGTGGCGTGACCGCTTGGTGCATTCCGCTGGCTTAGTATTTCTGGGCATTGACTTCACATTTCTCCTCCCTCCTTTGGTTCTGGCTTCGTCCTCGAAGTCCTGGTAGTTTCTGAAAGTAGTTCCTGTAAAATCTGAATTTGGGCTGGCTGTAATTTTGGTCCATAGAGGATTTTGGAAATTCTTTTCCTTTTCTTTACTAAAAGGATTATCAGAATGACTGAAACAAAAAGTGTTAAGACAAGTGAAATGGTGCTGAGTCCCGTCGAAATTTGTGGTAGGACTTCTAGGGGTTCTATGGGTTCGATTTGGCCATGTGTCTCTGGAATTTTTAGTTTTTCTAATTGTAGTCTATGTTCAGGTATCAACTTGATCGGGACGACGTCCGGGATGGAGATTTCTTGAATGGTTTTCTTGGCATAGTAGATTCCATCTATGGTAATAGGTTCGTCTGTCATCAAAATACTGCTTTTTCGGATTTCTTGATCTTTAACATTAATTGGTTGTACTATCCCTAACAGGATCACTTTGTTCGTTTCTCTTGAGAAATTTTCTGTAATTATAGTTTTCGTGCAATTTTGTATATTTGGTATAAGACATTTAGACTTCACGGGTTTCTTGCATATGAGATTTTCAGCTTGGCCAGTGCAAAATTCGTACCATTTGTTGTTCGCATAGAAATGTGCGGGTGGCAATATCATAATGTGATCAATATTAGGAATTGGATAAATTTTGTAGGTAAGATAAGTGTTAACGTAAAGGATTGGGATTTTTATTATTATGAGCATTGTTTTGGGTGTAACGCAAACTAAAGATTTAGAAGATTCGATAAGTTCGTATGGATGTTCGTCATTTACTAGGAGTGCGTCTCTTGAATAAATTTTGATTAGATTATCTTTCAAATCTTCGAGTTCTTTTAGAGTGAATAGTTCGATATTTGAAATATCGAGATGTGATAAAGTAATAGTTCGAATAAGTTTCATTAGAAATTCGTTTAAGTTTTGTAAATTTAAAATTTCGTTATGTAAATTGTAGTATCCATCAAGGTCAGCTGATAGCCCGTTAATTGCGGCTACAAGTGCCATATTATTTGTGTTTATTTGTTTTAAAAGATTATTGAATCTCGTATCGATAGACTGGCCAAAAGAGATTTGATTATTTAGTTTCTTTATAATTTCGTTTTGTTTTAGTTCTATGGCAGTAATATGTGTCTTTAGTAGGTCTAAGTCGGAGTCATCAGGGTTCCCTGTAATGTATTTTATGGCTGTTCCAAGAAAATTAAAAAGTCCTCTTTTATGTTTTCGGGTTATTTTATGTAGGTTATCTTTAGCTTCGTTGCGTAAGTGAATATATTGAGAGTATAGGAGAGAAAGTGGTCTGTTCTTTATCTGTGTTTTATAGTAATTTTCTATGTTAATGTCTAGTATTTCTTCTAGTTTTTGTAAGTCAATATGTAAAATGTGTCTGTGATAGTGTGAGATTTCTCTGGATTCGCCGATTTCTTCGGCATAATAACCGTTATTCGGAATCGCTTGTATCTTGATGAGTTGTCCCTGACGTCCCGGGGATAGGATGGTCCTGTAAAGAAGGTTCGTCTTGAGTTTTTTGGTCTTTAATATTTCGTATTCTTTTTACGAATTTTAGGTGAGTGCTAGTTTCGTTTTGGTTTTTAGTGTTTCCGAAAATTTTTGTTTTGTATTGTTTTTCGGGATGTATAATGGAATAAGGTGCGGCTAATTTTGCTCGGTGTTTTTTCTTAGATACGTAAAGAGTCTGTGAGGGATTTATGTCAGGTATATTTTCTGCAGATTCGTTTCGTTTCTTCAATATTTCTTGTCTTTTTTCTTTTTGCTTGTTGTATAAGTCGGTTATGAAGGGTTGGAGTTCGTCTTTATGTCGTTGGTTATATGTTTCGTATAGGGGTAGTTCGAAGTCGAAATGAATTTCTTCAGCGTATGGTCCATAAAGTATAGAGAATGGTGAATAATTAGTAGCACTATGGATTGATTGGTTATAGATTAAAATTGCGTGGGTAAATGTGTCATCTAGTGGGTCTTGTGGGTTTTGTTCTCTTAGTGCTCTGATTTTTTCGGTCAAGGTAGAATGAAATCTTTCTACAGGAGAGTTTGAAGAGGAATTATTCACAGTGGTAAAGTGGATTTCGATTTTGTGTAATTTAAGAAATTCTTTAATTACGGCAGAATTAAATTCTGTCCCGCTGTCACAAACAATTTTCTTTGGATAATTGTGGTGTGAAAAATAGTGTCTTAACTTGCTTAATATCGAAAGTGAAGTTTTGTCAAGTAGTTTGTAGCATTGAGCATACTTGGAGAAAGAGTCTACTATTGTTAAATACATGTTTTTATTACAATGGAATACGTCTAAATGTAATATGTCAAAGGGTTTTTGTCCTAACAGAGGTCCTAGCTGTGGAAGTTTATAAGGGTGTCGTTCGTATTTGTTTCTTAGGCAAATTTCACACTGATTAATAAAATTAGAAATTGTTGTTTGCATGGAAGGCCAGTAGAATTGTAGTTTTAAATGTTTATACGTTTCTACTATACCATTATGATTTTCGGTGTGATATTTTTCTACACATTCTACTTGTTTTTGATCATTTTCAATGTCTTGTAGTATTTTATTAGAAAAAATTGTTTTAACTGTCGAGTCGATATTTTCTTTAAAGTAATTACAAATAAAAGGTCTGAATTCATGAACTACTTTAATTGCAAATTTTTGGTTTGGTCTTAATATGTATTTAAAGGCGTCTATTATATCAGATTTCCAGTCGTCTGTAACATTTATAGTGTGTCTGTGTTTATTAAATAATTTTTTATAAGTTATTTCATAAGTTGGAGAATGAGGTATTATTATAATTTGATTTGTCGATAAGTTAATAGGTTCTTCCGAAATTGGTATTCCAGTAATAGGATTTTCTACTGCGGTATGTTGTGTATTGTCGATAGTAGGTCGTATGTTGTCAAATTCCTCTAGGAATTCGTCTAAGTTAAAATCGTCAGGATTTGGGGGTTCAGGGCACATTGAGTCTGAACCACCGCTTAAAGCATTAATTTGCACTCTGGAGAGAGCGTCAGCGACTTGGTTCTCCTTTCCCTTCTTATATTTTACTTCGAAGTTATAGTCTTCGAGTTTAAGTCTCCAGCGAGCTAGTCTGGACGTAGGGTCTTTAATTTTATAAAGCCAAACGAGCGGGTTATGGTCTGTTTCGACTGTGAATTTTTGAGAGTATAAATAAGGACGGAAATGTTTACAAGATTCTATAATAGCCAATAGTTCCTTTTCAGTGGTCGAATAATTTTGTTCGGCTGAATTTAGGGTTCTAGAATAGTAGGCTACTGGGTGATTGTCTTGTGAAAGTACTGAGCCAATGGCTATGTTAGATGCATCTGTGGTAAGTACAAAATGCTTCGAGAAATCCGGGTATTGAAGAACTGGGGCGTTTGATAATAATTGTTTGCATTTTTCGAAACATTCTAAGTAATATGTATTAGTAGGATCGATAATTGCTCCTTTGCGGGTGCAACGAGAAAAAGGAGATGTGACTTTTGCAAAATTCGGAATAAATCTACGGTAGTAACCGATAAGTCCTAAAAATGATTTGATTTCTTTAACAGTTTTAGGAAGAGGGAATTTTTGTATAGCTTCTATTTTGATAGGATTGTACGTAAACGAGATGTAATTGCTAATCATGTGATTAGGGCCATAAGATATTATACATGTGTATAATACTTTAGGTACAATACCGGTATTCTAAAATAAAAAATTTTAAACCTAAAACAAATGATAACATACTCGTATTATCATATATTTTTCATATTTCGTTCTTTAATTTTCCTAATTACTACGGCCCGCCCATACTTCACCTTTGGTGAAGTATGGCAAACCGTAGTATTGAAATCGTGCAAAAATCTGAAAAAAATTTTTTGCTCCAAATGACTTAAAATGTCATGAAACGTGGAAAAAAAGTCTGTATGTGCGGATGTCTGTGCGCACGATAACTAGAGAACGATACGGCCGATCCGGAAAAAGAAAGGCTCTATCAAAAGATGAGCAATTTCGGGTCCGAGGATCCCGGTCCCGCCTACTAAGTGAAACTTCTATTCGAGATATCTCGATAACGAAAGCAAATTTGTCGATTATGATTTCTATTAAGGGGACAATAGTACCTGCGAACTTTTTACATCAGCTTCTCTCTTCAAAAGTTCGGATAGAGACAGATCGAGACTCTTCGCTAAGTACACGTAGATATATCCGGGTGGAAAAATATGACTGTGTGCAGTTAACACCAGTTGAGTGAGAGGTACATTCCGAACACCAAATAAAATACAATGGTTCTATTTTAAACAGTTAATTGGAATTACTATGAATTTTTTCTAATATCATAAATTTTGACTAAAGACGATTAGTTTTATTTGATCTAGGTAAAAAGAATTTAAACAATTTTGGAAATATGAATAAAGTAAAGGTACCTACAAATATTTAAAAAATATATTAGAATGTTTTGGTACGCGTTTAAATAAATAAATTAAAAGTCATAACTACATAAATACTATAGTTGAGAATATTTTTAATGCACACTAATAACCGATAATTCAATCATTTTGTTTTTAACAAATGAGGTAAATTAAAAAATAAATTATATAAAATTTTAAAACTAAGTAATAAAATAGAACAGAATTTAAATTATCAAATAATTGTACAACAAATATTTATATTTATTGTTGTCGCAACTGAAACGTATATGTATTTCTAATAAAAGAAATAAACCCAAATTTACGTACTTAACAACTTTTACAGAATAAATTATTTATCTACATTAATAATTATTTGTCTCGTAAAAAAATCACGATGTAAAGAGCGGCCGCTTCTATTATTTGTTCACTCAAAGTATTATTGTAAAGTTGCTGTGAAAGAAAATATTTTTGTCAACTAGTCGAAGTCAGCAAGGTTTCGAATATTTTTAACTTTATCTGTAAAGTTGCAAGTAGAATTCGGCAAAAAATCGAGACCAAGGCCGAATATCCACGTAAAGGTCTAGAGGAATACGTTATTGTTCCTGTATATATTAATAAATGTTAATATTCAAAACAGTTGTATAATTATATTTTTTAAGGTGTACAAAATATTTGATTGCTAGCAGAAATCAATAATAATAATAATATTCAGATGTTTTTCTTTTTTCTTGGTTTCTGTTTTTTTCCTAGTTGGCCGAGAAATCCGGAACGATTTCTTTCTTCTGCTAGTTCTATGCCAGAAATTTGTAAAAGAGGTTATGAAATAAAAACCGACCAACTGTCATTATACAACTAAGGAAATGTAGAGAGTGAAAACGCACACTACATTGCATATCGAGAGCAATCATTTTTCGGCCATTTTTCAAATTAAAAAAAAATGCCAATAAAGTTACAAACTAACAAATGATATAACGTATAACCCAAATATTTCTGAAATGAAAAGATATATTAATTGAAATTAAAATAAGGTAATAAATAGATACTAAATGTTTTTTATTATTTCCAGAGCCACGGAAGAAAAATAAAAGGAAGATAATTGATTTTTCATATTTTCATTTCTCACACATGTTATGCAAAACTTATTTTTGATCCCATAATATTTTTCTGGTTGCTTCACCTATAATAACAGCAACTCCGGAAAGGGCATTATAATTGGTTTTGTATGACCTCTTACTCCATGCTAAATCTACTACTACAGTAATGCAAGAGAATCCGTCTTTGTCAACGTCCCCTTTTTCTTTTGCAATTTTAACTTCTTCCTCTCCTGCAAGTTTCATTTGCCTCAATAATGTACTTTCAATAGTTTTGGCTAGGTTATCTTGTAATTTTAAATATTGAACTTGGCTCATTGGAGGAATATCCAAAGTAGCTAATATTTCCTCTAATTGTGAATAACCGCAACCAGCTGAAGTTACACCTATAAAATGATGTCTTATATAAATATAAATTGTATTAGCTGATAAAGACACTTAAATATTATAAACAAATTTCAAACAATTTTATAAGCTTTTCCCCTTTCTAAATGGATAATAGTGCCTTATACAATAAAAAAAGTTTAGTTTTTGAAATAGGCCTGATGAAAATAAATTGTGAAATAAAATTAAAAAGATGTATCTAAGTGTTCAACAGTTCAAAAGTTGATTAAACTATCAATTTCTGAGTGTAAATTTTATTCAGTTTTTTTTTTTAGTATCTAGTGTCATTAAAATTTTAAGTAAATTAAAATATACCAATTACACACTTATTTTAACAAACTAAATTTAAATAGTGCGGTAAGTTATTTTAGGTAATTTTATACTATGCACTGAAGAAAAAAATACTTTAGATCTGTTACACTTAAAAAAACGTTGTTGATCAAAGAACTTTTATTTGATTTTCCCATTACTGTGTCTTAGAACAACCGATAAATTTTTGTTACCTGAATAATGTGAAATAGAGTTACTTCTATAAAACAGATGTGAATATGAGCATACGCGTTGCTTTTTTTATATTATTGCTTTGTGTATGTTTTCACAATTATTTATTCCTACTCAAAATATCATTAAATACTGCAAATTTTAAATCAGTCTGTATATTTACGCTTACCTAAGACCGCAGATACATTTACATCCATCACATCTAATGTTTTATCTGTTTTAGAATTTA
This sequence comes from Neocrepidodera transversa, assembly GCA_963243735.1. NCBI lineage: Eukaryota > Metazoa > Arthropoda > Insecta > Coleoptera > Chrysomelidae > Neocrepidodera > Neocrepidodera transversa. Next base: position 32,881,168 of record OY725341.1, read on the forward strand.
GAACAAAATCCCAGTTTTCCTTCATCAGTCATCTCACAGTCACTAATTAAACAGTTAAAATACGGAATGTGTTTAAATTGTTTAATTTGTTCCCAAAAATAGGTAACGTCCACAATTCTCCGCCCCTGAATTTCAACTTTTTTTATTAGAAAAATCACACACAATTTCAATGTTCCTATTATCTATTTGCTGTGAAGTTCCAGGAACATTTTCTATATTTTCATGACTTTTATTCCATCGAGAATTAACCAAACTAAAATGTACAAATAGTAGTAGTATTATTTTTTTTTAACTTAATTTAAATAGTTTACTTACCGTCTACCTTTTCTAATAGCCACAGAATAACTTTTAATAGGTCTTTTATTTTTTTTGTTGCCCATCGTCACACCACTACACTAGGATAAAACACAAATACAAAAAATCACCTCAAGATCTAAAACAATAATGACCCGTCTATTCTATTGATTTGCGCCGCTTGCATTTCGAAATCAGACGTGTATCTTCTCCCGAGTGTACAGAGTGAAGTTACTGCCAATATCCGCTAGGAAGCAGGAGCAGCTGGATCCATATAAATAAGAAATTTTGAAAAATGTTTTTTCGACACTGGTTTGATATTAAGAAACAAAATTTTTACAGCATATTTATTGTGACATTATCTAGGTCAGGTCATATTTATTTGTCAAAATTCCAATTTTATGAGGAAACCGAATTTTTTTCTCTTTAACAAAAAGTACTTATAAGAAAAAAAATATCGGATGCCCTCGACAACTTCCTACAATATATACATTTCAAATTTAAGAATATTTTACAAAAGGATTTTCGATTTATCGATGTTTGAAATTTAACTGAGGTGCTATTATACCCTTAAGGTGTTGTGTAAGTCAAGACGCGTTGATTGATATCCATATCGCAACTGGCTCTTTGAAAAAAATTGAAGAAAAAAAAAATATTTTAAAAATTCCATTTTTTTAGAATCGGACTTTCTTCCGCTGGCGGAAACGGGCCGTAGTCTTGAAAAATCGCGCAGAGATTATTCCTTTTACTAGTTTTATCTTTAATTCCAGTTTCTTTTGCGTTTTGGCATCCTAAATTTTATTTTATTTTACCACTTAAATACACAACTTTACCCGAACACACAAAGAAATGAAGTGAGGACTTGTCATCGACAGGTTGATGCAGAGATAAGGTATTAGGCAAGGCATAGGCGGGGTTGTGGATATTAAACAAAAATTTAGGTGTATCTTTAAATTTTGTGACTCGAACACCCAGAGTAATGGAAACTACATGTGTGTCATTATGTAATCATGAGGAGGAGATTGTGAAATATAATTAAGCATTAAACGACTTACCTTAAGGAAGTTCAATCCCAATTATACGATATTGGACACCTCCTCCTAGATTTATCTAATATGTGATATAGTATTTTTGTATCTGAGTCCCGTATCTAGATTGAGGCTTAAATATTTGAGTGGTGATTTATGACGTATTTCGTGTAGTCCTATTTTTAGTGTTATTGTTATTTGTTTTTTGTGTCTTTTTCTACTGAAGGTTATTGTTTAAATAAAAATCCAGGTCCGGCTTCAAAAAAAAATATCAAAATTATTTTCACGATGAACAACACTCTGTATATCAGAATTTTAAAAATTGGATAGTTTATTCGAAAAGACCGGAACAAGTTAAGTAGGAATTCAGGTTTTTTGAGACTGCACCTCTCATTTTGCTACTAAAACTTTTAACTCAAACTAAAAAATTGTCCATTTTCGTCGAATTCGTGCGATTTTGCTTAATATGGAAAATAGGTTTAGTAATGGTGCTCCTAGTTTTGAAGAGAAATAAATAATATTTTTGGATGTAACATTTATGGATTTACTTAAAAAAACAACAGATTGTTTCAATAATAGTAATATTTTAAACTAATTTGTATTTTCCGAAGGCTAGGCTACATACAGTAAATAAAGTACGCACCATATGGAAAAAAATATTTATTTATTTATTTTTTTATTAAATTATTATTATGGCTTAACATTACTTAATGGCTACATACTAATTAATATTTACGACTAAAACAATTTTTTTAAATTTATAAAATTTTCCCTTGTTTTAGACGTAAGTAGTGTTAAGCCATAATAATAATTTAATGAAAACAAAAAATAAATATCTTTTTCCATATGGTGCGAACTTCACTTACTGTATGTATTTGCCTTCGAAAAATATAAATAAAATATTATTTATTTCTCTCCAAAACTAGGAAGCACCATGACTAAACGAATTTCTACCGCTTTTCGTTATATCAAAGTTGAGAGGTACCTCATCCATTTCATAAAATAACTCTGCACGTAACCTGTCCTTGTTGCCTGTAACGACGATTGTACGTGATAGTAATTCCCTCTTCTTTTTTCGCAAAGTGCAAATGAAACATCTTTCTCTCTCGTTATTTATGTACCCTTAAGATACGGTCGATACGGACTGGCCAAATTTGTATATTGCATTGAATGAATGTTTCATTTAAATTTTTGTAAATACGACTTGGCAACAAAAGTACCTTCTTCTCAGCTCAGGCCCCAAATTGCAGCTCTCAATCGTCGCGTCTCATCAAACCAATGGGAAGCGGAGTTGCCGAATTGTAATATTTGTCAGTGCTATACCTTAATTCATATATGGAATAAAATGCGTTTTGCAATTTCAATATTCTTAGAAATCGATTCGCTGTGTTTTCTTCCTTTTGAAACATTTTATAAAATTTAAGGCTGTTTTCGCGCGGGGTACAGTATTTTAGCTCTTCCCTTATATCTTGGTTATTTATCATCGGTAACATTTCATTTTTTGCTGAGAGATTCAAAATAAAAACCCTAACAATCTCTAGTTTTTAAATTTTTTTTTAACATCCTAGTTTTTTAAATAAAAATTAAAAATTAATAATAAATTTTATCAATTTGCAGATATCAAATTTTGGAAAAGTAGCGATGGTAGCTAATTGTTTTTCTAATTTTTTTTTATTTACAAATTTTTTCCTAAAGTCAAAAATGAATGGAGTTTTGTGGGCAGGCGTTTTCCAAAAATATTTTTATTTGAAACTCGTGAAACTATTATTAGAAATCGATTCGCTGTGTTTTCTTCCTTTTGAAACATTTTATAAAATTTAAGGTCGTAGCTTGGAAGAAGTAAGCGTAAATTATTTGTAAATGTAATTTGTTTATTTTTTGGGTTTTTGTGGGATTAAATTGGTTTTACAGGAATATTTTTTCTTCGTTCACTGTAGATAAAAATAGGTCGAAATAAATTAAATACTTTTAAATAAAAAAAACCTTTTACTATTTTTAATGAAAAAAAAACATTTTATTTCACATAAAGAAACTAAATTAGATACGTTTTACAATTTCTTTTAATAAATATTTTATATAACAATCTACTAACTTTGGTTCAACACTTAACCAAAAATTGTCGTCCCTCTCTATTTTCTTAACGAACATTCCTATTGGGCTTTTGTTATAGCCAATTGCCCTTGTATCTGATAATAATAATTATCATTTTTTTTAATTTAAATTCTGTAATGGTTAGATATTTAATTTTTTTTTCTCGAAATCCCAATTCCGGTGTCAATTTGGAACAAGAATGTGGACATTTAATTTCAATGATTTCATTATTATTAATAATGCCATCTGGACTTGCTCCCAAGTATGAATGCTTTTCAGAAATAAATAATCCACATTCTTGTACCGTTTTTCCATATTTATTTTGAAATTCTTCTATTGCAATAGATTCATGATCTTGTCCCCATTTTGTAGCAAAAAAATCGGAAGTGATATTTTCATCCCTCTTAGTCTAAAAGTAGCCCATTATTATCTAATTGATGTGCGCCAAAAACCTAATTTTTAAATTAAAAAACAACCAAAATATTGGGGGCGTACATTGACTTGTGGCTACCCGGTATAGTCATATAAACAAATAGGTAATATAGAAATATTTAATAACATAATAAGTATACTAAATCTTACAGTTTGCTTGAAGCAGAATCTGATTTTTTCTTATACGATAATTTTCCTTTTCCCATTTAGGGAGGGGCGTGACATTTAGGGAGGGACAAGCATTTCAAGAAAACAATTAGGGTGGTTTATTTGTTAATTAACTTTTTCAAAGGATTTTTCAAATTATGGTAGAAGGAAAAACCCAAATTTTAGAACAGCGGAAGCAATGGTAGTTAACGACAATTTTATTGGATTAATAAGGATATAATCCTGGTTGAAGTGACCATCGTTCCAAGAAGGATATAAATTTAAATTAACATTATCCGCTTTGAGGAATATTTTGAAAATTGTTCATGGTCTTCGACTCGAGTAATAAGCAGAACATTTATGTGCTGACACATAAATTAGACTCTCATGAAATTTATCGATAAAAATGATATTCGTATAGGTATCATTCAAATTATATTTATTTTTAATTAAAAAAATGTCTAATAAAAATAGTCTTACCTTATACTAACAACTACACGATTTTTCTTTCATAAATAATTCCACACGACGTAAAAGATAATAGAAATAAACAATATTAAACTGTTAGAATCAAAAGGGCGAGTTAGACCCTGACCGAATCACTATATATTTGCCCATCCAAGTAGCTCGTGGCTGTAGGTAGAAGAGAAAGAGCGAGCGATTTTCACGAGTTTCAAATAAAAATATTTTTGGAAAACGCCTGCCCACAAAACTCCATTCATTTTTGATTTTAGCAAAAACTTGTAAATAAAAAAAAAATAGAAAAAAAATTAGCTACAATCTCTAGTTTTCCAAAATTTGATAAAATTTATTATTAATTTTTAATTTTTATTTAAAAAACCAAGATGTTAAAAAAAAATTTAAAAACTAGAGATTGTTAAGGTTTTTATTTTGAATCTCTCAGCAAAAAATGAAATGTTACCGATGAAAAATAGCTAAGATATAAGGGAAGAGCTAAAATAGTGTACCGCGAAAACAGCCTTAAGCAAAATCGCACGAATTCGACGAAAATGAACAATTCTTTAGTTTGAGATAAAAGTTTTAGTAGCAAAATGAAAGGTGCAGTCTCAAAAAAAATGAATTCCCACTTACTTTTTCCGCTCTTTTCGAATATACTATACATTTTATAAAATTCTGATATACAGAGTGTTGTTCATCGTGAAAATAATTTTAGAATTTTCTTTTGAAGCCGGACCTGGATTTTTATTTTGCTTACTATGTCAGTGTGATGTACTAATAGACTCAAACAAGCTTGCTAAATATGAAATAAATATACAGGGTGGTTCCGAAGGAACGAGGGTTAGAAGAAATAAGCAATTTTTACCAAACTTCCTGTAACTCACTTATGAGGCGGGTTAGACCCATCAAATAATAGTTTTTTGGAATCACCCAAGTGCCCCCTATTTGCAGTTAACATATGTCGGTGTACCTATGAAACACCCTGTATAAGCGGGGGGGCTAAGGCAGATCCTTGCGGCACCCCCGCCCTTATATCATATGGACCCACTATTTCATTGTTTATTTTTATGTTAAATTTTCTATTTTTTAGAATTGAATATATAAGTTTAATTGCGTATTTAGGGACTTCATTCAGAAGCATTTTGTGAATTCCTTATCAAACGCTCGGTGCATGTCGAGTGACACCATCACCGAGTGTTGCATTTTTATGAAGTTTTCTATAATATTATATGCTAAGCTAAATATCTGCCACTATGCTGTGTCCCGCTCCAAAACCGAACTGTTCTTTAGATATGAGCTGAAGATTGTTTTCTATATTGTTTAATCTTGTAAGTATGACCTTATCTATTACATTTGATATGGTGTTTATGAAAGATAGCTCTCTACATATGTTTAATTTTTTTTTGGTTTAGGGATTGGAATTATATTGGCGATTTTTTGTGGTTCTGGGTACTACTGTAGTTTTAATATAGAGTTTATGATGTAGTGAAGTTGAAATATAGATTTTTTAGAAAAATCTTTTAGAAGGATGTAATCTATAACATCTACCCCCGGGGCTATGTTAAGTTTTAGTATTCTTATGTTATCTTTAATTTCCTTAATTTCTTCTGTGATTTCTTCATGTCCTATGTTTTTAATCTGTGCGTTTACTGGGTTTTCTATTTCTATTTATTCTTGTGTGTTTTCTGTAGGTTTCGTTAGCCGAGACCAATTTGAAAATCTCCTTCGGGATATTGGACTAATGCTTACAAATAAAACAGTTCGATGGTATGGATTGATACCACCGTAGAAGGCATTAATTGACTTGCACTGGTTAGAAAATGGAGGTCAGTACCATGGTGTTTGCAATATGCATGTGGTATCAAAAATAACTGTATGTAGATGCGTACATGACACTGTTAGTGTTGTTAATGTAATAATATTCGACGAAATAGTGCCATAATCCCATAACATGTTAGATGTTGTTCAAAGATTTCATGCAATAGACGTTTTTCCTGAAGTATGTGGTGCATTGGATGAATCACTTATAAATATAGACGCTCCCGTTATTAAAGAACCAGCCTATTTGGAGTGCCATGGTAAACACTCAGTCAACTGCATGACTGTTTTTGGTCCAGACCTAACACTCTACTATATTAGTGCCAACTGGCTCGGTAGTATTTACGATGCACGGGTACTTCGAAATAGTTCTTTATTATTATGAAAAATGGTTGGTGACCTCATCCCAATACTTTAATTCTCAGAGACTCCGATTATTTGATGAAGCAATGGTTGATTACACCAATATATGAAGATCCAATAAATCCAGCCCAGATGTAACGTGCTAATTTACTCACTGAGATATTTGATATTCTACCCTCTCAAATCTCTGCTAAAATAGTTTTAGTAGTACTTTCGTTCTAATCGGAATTTTTACACCACCAATATTTCACGTATTTGTCTGTCTTCCTAAGTCCGTAGAATGTGTAAGGCCCGACAATTCCGTAATTTATCCAACGACTATGAAGAGTGTTTTAGTCGACCTTCTTCCTTACCTCGTTTAGTTTTATCTGAAACTTGGGTTTATGCAGGCCACGAAGTGCGTAAATTTAAAAAGGAACCTACCTGGATACGAAGTGTACGTGTCTTTTACTAAATCATTATTTATTTTTAAGAATACTTTCTGTTCGGTACACCGCTAATACAGTTTTGTTTTGTTTATGTCTGTCATTTTGTGGTTAGATTCGACTGACAGTCCGAATCTTCTACGTCGATTCACGTGGCTGTTTTATCTGTGTCGTTAAGTTAAGTTACATCTTGCGATAGGTGAACAGTGGTTAAAGTTTGTATATAGTTGTAGGGACTTTTCCCCTACATATTGTCAGTCACTTTAGAGATTGACATTAAATTATGATTTCAAGTCATTTGTTAACAATGTTTATAAATGTTTAATTGTTCGCGATTGTTGGCAGTTATTTTTCGTTAAACCATTATTTTTGTTTTCTCCTTGGAGAGGTTACTAGCTGAGAAAATCAAGAAGCAATGGATTTAAAAAAAAAGCAACAAGCCATCAATCAAGTTCAACGTAAAATTTTTCATTTTGAGTTTTTATTTATATATCGTTTCATTTTTAAAAAATAAATATTTAATTTCTAAAATGTGTTTAGAACGTTAATGGTAAAATATCTACCATAAATTGTTGACCCCGAAAAGAATAACGCCTTCGAAATGTTCAAAATTTGAATAGAAGTACACCGGAGTAGTTCGCAATTAGAAAATTAGTAGCAGTTTCAGAAGCAAACCACAAGAGTTTTGGAAATTCGGAATATTTTCCTCAGTTGGTATGTTTTTCAAGGGGAAAATATTTTTTGGTAAAACGAGTAATAACTGCCATTATTTTTTCACAGTTTTCAATCTTATATAAGTGTTTCAAATTTGATAATGACGTCAGAAAATAAAAATTTAGTGATAGAGGATATCTCTAAAATTAAAATTCCTACTTTTTGGACAAATCAACATGAAGTCGGGTTCAAACACATCGAAAGTCTTTTTTATTTACACAGGATCGGATCAGATAAAAATAAATTTCATTTAACAGTAGCAAATTTACCGATTGAGATTCTGATAAAGGTTTTCGATATTATAAGTGAACCTCCAGAGATTAACGCTTTTGTTTCTCTGAAAGAGGCTATCATTTCTAGAGTTTGTTTGACAGAGGAACAAAGGTTTGATAAGTTATTCTCAAACTCCAATTTTGGAGATGGTAAACCATCGGATTTATATCGCGAAATGTTGAGATTGGTAGGAAGTATTGAGATAAACCAAGAGATACTTTTAAGTTTATGGAAAAGAAAACTACCAAAATCAATTAGCGTTTTTCTAAAAATATCCGGTAGAACTGTTTTATCTGATATTTTGGATATAGCCGATTCCGTTTGGGAGTCGTCTAATATAAATAATACAGAATTATTTAAATTAGAAAATTCAAATGAAAATACAAATCCAAAATTAGATGTAGCAGATTCAATTAATGATTTAAGTAGATCCTTACAATCCACGATGAAAATTTTTTCGGATAGACAAGAAAGTTTAGAAGCTATAGACTAGAAGCTATGGAAAATAATAGTTTTTTTCATTCCCCTCGTCGGGAATCTAACCGAAATGTATTTTATGGAAACAACTATAGATCAAAGACAAAAAATAGTTAAAATGATGATTATTCAGCCGTATCGAGTAGGAAAGATAATGACCTTCTTTGTTTTTATCACCAAAGGTATAAAAAAAAGCAAAGAAATGTCTTCCTCATTGTTTGGTGTATGATTCATTTAATTCGAATAAAAATTCAAAAAACGAATAGGACAGACATTAAATTCTTTGGGTAAATTTACTTCCAAAAGATTATTCATTAACGATAAAATCAATAAATTAAATTTTTTAATCGATTCCGGCGCTGATATCAGCGTTATTCCTCAAAATTTATTTAATGGTCAAAAAGATAACAATTTATTTTTAACACCAGCTTCAGGTAATAGAATTTTTACATTCGGGAAAAAATTTCTTAAAGTAGATTTTGGATTAAGAAGAATTTTTCCTTTTGTTTTTGTTATTGCGGATGTATCAAAACCAATTATAGGCGCAGATTTTTTGACTCATTTTGGTTTAACTTTGGATTTCAGTAATTCTAGAATCGTGGATAATGAGACGTCTGTCAAATCAATTGAAAAGATTTGTTGTATTCGTCTGGAAAATAATTTACCCAAACTGTTTAGTGTCGAAAACAAATTTACGAAACTTATCAAAAGATTTACAAATGTTTTTTCTTCTCCGAACTACCATTTGCCAGTTAAACATAATGTTAAACATCATATTGTTACAGAAGGAATTTTACCTTTTACTAAACCAAGACGTTTGGATCCTAAAAAATATAAGATTGCTAAAAAGGAATTTGATGAGATGATTGAATTGGGCATTTGTCGCCCCTCTTCTTCTTACGTTACTTCTGCTTTACATATGGTTCCTAAAAAAGATTCATCAGACTGGAGACCTTGCGGTGACTACAGATTTTTAAATAAAATTACAGTGCCAGACAGGTTTCCATTAACATTGATGTCTGATGTCAATTTAAAATGTTACGGTTGTAAAGTCTTTTCAAAAATAGATTTAGTCAGAGCATATCATCAAATTCCTGTGGCAGAAGAAGACATTTTTAAGACAGCCATTATCACTCCATTCGGAGCTTTCGAGTTTCTTAGGATGCCTTTTGGTTTACGTAATGCTGGTAATTCTTTTCAAAGATTTATTACCGAAGTAACCAAAGGATTGGATTTTATTTTCGTGTACTTAGATGATATCTTAGTAGCAAGTGAGGATGAATCTTCTCATTTAAAACACTTAGAAATTTTATTTAAAAGATTTGATTGATTTGGTATTAATGTTAAACCTGGCAAATGTATTTTTGGACTTAAAAAAATAAATTTTTTAGGTTATACAATTTCAGCCGAAGGTTTAGCGCCATCTGTAGAGAAAATTAAGTGCATTGAGGATTTTCCTAAACCAAAGACTCTCAAACAATTACAACGTTTTATCGGTATGGTAAACTTTTATAATAAAAGTTCATTCCAAAAATTGCTAGCATTTTGGCACCTTTACATGATTTCGTAGTTTTTTAGATAAAAATAAAATTAAAATTATTGAAGAGTGGTCTGTTCCTTATGAAGATAGTTTTAATAAAACAAAAGAAGCACTTATTAAGGCTTCTCTTTTAGCTCATCCCATGGAGGATGCTAAATTGTCTTTGACTACTGATGCAAGTAATTCCTGTGTCGGCTCAGTTCTGGAGGAAGAAGTGAATGGTATTAGAAGACCCATCGCTTTTTTCTCTAAGAAATTATCAAAATCACAGTTAAACTACAGTGTTTTTGATAAGGAACTTTACGCCATTTATTTATCTATCAAACATTTCAGATATATGCTAGAATCTAAGGATTTTAAAGTTTTTTGTGATCATAAGCCAATAGAGAAAGCTATTTTTTCTAAAGCAGATAGATCACCTAGACAATTTAGATACATTGAATACATTCTTCAATTCACAAATAAAATTATTTATGTAGGTAGTAAGAACGTAATCGTAGCAGATTTTTTGAGTAGAATGGAATTGTATTCTATTTCTACTAAGAATTTAGAATCAGATATAGACTTAGAAATTTTGAATAAAGAACAGAAATTAGATTTAGAGCTGAGGAAGCTATTAGAAAAACAAAGTAAAAATAAAAAATCCAGATGTTTTTTAGAATATGTTAAAGTCGATGTTCCACCTATCAATATATGGTGTGAAACATCAGATAATTTGTTAAAACCTTACATTCCAAAGCCTTTACGTTACAGTATTTTTAGTGGAATACATAATGTAGCTCATACCGGAAGTAAGAGTTCTTGTAAAATGATTAAAAGTCGATATTTTTGGCCTCATTTATCCAAAGACGTAATTTCTTGGTCCAAGGCTTGTATTAGTTGTCAAAAGGCAAAAGTCAGTAGACACACCAAGTCACCTCCTAGTGATTTTAAAATTCCTGAAGGAAGGTTTCAGCATATTCACATAGATATTGTGGGGCCTTTTAACAATTCAGGAGGTCATTCTTATTTGTTAACATTAATTGACCGTTTTACTAGATGGGTAGAAGCTTATCTTTAAGAACGATTACTTCAGAGATAATAGTCAAAACTCTGATTAATCATTATATTTCTATATTTGGTGTTCCGCATACGGTTACACATGATCAAGGGAGTCAATTCGAATCTCAATTATTTAAAGATTTCATTAAGAAATTGGGTTTCAAGAGCGTGCATACTACCACTTATCATCCCTCTTCGAATGGTATGGTCGAACGTTTCCATAGGACATTGAAAGCTTCATTAATGGCTAAACTTCAAAATAATAAGAATTGGAAAGATGCATTACCAATTATTTTGTTAGGTTTGAGAAGCGCCGTTAAAGAGGATCTGAAATGCTCTTCGGCTGAACTAGTATATGGTCAGACATTGAGGTTACCCGGTGAATTTTTTATAAATAGTTCCAAAACTTTTGACTCTCATTCTGTTTTAATTACATTGAATGATCATTTTAATAATATAAAACCTTCAGCAGTTTCACGACATGGGAATATAAAACCTTTTATTTTTCCTTCTTTGGAGAAAGCTGATTTTGTTTTCCTAAAAGTTCCAGGCATTCGGAATTGTCTAGTTCCCCCGTACGATGGACCATTTCAAGTTTTAGAGAGAAATGAAAAAGTTTTCAAAATTATGATTAATAACAAAGAGACGTTTGTCAATATTGACAGGCTTAAGCCTGCATTTTTACTGACAGAACAAGCGTCATTTGTTAAACCAATAAAAAACGTTACTTTTGCATTAAATCCGATTATGGTTGAATAATAAAAAAACATTTTTTTTTCCTAAGGAGGGAGGTTATGTAGGGACTTTTCCCCTACATATTGTCAGTCAGTTTAGAGATTGACATTAAATTATGATTTCAAGTCATTTGTTAACAATGTTTATAAATGTTTAATTGTTCGCGATTGTTAGCAGTTATTTTTCGTTAAACCATTATTTTTGTTTTCTCCTTGGAGAGGTTACTAGCCGAGAAAATCAAGAAGAAATAGATTTAAAAAAAAAGCAAGAAGCCATCAATCAAGTTCAAAGTAAAATTTTTCATTTTGAGTTTTTATTTATACAGTGTGTCTGAAAAAGTTGGCAACAAATGGGAAACTTTTTTATTATTAAGTTTAGGAAAAAACGTCATTCTTCATAAAAAGTTCTGCAAGGCCTAAAACCCAATATACGATAATCAGAAATCGAAATTTTCCAATAGTATACGAGGTTTGTCAAAAAGTATGAATTTTGCTCAAGAGTAAAGTACCTTTATTTTCGATAATATCTAAAATTGTTATTAAGAAAAGTTGATTGGAATTGAAAACTACGTTTAAATGTCTAATTACAGCTATCTACGATGAAAACCAGGTTTTATTATTGTTTACAATTTCTTTAAGATCGAAAATGAACAAAAACTAGGTATCTAAATTATTGACCTGTACAAAATCAAGTTGCTGTGGAAATGTTTTGAAACATATCTTATGTCAGTATGCTTCAAAACCTCAGTTTGTAATAATTGTACTTTTTTAAATACTAGTAAAAATGCCGTTGAAATTAAGTCTTGAAGAGAAAATTGAAATTGTTTTAATTGTTGGAGATAACTACAAAACTTATAGGGAAGCTGCCATAATCTTTAATAACAGACATCCTGATAAAAATGTACATTTTGCAACAGTAAGTAAAATAATAAAAAAGTTCAAGTGTTCCGGAAATGTTGAGAATAAATTCAAAAAGAAACATGAGGCATGGGTTGCTACTGAAGAAATTCAAAATCAAGTAATGCTCTCAGCAATAGAAAATCCTAAAGATTCCATAAGAAAAAGGGCAGCTTTACTTGGTGTGCGCAAAGACGTAGTTGCAGGAATATTAAAAGCAAACAAATTTAAACCTTACAAACCCCAGTTCACTCATACCCTAAAAGCAGGAGATTTTAATAGAAGATTTGAATTTTGTGCTTGGTTCCAAGGGGAGTTAGAAGATAATAATTATATGGCACGGTGCATACTTTGTTTGGGGATGTGTTCTTTTTCTTTCTCGAAGGACCAAATTAAAATTGCACTTTCATTAGAACTGATAAAACTGAAATTTATTTGATTTTAATTACAACGTGTGTGGCGGCTTGCAACAAAATCTGCGAAGCGCTCTAGATAAGTATATATAACGAATTAAATTTTTTTATATCCCGTGTCGCAGCACAGGTTCATTTCGTTACTCAATAGGCGACGTTGCCACCTTTGGGAACAAATATAAAAAATGGAGAAATAAGCAAATATGCTAAACATAACTAAACAAATACTAAACATAACCGGCCCCCTTGAAAGGAGGACCTTTCAAAATAAAGTTTAATGAATTATAATGGTGTGTATAGAACAAAAGTTATAACCTTTAATTATTCACTTCACTATTAGGAAGAATACAAATTTTATTTATGGTTCTCTTAAATACACTACCACTAGATATTCTTACGGATACCACTCGTATCATCTTGTCCGCACCTGGATGAAGTTGGATAATGCGCCCTATAGGCCAACGCAAAGGAGGCATGTTGTCTTCTACAAGGAGAACCAAATCTCCTTCCTTGGGAACGACCTTTGGGTGGTTACTCCATTTTGATTTTCTCTGCAACTCTGTGAGATATTCTCTGGACCAACGGGACCAGAAATTTTGATATAGCTGAGATAATAACTGGTACCTTTTAAGTCTGTTAAGAGGTATATCTTGTACATTAGGTTCTGGAACAGCTGCCAGTGAAGTGCCGATGAGGAAGTGCGCGGGAGTGAGGGGTATATAATCATTAGGGTCATTGGATATAGGAGATAATGGTCTGGAATTCATGCATGCTTCGACTTGTGTAAGAATGGTGTACATTTCTTCGTAATTTAACAAAACATTACCTACATTTCTTTTCAAATGAAACTTGGCCGATTTTACCGCGGCTTCCCAAATTCCTCCCATATGCGGGGAATGAGGGGGAATTCGTTTAAATTTTATGTTGTCACTTGCTAAATATTGAGTAACCCTAATATTATGTTCGGTATTATGAAATAAATTATATAGTTCTACAAAATAGTTATTCGCCCCAATAAAATTACTGCCATTATCAGAGTGAATTTCACTTGGTTTTCCACGACGAGACACAAACCTCTTAAGAACATTTATGAAGCTTGTGGTACTCAAGTCGATAGCTAAGTCTATATGAACAGCACGAGTAGCTAGACAAACAAAAATGCATATATAAGTCTTTACAGTTATGGGTTTTCGAATAGCTCCTGCTTTAATTAATATAGGCCCAGCGTAATCTACGCCTGTCATAAAAAATGGTCCCGCTGGGGTTACCCGAGTATGGGGTAAGTCACCCATCATAGTATTCGATAGTTTGGGGTTGACGCGAAAGCACTTAACGCAAGTGCGTATTATCTGTTTTATTGTTATTTTTCCGTTAATAGGCCAAAACTCTAATCTTATTATGGATAACAAGTTTTGCGCACCGGCGTGTAGATATTTATGATGAAAATGACGAATTATTAATGTTGTGAGTGGGTGTTTTTTAGGTAAAATTATTGGATGCTTGTTTTCAAACGTTAAATTTGAATTTCTTAGTCTACCATCAACTCTTAAAATACCCATTTCATCCAAAAATGGACTTAAACTTAAAATGTCGCTACTATTCGTTAAATGTTTATTAATTTTTAGATATTTAATTTCTTTTGAGAAGACCTGTGTCTGAGCTAATTTAATTAAATTAAATTTGGCGTATTCTAACTCTTCAATACTTAATAAAGTAGAATTAAATTTTCTTTTCTTTAGAGTAATCTCTTTAAATCGTAAACAGTATGCAACTACGCGTTTTAGTTTTTCAAAATTTGAATATCGATCGAAAATATCCAAATTTTCAGGTTGTACCATCGCGATTACTGTTAGATTGTCCGATTTTATGTCCGGTAGTTCAGTAAGTAAAGGGATATTACACGTACTAGGCTTTAAGGATTTATTAATTAAAAATTCAGGTCCTTGCCACCAAATTTTTAAGTCTTTTAATTTATTTGATTCTACTCCGCGCGATATTACATCTGCGGCATTATTGTCTGAATTAACATGACGCCAACGATTAATGTCAGTCAAATTCGTAATTTTTGACACGCGATTTGCTACAAATGTCTTTAAACGACTTGGTTCAACTCGTAGCCATGACAGAACTATGGTGGAATCAGTATAATAAAATATATCACGAATGTCAACGTCCAATGTCCTTTTTATTTTATCAACTAATTGCGCTAATAAATAAGCTGCTAGTAATTCTAATCTAGGTAACGTACACATTTTCTGCGGCGCTACCTTTGATTTAGCGCATAATAAATTTGAATATAGTTGACCGTCTTGGTCTTCTGAGACCAAATAAATGCATGAGCCGTAAGCTTTTTCACTGGCATCGCAAAAACAGTGTAATTCGATTTTTCGAGGAGTAATACAAGATATGTAACGAGAAATTATGATATCATTTATTCCTTGAAGTTGAATAACATAAGTCTGAAACCATATACATAAATCATTTGGTAAGGGTTCGTCCCAATCAAGACCTTGTCGCCATAAATGCTGTATAAAAAGTTTTGCGGATATAACTGCAGGACCTATTAGTCCTAAAGGATCAAAAATTTTTGACACAACCGCTAATACTAATCTCTTTGTAATAATTTGAGCATGATTAATTTCTAAATTTACCGAATAATTAAAAATATCTTTATCCGGATGCCAAACTATTCCTAACGTTTTTAAATCCTTATCTTCGTGAAATTCTACGAATTTGTCTGTATTATCATTTTTATTTAATATTGAATTTAAAATGTCCAAGTCGTTGGATGACCATTTTCTCAAACTAAAACCGTAATTTTGTAAAATTTGTGACATTTCATAATATATATCTAATGCGTCTGCTTTTGTATCTACGCTAATCAATAAATCATCCATGTAAAATGAATTTTTTATTATTTTGCTCGTACGCGGATATTCGATTTCGTTTTGATTAGCAATTTCAAGCAACGTTCGTTGAGCGATAAAAGGCGCGCATGCTGTACCATAAGTCACAGTATCGAGTGTATATAATTTTAAAGATTCTGTTTCGTTAAAACGCCACAAAATTTGTTGAAATTTACGATGGTCTGAATGTACCCAAATTTGCCGAAACATCATTTTAATGTCTGCGTTTAAAACATATTTTCTTAAAGTCATCCTGAACTTGATAACCGATATGTAAATTGTCATTCAGTGAAATACCTAAATTTGTACGTGCAGAGCCATCAAAAACAACCCGACATTTCGTAGTTGTGCTTGATTTCTTTATAACCGAGTGATGAGGCAAAATATACGAGGAGGTTTCGGTAATTTTTCCGAGATCTACTAACGACATATGCTCAAGATCGTAATATTCTTTCATGAATTTAAAGTATTCGGTTTTTAATTCGTTATTTTGGTTTAGTTTATTTTCGAGATAATTAAATCTTTTTATTGCAATGGATTTCGAATTACCGTATTCAAGATTAGGAATTTTAAATGGTAGTTTTACAATAAATTTTCCATCTTGAGCTCGTGTTGTCGTTTCGCGAAAGTAATTTTCACAATATTCCGCTTCTGGCGATAGTATCGGTTTATTTTGAATTTCTTCTAATTCCCAGAATTTAGCAAGATTTTCATTTAATGTTTCGTTAGAGATTTTTAAATAATTACAAGATATTATCCGTTTATTGAAACGTGTGTCGATCATTCCTGTGAATATGTAACCAAATACAGTTTCTTGTAATACGGGTAAACTTTTACCTAATTTAATTTTATTAGGCAGAAGCAATTCATAGAAAATATCTGCTCCTAAGAGTATATCTATATGTCTTGATTGATTGTACTGAGGGTCTGCGAGATTTGATATTTGAATATCAATTGGTAATTCTAAATTAGTGTTATCAAATGTAAAAGGTGGTATTTTTTCTGTGATAGTTTTTAAGACCAAAAATGTAAGATCGGTTTGAAATTGATTGTATCGAGACGAGATGGTTGCATGTGTTTTCTCTAAAATATTTACAATATTTTGATTGACACCGGCAATGGGTTTATTTATTTTATCACAATTTAAATTTAATTTTTCACATAGATCTTTCGTTATTAAGCTACTTTGACTACCCGAGTCTAATAAAGCTCTACATTTGTGAACATTTCCAAAATTATCGTGTATAAGAATTTCTGCTGTTGATAATAAAACCATATTAAAATGCGAGTCGTGTTTAGAATTATTGTGTGCTCCTTGTACGATTTGTAGACACACCTGCGAATCTGGCGGTGTTCTTTGTGTATTGGGTTGGGAGCTTGGACGAGTGTCTGTTTGTTTAATTTGATTTTCGTTATTTGGAATAGTTATTGCGTGAATTTGAGTACGTGGCTGATTGTTTTGACCAACTGAATGTTGACCTTGACTTTGACTATTATAAGTTTGTCTGGATTGATAAAAATCGTTATGTAAAAGAGTGTTATGATTTGAATTACATTTCTTACAACGCCGAGATCTGCAATTAAATTTATTATGGCCTGCCCTTAGACAATTCGTGCATAAATTATGTTTTCGTATTTCGGCATATCTTTCTTGTAAATTTAAATTCAAAAGTTTAGGACATTGATATATATAATGAGACTCTTTGCAGATTTGACAAATTATATTATTAATTGAAGTCTGGACTTCAGTAACAGCATAATTTTGAGAATAATTTTTTGTTTGAATTTTTGAATGTGTGGGCGCCCTTTGATCTTGAATTTTAAATACGTTTTCGTGCGACGAGCATTTTCGTGTAAGAAATTTTCTAAAATTTTCATAGGTTGGCAGTTCATTAGCTGTTAAAGTGTCTTCCCATTCGAGATTTAATGAATTTTCGAGTTTACTAGTGACTATACTGATTAAAACAACCTCCCAGCCAGAAATTGAAATGCCTAGCTTTTCTAAAGCAGTTACATGTTGGTGAATTTGATCTGTTAGATCTCTTAATGTCGCATTACTATTTTTTGTTATTTTTGGGAAATTTAATATGATCGAAATGTGTTCATTTACAGTTATTCTTTTATTCTCATATCTTTCCAATAGAATTTGCCACGCTACATCATAATTGATGTCTGTATTATTGAGATTCTGAATATGTTTTAGAGCTGACCCTTTTAGGCATGACTTTAAATGACAAATTCTTTGCACATTTGTTAACCTAGCATTATTATGTATCAAATGTAAAAATGCGTCGTGAAATGCTGCCCAGTTACTATATTCCCCTGAAAACTCAGGCAATTTTATTGGGGGTAACTTAAGATCCGCTAATGGATCGTTCGAGTGACTTTGTGAATTAACATTACTAACTAATGATATATTTGGCGACAACTGCGAATTTAAAATATCATTACATTTAGAAATTAGATCATAAAAACTATCTTCGATTGTTTCGCGTTTACTAATTTCATCAGCGTCTAAAAATTCTAAGCGTGTTTGAACTTCATCAAATTGATCGAAATATCTTTCAATTTTTGATAATCTTTTTTGAATATCTTGAAATTTATTTTGATTTTCTACTTTATTTAAAAATGTGTTAAGACGAGTTACGTGACCTTTTAGTATTCCGCGATTATGACGTAATTCGGCTAATTCCTCTTCTTTATCAACCATAGTGAACTTATGTAATTAAAATAAAAACAAATTTCAAACGCAAGCCGAAACCTGCATAAAATGTGAAAAAGGGAATGAGAAAAATGGAACGCACTGACCTTCAATTCTCCTCCGTGATTTGCGATTTTGCAAACTGTGTATCCTCGTGTCGATTATTTTCTAGTTGCTGTTTTTCGTACCCGGCTCTGACGGACCAGAATATGTTTGGGGATGTGTTCTTTTTCTTTCTCGAAGGACCAAATTAAAATTGCACTTTCATTAGAACTGATAAAACTGAAATTTATTTGATTTTAATTACAACGTGTGTGGCGGCTTGCAACAAAATCTGCGAAGCGCTCTAGATAAGTATATATAACGAACTAAATTTTTTTATATCCCGTGTCGCAGCACAGGTTCATTTCGTTACTCAATAGGCGACGTTGCCACCTTTGGGAACAAATATAAAAAATGGAGAAATAAGCAAATATGCTAAACATAACTAAACAAATACTAAAAATACTTTTTTCGGACGAGGCAACGTTCACTTCTAATGGGGTAGTCAGCTCACAAAATTGCCGTTGGTGGAGTGATGTTAATCCTAATTTCACTGTCCAAACTCGTGACCAATACTGTTTTAAAACAAATGTATGGTGAGGAATTTTTAAAGATAGAATAATTGGACCATTTTTTTTTCGAACTAATATGAATGCTGAACGTTATCTGGAATTTTTAAATAATGAGATTCTTGAATTTCTTCATAACCTACCAATAATGGAAAGGCAACGTACATGGTACCAACATGATGGAGCAACCTGCCATAGTACAAGAAATGTTCGAGAATGTCTTCTACAAATTTTTAACGGAAGAGTAATTGGAAGATTTGTGGACTTTGCTTGGCCTCCAAGATCTCCGGACCTGACCCCCCTAGACTTCATTTTATGGGGATACTTGAAGCAAAAGGTATACCTTAAAAGACCGTTTGAAAATATTGATCATTTGGAAAGAATAATTAGGGAAACATGTGACTGTGTTACTCCAGATGTTATTAGAAATGCAATAAAAGAATTCTCTCGAAGAACAATTACCTGCTTAGAAAGGGACGGTGGATATGTTGAGGCGTACGTGCAGTGAGGGAAAAGTTAATCCGGATTCTTCTTTTTAATGCATGTAATGTTTGATGTTGTGTTTTGAAAATAAATGATTCTAATTATGTATGCATTTGTTTACATTGTATTATTGATAACTCGTGCAAAACAAAGTCAATATTTATAGCAAAATTTGCAATGAGAAAATGAGTGGTGTAATCAGTAAGTGCACATGAACATAATTTTTAATTTCTATCGATATCTTGAAATTAAATTTGAAGCACTTTTCTCTTATTGATTATAATGTGGTGTAGAATACTAGTAAACAATAATCAGGAATAAAATTTGCATTTAGTGATGTACAGGGAAAATCAAAAATTTCGATTGAAGTCGAAGACTAAAGTGCTTTTAAATTTTATTTCAAGATATCGATAGAAATTAAAAATTATGTTCAAGTGCACTTAATGATTACACCACTCATTTTCCCATTGCAAATTTGCTTACTGACAACTTGATTTTGTACAGGTCAATAATTTAGATACCTAGTTTTTGGTCATTTTCGATCTTTAAGAAATTGTAAAAAATAATAAAACCTGGTTTTCATCGTAGATAGCTGTAATTAGACATTTAAACGTAGTTTTCAATTCTAATCAACTTTTCTTAATAACAATTTTAGATATTGTCGAAAATAAAGGTACTTTACTCTTGAGCAAAATTCATACTTTTTGACAAACCTCGTATACGATTGGAAAATTTCGATATCTGATTATGGTATATTGGGTTTTAGGCCTTGCAGAACTTTTTATGAAGAATGACGTTTTTTCCTAAACTTAATAATAAAAAAGTTTCCCATTTGTTGCCAACTTTTTCAGACACACTGTATATCGTTTCATTTTTAAAAAAATAAATATTTAATTTCTAAAATGTGTTTAGAACGTTAATGGGAAATATCTACCATGTATTTAGAACGTTAATGGAATTAATTATTTAGATTTATTTTGTGACATAGTTGTTCTTACAATAAATTTTTACTTTTGCTATGTTGTGATTAGGGTATTCTTTTCCGGTGTATTAGTTCTAATGAAACTGACAGATCGCGATAAAACGTCTGTCAGGCCATGATTTGATATAGGGGGCCTGAAACTGTTTCATGACGTCTGTCCGTTATTTGTCAACTGTCCTTTTTCTGAATGGGAATGGAGGCGTGTTTCTAAAAGTTGATTTGAGTAGAAATCCAGATTTTTTAATGGTCTGTTAGTGCCATCCAGAAGTGGATTATTTCTGGTTCTTTCCTAATAAATGGAGTGTTGTTGGGGAAAATACTATTTTTGGATCTGGTGTCAAGTACTGGATATTTGAGTAGCCCCATGGAAGCACCCTACACGCATTTAAGCGGATGTTTTGACTTTGGAATACACTTCCCAAAAAAAAACCCTTATCACAAGGTAATTCTCTTTTATTTTATGTTAATTTTGGGTTTATTTTAGTGGCCCTAGATGTATCATTAGATGTACTAGGTGCTCTTAAAATTGTAGTTTGGACAACTGTTGTCATAGTTGCTTATATCTTAAAATAAAAGGGATAGAAAAGACCCTTAATTTTTGTCATTGTTGTTTAGTTGTTTAACTTAATTTTTGTCATTTTGGTTTAGTTGTTTAGTAACAACCGAGAAAAGGGGTAAATCAGAGTCACAGATTTGTCATGTGAACATTTACAGAGAATTTGCTTTTTTAGGGTTTTTGTTTCGGATACTGCGGCTTGAAAGTGATCCCTGAACAATATTTTGGGGCGATTATTTTGGGATTCTACTCTTTGGATGTGTACCAGTGTGGCTTTACGACATACAAAAAGGAGCCTATCCTCATCTGCTGGGTTTACACGGATTCTATATGTTCCGGAAGATTGTTAAGTCTCCTCTCCATATGGGATGGTACAGTGATCATCTTCTGCAGAAAGGAGGAAAGACCATGAGATCAAGTTCAAGAACTCTCAGATAAGCCAAAGTTGTTTTCAATAGAATTAATTCATTTTTTGCGTCTCCTATGACTATTTGCTTTATAGGTAGAGTAGGTAGCTTACCTAATAAAGATTGCTGTGGGTGATTACTTTTTAATCCAATTTAATGTACATATACCACAGAAAGTTTCACATGTAATTCTGGTAAGGGGGTGGTATTCTTACGTATATTTATTTTAAAAGTATTTCCTGCATTATATGAAGTATTCTCCGCAATTGGCCAATCGCTGATGATCGTAAGATCAAAATATTAACCAACTATTTTACTGATTTTGGTACTTTCTGTAGGTATATCAATTTTTTTTTAACTTTAATTATCAATGCATGGTGTACGGGCATCAAAAGTGGGTATTTGAAGTAACTAGTATAATTTAAGTAAAGCGGATTTAATGTCAGTTAGCACCCATGATTAACTGGGTTGAATAACACAGCCCCACAAAAAAAAAAGTTCATACACAAGAGAGTTACATATGTATTCCCATGTATTTTTCGACTCTGAATCCGATCCCGAGCTCAGAATTGGGCCTACACGTCTGGAATTGGCACCTTTGGCCGAAAATGGCCCGAAATGCGGTTCCTGGGATAAGGCGAAGCCGACGCTGAATTTTGAAGCTAAAGCCGGATTTGTGCTCAAAAAGTTTATGGCCGACTGAAATTCCGGGATTGGGTCCGGGAAAATGACCCCTTGGGGCGGGGAAATCCTGTTTTGGACGTCCCGGTCGTGACTGTGGTATTTTCATGGACTTTCCAATTCTGGAGCTGAGACTGAATGTGAAAAGTGTTTGGTCAGCTGAAATTCCCAGTTTCTTTTACTGTACCATTAAGATTTCTTTCCTGTATTAATCTGCAAAAATGGGGATTACCTGTAATAAGACCTGTGTTAAGGAATCCGAATTGTTTTTTTTATATATTATACGTGGGTTGGATATTATAGATAGTCTGTCTAGAGTTTGTCTTTCATTGTCCTTTTTGCCAAATCTTTTCCAGGATAGTGATATATAGTTGGCAGCTATAAGATTTGGCTGGCGCCCTATTATATTTTGAATTCCAGCTTTTTTAAATTTTCAGTAGGTTATCGGTAACCTATATCGTTCTGTTGAAGCGTACCGAGTTCCACCTTGACTGAAGCTAACCGGAGCTGCAGGGTTGAAGAACGACAACCCGTAGACGGACTTAGATGGCCGACAGTGAAAATTCGGCGCGCTACACAGAATAATTTCAGCAGAGCACATAAACGAACAAGAACATGGAATTTTAAAAGAAAAATTTCCTTGTTTGAATCATCTATGTGTCGATCCTGTATTTGCAGCAAATATTTTTAAATGTTATACGGCTTTATGTAATTTCTCAAAAAATATTTACGAAACTTAATATTTTGCAATAAAAGATGATGAAAATTGAAAATTAAAATTATGAAATCCTGAAGATGATGCACTTGCTGCTGTCGGGGCCCAAGCTAGATACAAGAACTCATCAATTATTTTGTGAGAAATTAACCTTAAGGTAGTTAGAAGATGAACGAACATAACATACAGATATTATCTTCCTTTATAAGTAGTTAATCAAATAAATATTTTTTATAAATTAACACGTTTTATATGTATTTTCAAAAATTAACACGAAAATCACAACGAAAAAAATTATATGGTCCGTACTATGTGAGGTTGTAAATTGTAAAAGCAACTGGCATTTTTCGTACTTATATTGTTGTAACGTTGTCGTAAACTCTGACATGGGCAGTTTAAGCTCTCGTTCTAATTTTATAATTTCCACTTTAGTTCTATAATTCATCAATTTTAGATATTCGACTTGCATTTTAAGCTTGTCTTGTTTTATAGCAGCAATTTTTTCTGAAATGAAATTGTTTGCGGTAACTGGTTTTCTTTTTCCTACAAAGAAAAACGCATTATTCGATTATCGTTTTTATTATTTTGCTTCGAAGTAACTTACCACTGGACTGTTTTGAAATAGATGGGGTCACGTGATCACTGATTGGTCGACTTTTGTTGACAATATCTTTAGCATTATCCTCTGGGACGGTTTCACGTGGCCTGACACTGAAGTTTTTCGAACTCCAAACCCGAAAATTACATTATTTCTAGTACAGGGTGTCCCACTTAACTTTCCGGGGTTTTGATCGCTTATTACTCAAATAGTTTTAGGAATAGAAACATGTGGTTTTCGCCAGTTTTATTGAAATTTATAGAAGATTTTTTCTCAATAATCAGATATTTTATCGTAATGCGGGTTTGACCGAAAATTAACATGGTGATTTTTAGGGAACTTTGTTATTTTAACTAGAACACCCTGTATCTTTTTAGCCTAACACAAAGCTCAATATTTAAGCTTTCTAAACATATGTAGTTTTTCGTAAATTATGGCTTAAAATTTAAGTTAAACAACTTTAAGCATTTTGTAAGGTAATTAATTATAAATGTCAATAAAATTAACAATTTTGAACGTAAAGACATTTAACAAAAAAAGTTGTTATAACAAATTTTCAAAATGGTGTCCTTGGACGTTTATACACATTCGCCATCTATTAATTAAGTTTCGATAACTAGCTCTTAACATCTCTCTAGGAATACTTTCAATCACATTTATTATGTTGGTCTTTAATTCCTCCAAGGTTGTAGGGGGTGGGTTGTAACAGCGATCTTTGATGTAACCATAAAAGAAAAAATCCGGTACTGTTAAATCAGGTGATCGCCGTGCCCACCCCACTGGACCTCTTCTTCAAATCCACCTTTCACCAAACGTTTCGATTAAAAGTTCTCTAGTAATCATTGCATAGTGTGGATTTGCACCATCCTGCTGAAAGTAACATGTTTGTAATAAGTTATCTTGCTGAAGTTGCGGAAAAAAGTACAGTTGTCGCATATCTACATAATTTACTGCGTCCAATGACACCATTTTGAAAATTTGTTACAACAACTTTTTTTGTTAAATGTCTTTACGTTCAAAATTGTTAATTTTATTGACATTTATAATAAATTACCTTACAAAATGCTTAAAGTTGTTTAACTTAAATTTTAAGCCATAATTTACGAAAAAAGTAGCACAAACTATATATGTTTAGAAAGCTTAAATATTGAGCTTTGTGTTAGGCTAAAAATATACAGGGTATTCTAGTTAAAATAACAAAGTTGCCCTATACCTAAAAATCACCGTGTTAATTTCCGGTCAAATCGGCATTACGATAAAATATCCCATTATTGAGAAAAAAACTTCTATAGATTTCAATAAAACTGGCGAAAAAAGCATGTTTCTATTCCTAAAACTATTTGAGTAATAAGCGATCAAAACCCCGAAAAGTTAAGTGGGACACCCCGTACGATATTATCAACTTAGGTTAAATTCCCCATTCCACCAGTACCAGTTTTCTTCGCATTATCAATTTTAACCTATAATTATGTAACATAAGTTAATAACAATAATGATTGTGAGTTACAGTTGTACCCACCATTGCAGTTTTTTTCAAATTCTGTCATAATGTATCCCTTACATAGGTCCAATCCTTATACGCAGGAACTATAAACAAATACTTTGAGCCATTTCTCACCACTTTTCTACTTTATCTTAAATTCTTAATTTATCTGAGAAAACACCAAAAAGAATGTGTTTATTTTCTCTAATCTTATTTAAATTTTGAATACATTTTACTTAACATACAGTAACGCCGCAACACACCTAATTATATTGATGCCGTCTGCTTGAACAATCTAACCTAACCACTATCCCAAGCGTGTCATGAGAAGTCTGCATACAGTAGGAATAATATTTATATCACATATGTATCTACATATTTACAAAATTATTGAATTTCTACAATTGTAACTATTTGCATTGTAATACCGAATTAAGCAAGACTTGTAGTTACAGGCAGATCACTTGTAACTTGTAGACTTGTTACATTTGTATGGTTTGTGTTACAGGCTCTTAGTTGATAAACCGCCGTATACAGTTGTGTTTATAATACAGACTCGGTTTGAACCTTGGGTGGTGTAATGAAGATATTTTTTTATTTGACATTCTGTATATAAATAAATTTATTTTTAGGGTATTAACAGCTTTACTATTAATTTATTAACCGGATTGACACCCCTCTTAATTTATTACCATTTAATACGAATCATTTATTTCTTTAGATTCACAAGTTCTTAGCATTTTTAATAAATGTAAAATTTTTAGACAAACCACACAAATCAGTTCCGTAGACTACCGCGAATATTTTTCGATTTAGTAGGGCATTTGCTACGTGGGACTGGGGGAAAATTGATAAAGGCCAGGAGCCGCTAAAATCAGTTCTTTTTGTTTTTTTTTTCTGACTACAATTTCGGTTAAAATTTTTAAGAATTGGTACTATATATACCGACCGACCGTTAGTGACCGAGCTGGTTTGTGTTCGTCCGAGGTAAGAATTTGTTTTTCTTAATAGAAGTCAGAAGTAATTTTGAATATTTTGTTCTTTTATAAAATGTCTAATTTAGGTACGTATAAATAAATATCATTTGGCTGCACTGATGTTTTAATTGGCAATACGTTTCCTGTATATTTGTGTCAAATAAGAATATTTCACACTTGTTTTAAACTAGTAAAGTTTTCGCATCGAGTAAAATCTGAAAAACTGATAGAAAAAACGTCGTGGAAAGCTGGAGGTTTGGTTCAGAGATTCGGGAATATGGCCCTATGTAGTGCTTATGGAAAGCGATAAACACTACATGAGTTGTCAGACAGAGAATGTCGCTTTAGTTATATTGACAAGTTGTCATTTTGGTTTTTTGGTTATATTGATAAGTTGTCATTTTGGGTTTTTTGGTTACATTGACATGTTTTCATATTGGGTTTATTAGGTTATAAAATCTGTCAATCATTTTATTTGTCAATCATTTCACCTCTCAAATTCAGATTGAGAATTGACGTTTAAGTGTATGCAAATAGCATGTTTATAACCTTGTCTCAGTTACCGTGGGAGACCGTTGATATTCTTTTTCAGAAATAATCTATAACACGAGAGAAGCAAAAAGAACAAAAGAAGAACAAACAAAATATTATCATTATCAACAACTTTTTATATAGACACGATACGATAACATGTCATTTAAAATAATGCTTTTCTATAAAAATCTTTACACAAAGGAAGTTTTAATTAATGAGTTTCCCTGCGTAAGCAACATAATCGTAACACAAAATATTTAACTGTGCTACAAACCCCAGTGGTTGCTGTATGGAGCAGGTCCATAGGGATCCTCTGATTCAGAGAACCATGAATCAGATTTAGAAAATCAGAAATTATATTTTTTATATACCATACAAACACTCGTTTTTTATAAGTAACTAGTTCTGGAGGTGTATTTACATTGTTTAAAATTGATTTTTTATTATTGTCAGAGAAAAGTGGTTGAGAAAATATTGAGCGTAATTTCATTAAATTTGACTTCATTTTTATTTTAATATAGGCAAAATTATTCGTATTTCAGATACGAATACAACGGAAAATCTAAATATTTTCACACGCTTTTAGTCAACCGATCATAGATCAAAAATATACTGCTTGCATTTTTTTTTATTAAAAAAAAAAACGAATTTAATTCGTAAATAATCTGTGGCATTTGGGTAATAAACTAAACTAAACATTCATTCCACAATTCACACCTTAAGAGGGGCGTCGAAACGGGCTGTCACGATTTCAGTTGGCAATACTGAAATTGACGAGAAAAATTGACGATTTTGTAGAATACAAATCTCGAGAACGAAAGTTTTGTTTGTAGAAATATTTATACCAATAATAGCTTACACATTGGAATAGGACATCTCCTTTTTTGAACTAAATCTAAGCAGTAATAAAGAAGATATCAATCATTTAGTGAAGGTGTGTTTTTGACATTTTTGACAATTTGTGATCACCAATTTTAACGTGAAAAGGAGAAAACTTATGCAACTTGCGGTACACAAGTTCAGGCATTTTCTGCGTGAAAAGTGGCGCGTTTTGGTTAGCATTTTTAACAATTTATACAACCAAGATTACAAATGAAATTTATTAAAAATATGACCTGCCATTAGTGTTATTGTCATTATCAGCTGACTGTTTTGTTAGGTTATAGAATCATGTCGTTTATTTTGCAACATATTTTAAACTATTTAAACAAAACTAATTAGAATTAACTAAAACCAGTTCTTCAGTTTCAAGCATTTTTATTAAGTTGAATCGTGCGAATTAAAACAAACGTGATCAAAATACGTTTTGACAAGTGGGACTTTGGTGATTGTTACAGTAATCTTATGAAAATGTGCAGTTCAAATAATAATAATACATATTGTGATGTGTATTGTGTATAGTGTATGAAAATCGATTCTTACTAATAAACTACAGAAGAGGTGTTTCTTACTACATTACTAGAAAAATCTTATCTTTTAAACAATATGTATTGGCGATCTTATATTAACATTTGGCATAATTTCCTTGAATTTTTCATCATATACTATTACATTAAATATGTCACCAAGGAGAAAGAGAACAACGAACCCTTATATGCCGTATCAGATGCATTAAAAATGAGTGTTCGTAGTTTTAGGCGAATAAAACAAGAAAGTACTACGGTAACAGAAATTGTAATGAATGTCCAGTCGCACAATGTACTCAAAAGAAAGACTGATAATATAAGTGATTTTAAATTCGGGTATAACTCGCAACAGTACTGAGCAGCCCTGTCACTGGTATTTCACTTCTGCCTACTTATCTTGTATGAATATGTGAATGTAAAACTCAAAAACGCCGAAAAAGACTGTAATAAAGGTAATTAGTGATACAAATCTTATATTAATTGTTAAAATACATATTTTGTATGTACTGAAAAGAAATAAAAGTATTGGTTTAAAGTTAATTATTAAATTTATTTTTTTACAAATACTAATTTTACAATCATGCTAATGTTAAGAAAAATATATACAATAAAATAGTAACAATATTTCAAAATATGAACAAGAAAGTGATTAAGGGAATTTATGATCCAATACTAAAAATCTGAAAGATACTAAAAGAACTTTGTATTAATAAAATTGAAGGCTTAAAATATAAGAATCTGAAAGAGACGTTTTATTAGTAAATGCAATAACAAAATAAAAAGGGGGTAATCCCACCCAACTATTTGAACACTCCTAGTAAAGTAATTGTTTAATCAATTCTGATAAAAATTTTAATGAATATTTTCAATATTCTCTAAAATTAATAGTA
Source organism: Neocrepidodera transversa (assembly GCA_963243735.1). Taxonomy (NCBI): domain Eukaryota; kingdom Metazoa; phylum Arthropoda; class Insecta; order Coleoptera; family Chrysomelidae; genus Neocrepidodera; species Neocrepidodera transversa. The sequence goes on from OY725341.1 coordinate 32,910,244, forward strand.
CACGAGATACAAACAAAAGTTATTTTGAAATCATACATACTCTTAATTTCATCCTGTATATCTTTGATATCAATTTATTAAGTTTATTAGATTTAGAAACTTTTATCAAGTGTGAAATTTTCTGTAAAATTAATAGTATAAGATAACAACAGTTATTTTATAATTTAAAATTATGACATTTCATACACATCCAAAAATAACTCTATTATAATGACAAAAATTTGCTATAAATCTATTAACACGTTTAAATGTTATAGGGGGTGGCCCATGACCCATTTACACAAGGTATAAAAAATTTTTTGAATGATTTTAAAATCAATAAGTAATTCATATTTTATTCAATTTTATTCAAAATGCGAGCAGAGCTTTTTTAAGATTTTCTGGATCAAAATGCATAAATTAAGTTAGTCTAAAAAACTAAAAAAAAATAATTTTTTGTCAAAACTTTTTACATTTTTGACTTTAACTGCTAAAAAAAAACATTTTTTGAAAGGTGAGAATCCCATTTTAATATCTTTAATGTTTTTAAAGTTATTCAATTTAGTTTAAAATCGTAATACAATTTAAAATTTTTTTTTAAAAATCCTACAATTTTTTTAATAAAATTTTGAAAAAAAAAATCTTAATTATATAAAGTTTTTCTTACAAATTTAATAGTATTTTTTTTATTTTAATATTAAAATTAACCTAAACAAAAAAATAATTTAATAGTATAAAAATATTTAAAAATTAAAAATTTGACACAGACAGACATCATGCTAAAAATGGTATAAATGGATTCAGGTGACCTCAAAACGTAAAGATCCGTTAAAATCTGGGTATGGCTAAAAAATCATGATTGCAATACTTTCCTTCGATAAAACTTTGTTGGGTTTGGCAATTAATAAAAGTTCCAATTAGAAATTAAATGAAATAAAATTGAAAAGGACTTTATATTATTTGTTAGTCTCAAAAACCTGTTAATTTTTTTTATTGTTAATTGTATACATTAATGGAAATTTGTTACAAATATTATTTATTGACATAATAAAAAACAGTTAAGTTGAAATAAATAAACAGTTAAAATAATACTTAATTTTTAGGTCACTTAATAAATTACATAAGGCATCAAACACTTTTGGATCGGGTAAACCTGTATTATCGTTATCATCTTTTATAAAATCATAATCAAAATGTAGTCTTATGTTTTGTTGAATATTTCCAAGTTAGTTGTTTTTAAAAAGTAATTTTGTTTTTGACTTAAGAATTTCCCTAAGATATGTTGGTTCTTTCAAAGTTTATGGAACTTCTGCATCTTGTACATCTTCACTCGTTAAACAATAACTAAAAGACAAAATACAACAATAAAGTCCATTCATTTAGTTTACACCGATATTCAATTAAGAACTGAAATAAGCTGCAAACTACTTATTCCACTTTATTTTTTCTTGTTCAAAATGATACAGGCAGTGAGAGGCTTCTATTAGGTCATGTCTGAGCTCTACCTCTTAATTGAATATCGGTATAAACTAAATGAATGGACTTAACCAATTTTCATTGATTTGGTAACATTACTTACGAAGTACTTGGTTGTTTATCATCTGATATTAAGGATTCATTCTCCTTTTCTTAATTGATGAAGTAGGTTAGCTCCCTTTGTAGCTACTGTCTTAGATTCAATACTTTCAGATGGCCGTGCTACCTCTGAGTTCAAAGCAGAGACGAAACTGTCATCAAAATTTTTTATCTTTGCAGTTCGTTTACCAAAAAGAAACATAATTATTAAAAATAATAAATAATCATCTTTTTTCATGTCTAATTAATGTAATTTTATGACATACTGTCTTTCTGGAGATTCAAAGTTGAACATTCGCTTCACACTAAAATCAAATAAAGTTTGTTTATTTTTTCTATCCATATTAATGAAATGGCATCTGTTAACTAAGCAATGTTTCAAGGGTTCTCTATCTTGTCTCTTGCAAAATTAATTTTTACATTAGAATGTTTTGTTTATGTATTAATAATAGTATTTGAATACCTTATTGGGTTAATCCAAGTTTTTCTCTCAGCTGTTTTTGTTGCAAACACAAAAAACTTACATGTCTTTTATTCACTTATGTTTACATTACAATCAGGAACAAAACACATGGCCATATTTACTCCACTTCGAAAATCTGAAACAAAAGTAAAATAGTCAAAACGCAATTACAAAAAATATGAAGATAAAGTCGATAAATTAATAATTCACAATTATTTCTCTAAAATACAACTGCTAATTCTTATACATAACCTCAAACTACAAATGAAAATATATCTTACCGTTCTCTTTCATTTGTGTCTTGCTTGAGAAATATGCCAAACCCGAAAGTCGAGTCGATCGATAATAAAAATAAAGCAGGTAGTCTGGTCTGGTCAAACAAAAACAAAATAACATCTGTTTTGTGGTAGACTTGAAGTGGGTATCCGATCGGAAAATACGAAAATTCTCAAAATATATTTTAACTGAGAAATTAATATTTTAATACTGCTAGCGCCACCTGGTACACAGAAGATTAAATAATTTTAATAATTTCGTCTTTCTGTTTGTATATATGAAACACAGTGCACCTCTTTTATTATTGCTGAAAGACAGTGATAGACTGATGAGACTGACAACTCGAGTAACACAACAGAACTTTGATTTTGCACATGGTGCTTGGAATTTTAGTGTTGTCAGTTTGGTGTACCTGTTAAGATCCCCCTCTTAACCTATAAAAATTATTTTTGCCACACAAACTACTTAAAATGTCTTTAAATATAAATTATTAAAAGATACCTAATATTACAATAACACTAATTTAATTTTTGAAAAATATTTTTTTTACCGTGAGTCCAAATAATTTCACAAGTCTTCTAAGATCTTATCGTTTCCTATCCTTCCATAGTCCATCCCCTGGATCTTCAATGATCTGTGGATCACAACCCCATTCAGTTTTTTTTTAATTTGATCTTCCTTTTTATACTTTTTACAAATTTTTTATAATGTAAATTTTATTATTTAATTACTGCTTTTTATAACAATTTCTCTATAGAATCTAGTTTTTTTAAATCCTAAATCTTTTTTTTATTATCCTGACATTAACATTTTTTAAATCCTTCTTGTCAAAATTGACGACCAAGATAAGATACTAAAAACCCTGGTATATCCACTGATTAGATTTTGTTTCGAACCTTTTGGGAGTCAAACCTGTTGTGTTCAATAGAACTTACCAGAATTTTGTAAGATGGCGCTGTTTCCTAGCTTAGTTTGTCACAGATCACTGAAAGCAGATGAGATGTCAAATAAATTATTTTCTGTCAATGTCAATGCGGATTTTCTTATGTATGTGGTATTAGTATTTTCCGGTGTGTTTTTAAAGTACAAATTTTACCTGTCCCTAATATCTTTGTTCGTAGTTTTTATTATAGATTCGTTCATTAGTTCTTAGTTATTTTAGTGTAGTTAGATAACTGTATTGATTTAACAATCGATTTAAAAAAAATATTTATTTTACAAAAATGATTTATTTCAAAAATGACAACTTTGTTCGTGAAAGAACAAATGAGAATTAAATTTTACATGGTTTAGCAGAATTTATAACCTCGCCTGTGCTGACGGTGGAAGTACAAAGTCCGTGTGCCAGCTTGCGGGTTAAAGTCTTCTGGTTCGGTTAACTCCTCCCCTGTTAGATGAAGGCTTCGGCTTCAACTGAAGATGAAGGTTGTGTGATTTCGGGTTGGCGATTCTTCTTGAATAGTTTTCTGATTCGTTCGTTCTTCCATACGGTATAAACGATAATTGAGATCGCCAAAAGTATGATGAGGATCCAGTGGAGCCAATTTGTCGATTTGATTTCATCGATGTCCTCTACGGATAATTGATTTGTTGCTAATATTTGGTGTTGAAGTTTGTGAATATCTTCTAGGGGAATGTTTTCTATTGCCAAAGGTTTTTGTTCAAGAGTATGGAGGTGGTAATTGTCATCATGTATGGTACGAGTTATGGAATAGAAACAGACTACGCAACAATAAATTGTTGTTGACTTGCACATTTAATTAAAAATATAAATACAAGTAAAATTAAATAAAATTCAGTCTTTTGTTAACTTTCGAGTAATAAACGTCTCATAAAAATTTCGTTTTTAAAGAAAAACTTTTTCCAAGTACAAACCCGTCATTGGCGCAGTCGCAAAGTAGGATTTTCGGGAAATTATACGTATAGCACGAGCAATTTTTCGTTTTAACGATTAACCGGAAAAACGAACAAATGTTGGTGCAAAAACTGTGATTCGAACGAATATAGAATCGTGAGCTGTTTTCCTGTTCGAGTGAATATCGGGTAGTGAGAAGATAGTTTTAGTTAGCGTTACCAGAAAATTTTGGAGTGGACTTGGAGGAGAAAAAACGAAATTTTCAAATCCTGGGAGACGAACACACATCGTCCAACCGTACAGGAATTAGGATTAAGAAATGAAGATATTCTTCGTAGCGTAAGTACTTATTTCCTTTTATCCTTTAATTTTATAATTGCCATATTTATAGTAGTTATCAAAAAAAAATATATTAATAAAATAAATTTTATATTATTATTTTTATGAATCAATACGACACACAAGCAGATTTATTAAATAATAGTCTTAATATAATTCGAAAAGTAGTTTAAATATTTCAGAAAGTAATAAATTAAGTTTAGAAATGGCTCCACCAGTAGATCAAATTAATAAACAACTGCTTAAATTATATTTAGATTCAATTCCCGCTTTTGATGGAAATCCACATACTTTAATAATTTTTGTAGGAAATTGCGAAATTTTAATTTCTGTTTTTGCAAGTCAAACTGACAATGCATTAAATACAGTTTTATTAAAAGCCATAATTGGTAAACTTACAGGGAGAGCTCAAATATTAATTGGTTCGCATACAGAGCTTAAAACATGGGCTGACGTTAAAAGTGCCTTAAATTTAAGTTTTGGAGATCAACGCAATATTGATGGCTTGATACAAGATTTAATCAATTTAAGACCTATGAAAAATGAGACACCTTATAATTTCGGCATGAGATGCCAAGATTCTAGAAGTCTTATCATTTAAAAATTAAATTCATTAAGTCTTAGAGATGGCGATCGTACTGTTAGACTTAGTAATTATGATGATTTAGCCTTAAAAACTTATATTAGAGGTTTACCTTTGTCAATACAAACTAATGTTCGGATCAGGGAACCAAATAATTTAGAGTTTGGTTATTGAAGAAGAAAACTTCTTGTACTCAACTCAAAGATCAAATAATATAAATTCAAATGCATCATTTAAACCTAATTTACGAATTACTCCTACCAGAAATTCAAATTACAGAAATTCGGCAACTTTTATACCTAATTTTACCAATATAAATGCTCATCAACCAATTTTTCAAAATACTAGACCAATATTTCAAACCAATATACAGCATTCTTAATTTGCAAATTAGTAAAGTTGCCTGTTAAATGTAAAAATGGGATATGTATACTTGATTATCAAAATTTTGGAAAAGGCATTGAAATGCCTAAAGCTTTAGTAACTGTAGAGAACAATTTTGCCATTACAGCGGTTACAAATATCAATGAAAATTCAGTAAAATTAGACGTTGTCGAACCATTAGACATTGAAATTTTAAATTTAGTAGAAATAAATATTTTAGACAGAATAGAAGACGAATACGATCAGGATTTAACTAGAACTCAGGATAGTAAATTAAAACAAAATTTAAAAAACATTAGACTTAGCCACTGTAATAAAGAGGAAAAATAATTCCTCAAAAATCTTTGTTATCAATAAAGAGATATTTTTTATTGCGAAGGAATTCCTTTAAGCTTTACAAATCAAATTAAACTAAAAATTAATTTGACAGATAATTCTCCAGTATATACAAAATCGTATCGTTTCCCTGAAATTCATAGAGAAGAGGTTAAACAACAAGTATCAAAAATGTTAAATGACGGTATCATTGAAAATTCTACTTCTGCATTTTCAATTCCGATTTGGATAGTACCGAAAAAAATCGGAAGTGGCGCTGTGTTATTGATTACCGGAAGTTAAACGAACACACGACAGATGACAAATATCCTCTACCTAACATTACCGAAATTTTAGACAGATTAGGTAGAGCAAACTACTTTACTACACTTGACTTAGCTGGTGGATTTCACCAAATAGAAGTGGACCCTAAAGACGTAGAAAAACTGCTTTTAGTAATCCACAGGATCATTTTCAATTTAAACGAATGCTGTTTGGACTTAAAAATGCCCCAGCTACATTTCAAAGAGTATGGACAACGTTTTACGCGGACTTATAGACGAAACATGTATTGTTTAGACGACATTTTAATTTACAGCACATCCCTTCAGGAACACGTAGAACGACTAAAAACAATATTTGACAGACTACTACATAATTTGAAAATTCAACTCGACAAGTCAGAAATTTTACAAAAATCAGTAATGTATCTAGGACACGTAATTACCCCTTCCGGCATAGAGCCTAACCCAAAAACAATTCTGTAATTAAAAATTTTCCCATACCAAAAACACAAACCGAAATAAAGAGTTTTCTCGGACTATTAGGATATTACCGACGTTTTATACGAGACTTTGCCAAAATTACTAAACCCGTGACATAAAGTGCCTTAAAAAGGGTGCTCAAGTAATACATGACAAAAATTTTATAGACTGATTTCAAACTTGTAAAGAGATATTGACGAACGACCCCATACTACAATATCCAGATTTTACTAAACCTTTTATACTGACGACGGACGCTAGTAATTTCGCTATTGGTGCAGTATTGTCACAAGGCAATCAATGTACCCTACGACAGACCTATAGCTTATGCATTTAGAACACTAAATCAGTCAGAAACAAACTATTTCACAATTGAGAAAGAATTGCTCGCAATTGTGTGGGCATGTAAACACTTTAGGCCTTATTTTTCCGAAGGAAATTCTTTATATATACTGATCATAAACCGCTATCTTGGTTATTTAGCTTAAGGGAGCCCAACTCCAAATTAGTAAGATGGCGATTAAAATTGGAAGAGTACAATTATCAAATAATTTATAAAAAAGGAAAACTTAATACTAATGTTGATTGCTTATCTCGCATATCAATTAACGCACTAGAAAATGAATCAATTAATAATAATCCTGGAGATTCCGGTGATGATATTTTAGAATATTTGCAAAATTTAGCCGAAACTGTTATGTTAGAGCAGCAACCTTCGACAAGTAAAACAAAACCTAAAATTAATGTAATATCAGATATAAAAATTAAAGATGCTAACGACTACCCAAACCATGACACACGAAATGATTTAACAACTCCTAAACCTGACTGGATACAGGATCAGAATATTTCTAACGACTCTACACAACATTCGACAGCAAACGAAACTACAAACAACGGTATACCCATTTTAGACGAAATTATTAATAATAAAGCTCACCAAATAATAGTTTATCCAAATTTGTATCAAAAAATTGACGTAACTTACGACACATACGAAAATCTAAAAATAATTAAAGTAAAAATTCCAGAAATAAACAATGAAAAATTTATTTTCGAATTATTAGTCGAATTCACCGACCTTAAAAATACCTTTTATCTTTACTTTAATAAAGACAATCTATATATTGATTTTAACACAGTATATCTGAAATATTTTTCGGAACATGGACCAAAATTAGTTGAATGTACAAAATTAATTAATAATGTTTCTAATCAGGAAGAACAAATTCTCTTGATAAGAAACTACCACGATTGTAAAACGACACATAGAGGTATAAATGAAACTTTAGAAAAATTACCCAAAAATTATTATTGGAAAAACATGAAACATACTATTACGAATTATATTAATACATGCACTTTTTGTCAAAAAAATAAATATGCTAGACAATACTCATATGTTCCGCTAATGCTTACAGAATCCGCAACAAAACCATTTCAAATTGTACATATAGACGTATTTACTTACGACGGAAAAAATTATTTAACAGTAACCGATGCTTTCACTAAATTAGCCCAAGCATTTTTCATACCAGGAAAAACTGCAATTTACAGAAGTAAAGCTCTTATAAAATATTTCACTTCATTTGGCGTCCCACAATTAATAGTAGTAGATAAAGGTACAGAGTTTAATAATGAGACAGTTAAAGATCTTTTGGCATTACACAAAATTAAAGTACATTTTACAACCACAGGTCACCACGAATCAAATTCTATAGCCGAGCGAATACACTCTACTTTGATTGAACATTTAAGACTTTTACTCGAAATTTACCCAGACGAAAATGACTTAATGGACTATGCGATAATTGGATATAATAGTTCTATTCACAGTTCTACGAAATATACTCCATTTGAACTTACTTTCGGACACACTGACTCTAGAAACCCAAACGAAATTTTCTTACCTCATATTGGTCAAACAGTATATAAAGAAAACCCAAAAAAACGAAATAAAAAATACAAAAGATTTTTAGGCCCTTATCAAATTACTCAAATTCTCGATAGAAATCGCGTAGAAATTTGTAGAAAACAATTAAAACATAAAAAAACGGTTTTACACAAAGAGACAATACATATTAAAGAATTAAAAAACCTCCTATTGCAGGTTGTTCTTCTTCTGGATCACCGACGCAAGACAAGACGCACCCCGATTCTATAACCTGAATGACAATCCAGGACTTCTTCCGCTTCATTTAGGTAGAGCACAAGTTAAAGCCGACTTTTGGACATTTATACATATTTACGACATAACAAATATCACTCGAAACTTTATAACACTAACAAACCAATACAATAAAATAAACAGTTCTCTTTCCAACTCTTCCCCACTATTTAGTTTCAAACAAGAATTTCAAAATTCTTATCATATGATTCAAATAATTGAAAATAAAATAACTTTGCAATTAAGTCAATTAAATCCTTTTTGGAATACCAGATCGAAATGATCACTTTTTGATGGTCTCGGTACAGCAATTAAATTTTTAACAGGTAACTTTTAAAAATAGTTCCGATTTACTAGCTCATAATCAAGTAATATTAAGTTTTCGTATTGAGGAAATACAAAAAACGATAAAAAACATTAACGTAGAAAAAATAGAAACATTTCATTATTTTGCTCTAGAAAGAATCGCTTCACAATTTTCAATAAGTTTTCAAATTATTTATGACATATTAGAAAAAATCGAAATAGCTATTAGTTTTTCAAAACTTAACACGTTTCACAATGCAATAGCAGATCCTAGGGAATGATTTTCTGAAATATTATCCATTAGTAAAAATCTTAATCTATCATTAGATAACATTTTATTACTTGAAAAAATAATAGAAATTAAAAGCTATAGTAAAAATAATAACATTGTTTTCGTATTAGAAATACCAACAGTAGAAATTAACGATTATAACTACTACCACCTTTATTCTTTACCAACCCCCTCTACAAACTGCTTTAAAACAATAATACCACAATCAAAATTTCTCCTTTCCAATGAGCAACACTATGCACTCAAGAACAATTCATTTGACAAAACGTTCAAACATTAAGAATTACCCCGAACGCCCCATGTGAGGTTCAACTACTAAAATACTCCAAAAATTTGAAGAATTGTCACCAAATTCCAGCCGAAATCAACGTAGTCAAAATTTAAAAATTGGAGAAAAATCAATGGTGTAGTTGGGATTCAAAAATGCGGTAAAAAGATAGACAATGTGTCTTTAAACGGTAGTTATCTAATCGAACTAAATAACTTTGAAGTGTCAATGTAGATAATATTTTGTTAAAAACATTTGAAACAAAAATGCCTTATTTTAAATACATCGAACTGCCTAATTTAAAAATTTTAGAACACAATTTTACTTTAAAAACATTTAATTTAAAACCAGTGAAAATAGACTCAGTTAAATTAGACGAACTAAACAATATAGAATTAGCCTTGCAGCAAGATCAATCAAAAATTCAACAATTAGATATATCTCCAGTGCATTTTGAAAAAATTAGTTTTTACACAATTTTATTGTATGTATTAGTTATTATTGCAATCCTGCGCCTACAAGTTCTGCATCAAAAGAAAAAAGAAGATAGAAAATTTAGAAGTTCAACCTCAATTAATTTCGAACTCTGATGTAACTCCATATTTATCATCTTAGCCCGGAGGAGCTATGGAATAGAAACAGACGACGCAACAATAAATTGTTGTTGAGTTGCACATTTTATTAAAATTATAAATACAAGTAAAATTAAATTAAATTCAGTCTTTTGTTAACTTTCGAGTAATATACGTCTCATAAAAATTTCGTTTTTAAAAAAACATTTTCCGAGTACAAACCCGTCATTTACGTAAAATTAATGGTTTCCCAAAATTTTTAGTTGTGCTGAAGCCAAATTTATAATTTGAGAGTTCGATACTGCAATTGGCAGGAACATGAATTAGTACATTAAAGCTTATGGTGAGCTACTAACTGGTCCTCGGGACATCGGGTTTTAACTTTAATTTCCTTTGAAGTTATTACTATGATATATTGGTTATTTATTTTGTTGAATATTTATGCCGGGTGGTGAATTGGTGAACTGGCTTCTTCATTGATAATTAGAGCCTTGATACAGTCTTCAGTTTTCATTTCTAACTTTTCGTGTCGACAAATGTAGTTGTTTTCGAGAGGGGTGCATGCTTCTTCCATGTATAGATGTGCATCATCGTCCAGAGCCAAATAAGGTTTTTGTGGTATAATAATTGTGTCATTTTTTGTGGGTATTGGATAGAGGTGGAAGAATTGAAATAATTTTGGATATGTTATGGGAATCTCAATGGCAAATATGATTTTATCAGTTGTGAAATAGCAACTTGTAAACATAATGGAATACAACGAATTTATATTTAATTTTAAAATTTCATTTTTTTATAAGTTTTACACAATTGATTTATTATTTCAGTTAATTCTTGGGGTGTCAAGATGGGTGGATTGTATGTAAGTTGGCAAAAGTTACATCGTTTTCTAAATTTTCTAGAAAGCTATTAATTATATTCATATTCATAAAAATTTGATCGAAAATATTAGAATATACAGAAAATCGGTACACTGCGTCAATATGTGAACCTATAGCCTCTTTATAGTCTATAATATATTTGGAAATTTTTTGTTGATTTTTAATTATTGAATCAGTTTTGTTTGCGTATTTGCCCACTAATTGTTTTGATAAGGATATTTGTGAATTTACTTCATTTATTATTTTTTGTTGATTATTTTTTAAAACATTTATAGATTTTTCGATTTTTTCGCCGTCTGTGGCGTCAAGGGTTCCAAAAAGAAATTTTTGAATATTGCCACCCAAATTTATTAATCCACGCCGGTGCCTATGATTTGTGAATAATTTCAAATTATCTAGTTTATTCGGTAATTCGTTAATAAGTTGTCTTAAATGTTCATATTTGTGTATTAGTAGTTTATCACTGTACAGGGTGTCCCAAAATGGTGTGTTTTGCAGGGTATCTCGTAAACTAGAAGAGCTAGAAAAAAAGCAGTTAAGATGTTATGACTTCTTTTTTTGTGAAAGTAACGATAGTATAATTAAATCTTTAGTAGCTTCCTGTATTTGGAAGATACAGGGCGATTATTGGAAACTGTCGAAAACTGCAAGGTTCTATAAATTCTTAATTAAGAAAAATATGAAATTACTTTATAAAAACTTTTGATAGATATATTATTAAAGAGTTCACTGGCGCATAAGAATTTTTTTAGGGGGTCTCACTAAGGAAATATAATGCAAACTTATATTTTTTTAAATGGGACACCCTGTATATTTCGACGTTTTTGTTTTTTTACCTCTCGCCCTTCAGATAAGAGAGGTATAGGAATCATGCTAAAAATTGGGTAGTGAGTTTTCAATGGATAAACACGTTTTAGGGTCACTAGAATACGATTTTAATATTTTCGCGATGATGTCTGTGTGTGTGTGTTAGTGTGTGTGTGTGTGTTAGTGTGTGTGTTTGGATGGATGTTGTAGTAACGATAACTCAAAAACTACTGAGTAAAAAAATTTGAAATTTTGCATACAGGATTCTGATACCCTAGATTAGATCTGATTAGATTTTGGTGCCAATCGCACAACCGAAAGTGGCAGTTGCTATGGGTGATGACGCCATTATTATACAAAACTGCAATAAAGTTTTACACATATATTTTGTATACCCTATAGTTTATTTTCATCTCATTAAAATTTTCGAAACTTTTGCCATTGTTGCTAGATTTACAAAAATATAATTTTTTTTCATACTTTTTTGTGTCAACCTGTAAATTTTTGATTCAAAAATGGCGAGAGGTCATGTGCTGGCCACATCAGATTTTTTACTCTTCTATATATAAAAATTTTGACTTGTAAATATTTTTCATTATTGTTAATTACCTTGTTAACTTTACTTCATGTTTATTTTAGTTGTCTTGAAGATGACTGATTAATCAGCCGAAAGCGCTCGACATTATTTCCGTTAATTACATTACACACTTAAAAGAGTATAAATCTGCGTTTCTTTTCTTCAATTAATATTCTAATTACAACAAATTTTGTAACTAGGAAATTATAATTTAAAATTTTAATTAATTACGGTTTTAAAGAATTCTGTGTCAGATATTAAAAATGGTCGAATTTAAATATTTAGTTATTTATAAATCTTTACGTAATGATTTGTTATAATTAGTCAAAAATAAATCGTCGTTATGGTGTTGACCATGGCCGAATATAATATTATAAAAATCCAAGAAATAGTCGCGCTTCCACGAGAATAAAAATACTATTGGAAAAAGGATATCAATGACTATATAGTACAGGTTATGAAAATATTTGGACGGCCGGTAATAGGAGAAATAAAAAATAAAATAACTTTTCGGACCATAAAAATCCAACAAATAGTAGCGCTGCTAAGAAAATAAAACTACCATTGGAAAGAGCGGATTAAAGACTATACAGGGTGTTATTGAAATACACGTACATATTAAAACTGGGTATTGCGCAGATCCCCACTGAATGTAGAAAAATATTATTTTTTAAAAATACCCCTTATTAAGGGAGTTATTAATTTTTGAAAATTAATTCTAAAACAAACGTACTTCACTGATATGTTGAGGATGACCTATATAAATTAGGTTTATTTACCTATTTTAAACATCAACAGTAATTAATATGCAAGTTTTTGTCAGATGATAAGAAAACTAGTCTTGTAAGAAATAACCATGTTGCCAAGATTTTCGAATTAATTTCTATTTCCGAAGACTGGTTTTTACTACCCTCGTTATCAAAAAACTAGAATATTTGATAAATGATTGTTTTTAAACTATACATTTTTGAAACTATAGATTATTAAAATTTTAGTTGATTTACGAATCTGGCTAACACGAGCGCGTCATTTCCAAGTTGGTAAAAAGTGTTGTTACGATTACTTTTAAATATTTTTTTACGATGCCACTATTTACGAATATTGAACTAACCGATATAGTCAAGTGCTGGTTTATGGGGCAGCTGGAGAAAATTCTCGGCAAGCACAAATCCTGTATCGCGAACGGTTTCCAAATCGGAGAATTCCGGACTGTCGTACGTTTATTTCAACTGTTCAGCATCTCTAAGAGACCATGGAAAATTTGAGAGTGTTAATGCAGATCGAGGGAGAACAAGAACACAAAGAACATTGGCGGCCGAAGAAGAAATATTGGAAGCTGTTGAAAACCGGCCTCAATTAAGTTGTAGAAGACTAGGTCTTGAAATTGGAGTGTCCTCATTTGTTGCGTGTGGCGGACACTTAAAAAACAAGGTTTACATCCTTATCACATCCAAAAAGTCCAGGCCTTATATCCAGGTGATGAAGAAAAGAGAGTGGAGTTTTGTGAATGGATGATTCAAAAATGTGTTGATATTCCTGATTTTCTAAAAATATTATTGTATACTGACGAGGCTTCATTCACTCGTGATGGCGTGTTCAATATGCACAATACGCATATTTGGAGTGATGAAAATCCTCACGCCATTAGGGAAACTGGGCATCAAAGAAAATTTTCAATAAATGTTTGGGCTGGCATAATAGATCAGTATTTAATCGGGCCTTATGTTCTCCCGAACAGATTAAATGGGCCAGGATATCTCCACTTTTGAGAAGATATTTTGCCAGTACACCTAGAAGAGATACCGTTACAATTAAGGCAACGGATGTGGTACCTACTAGATGGCGCTCCTCCTCACTTTGATTTAAACGTACGGCAGTTTTTGAACATTAGATTTCCTCAAAAGTGGATAGGCAGAAATGGACCTACTAAGTGGCCTCCGAGATCTCCGGACTTAAATCCATGCGATTTCTTTTTGTGGGGTCACATGAAACAACTGGTTTATAATGAACCTATTAATAGTGTTGAACAATTAACCAATAAAGTTAATGCGGTAGCCGAGGAACTACGACAAAATCCAAGACCAAGTTCTTTGGAAAGACGATTGCAAGTGTGTGTAAATAATAATGGACGGCATTTTGAACAATTACTGTAATAAACTTTATTTTGAATTAATTGGTTTTGCTACGGCAACAGTGCAATTTCTATGGGTAAGTTCAATTTCGATTTATTTTACTTCTTTAAATATGGAAACTAGTAGGTCGGAAAAGGGGACTCTTCCCCAATATTTAAATTTTAGAATTTGAAGTTAAAATTGGTGCCAATCGTTTTTGGTCATTACATACTATTCCCCATTTTAATATGTACGTGTATTTCAATAACACCCTGTATAGTACAGGTAATAAAATCTTTAGACGATCGGTAATAAGAGAAATAAGAAATAAAATAACTTTTCGTACTATAAAAATCCAAGAAAAAGTCGTGCTGCCATGAGAATAAAAATACCATTGGAAAGAGAGGATCAAAGACTTTATAGTACAGGTAATGAAAATCTTTGGAGGAGGGCAAATAAGAAAAATCTGATGACCTCTCGCCGTTTTTGAATCAAAAAATTTACAGGATGACACAAAAAAGTATGAAAAAAAATTTTTTTTTGTAAATCTGGCAACAATGGCAAAAGTTTCGAAAATTTTAATGCGATGAAAATAAACTATAGGGTATACAAAATATATGTGTAAAACTTTATTTCCATTTTGTATAATAATTGCGTCATCACCCATAGCAACTGCCTCTTCCGGTTGTGCGGTTGGCACCAAAATCTAAACAGATCTAATCTATGGTATCAGAATCCTGTATGCAAAATTTTAAATTTTTTTGTTCAGTAGTTTTTGAGTTATCGTTACTACAACCTCCATCCAAACACACACACACACACACACTAACACACACACACACACACACTAACACACACACACGCACGCACGCACGCCTGCCCACGCACGCACGCACGCACGCACGCACGCACGCACGCACGCACGCACGCACGCACGCACGCACGCACGCACGCACGCACGCACGCACGCACGCACGCACACACACACATTTTTACCTCTCGCCCTTCAGATAAGAGAGGTATAGGAATCATGCTAAAAATTGGGTAGTGAGTTTTCAATGGATAAACACGTTTTAGGGTCCCTAGAATACGATTTTAATATTTTCGCGATGATGTCTGTGTGTGTGTGTGTGTGTGTGTGTGTGTGTGTGTGTGTGTGTGTGTGTGTGTGTGTGTTTGGATGGATGTTGTAGTAACGATAACTCAAAAACCACCAAATAAAAAAATTTTAAATTTTGTTGTTCAGTAGTTTTTGAGTTATCGTTACTACAACCTCCATCCAAACACACACACACACACACACACACACTAACACACACACACACACACTAACACACACACACGCACGCACGCACGCCTGCCCACGCACGCACGCACGCACGCACGCACACACACACATTTTTACCTCTCGCCCTTCAGATAAGAGAGGTATAGGAATCATGCTAAAAATTGGGTAGTGAGTTTTCAATGGATAAACACGTTTTAGGGTTCCTAGAATACGATTTTAATATTTTCGCGATGATGTCTGTGTGTGTGTGTGTGTGTGTTAGTGTGTGTGTGTGTGTTTGGATGGATATTGTAGTAACGATAACTCAAAAACTACCAAATAAAAAAATTTTAAATTTTGCATACAGGATTCTGATAACCTAGATTAGATCTGATTAGATTTTGGTGCCAATCGCACAACCGGAAGTGGCAGTTGCTATGGGTGATGACGCCATTATTATACAAAACGGCAATAAAGTTTTACACATATATTTTGTATACCCTATAGTTTATTCTCATCTCATTAAAATTTTCGAAACTTTTGCCATTGTTGCCAGATTTACAAAAAAATAATTTTTTTCAAACTTTTTTGTGTCAACCTGTAAATTTTTGATTCAAAAATGGCGAGAGGTCATGTGCTGGCCACATCAGATTATTTTTTAATTCTCATTCGCCTGATATGACATATTATATATTTATTTTCAGTGGTTGGAGCTACAGTGCAAATAAACCATTTATCAATGTTATCAGGTGAAAGACCCATAAAAAAATGAACACTCAGTAACGAAATTTAACATTTTATAATAAGGATAGTAAAAATTAAAGCCAATGCACATTCTTAATTATGTAAGATCAGCAAAAAAAGGTGACAATTATTATTACAACAAAATGGAGGGCATTTTTAACATTTAATGTAATTTTCAAATTCTACTAAAATTAGAGGTAGATTATAGTTATTACAAGGTTTATTGTTATTTCGTAAATTTCGTAAATTTATTGTTTTAATTTTTTTAATCTGTTTTTTTTATTAATTATAATTTTGATAAAAAAATTGTCAATCATCAGTATCCTAATAATGAAATGTTAAATTTCGTTACTGAGTGTACGATTTTTTAAGGGTCTTTCACCTGATGACATTGATATATGGTTTATTTGCACTGTAGCTCCAACCACTGAAAATAAATATGTAATATGTCATATCAGGTGAATGAGAAATAAAAAACGAAACAAAAAACGTCAAAATACATAGGGTGTCCCACTTAAAAAAATATAAGTTTGCATTATATTTCCTTAGTGAGACCCCCTAAAAAAAATTATTGTGCTCCAGTGAACTCTTTAATAATATATCTATCAAAAGTTTTTGTAAAGTTATTTTATATTTTTCTTAATTAAGACGTTATAAAACCTTGCGGTTTTCGATAGTTTCCAATAATCGCCCTGTATCTTCCAAATGCAGGGAGCTACTAAAGATTTAATTAGGCAATCGTTACTTTCACAAAAAAAGAAGTCATAACATCTTTACTACTTTTTTCTATCTCTTCTGGTTTACGAGATACCCTACAAAACACACCAATTTGGGACACCCTGTACATTGAACCGTTTTCGATAAAAATTTAATGTGTTAGTAATTTCACCGTGTAACGATTTTATGTCTATGTCATGTAAAAAAATATATTTGCTTGTAATAATATTTGAAAATACAAGTTTAAAAGGCAGGATTCCCGGTAAGTTGCTGAGATCTGTAACTGTTATACCGTGGTTTCTAACTTTTGTTATGAAGATTAACAAAGTCAGCAGTGTCATTGTTCTCAGGGTCATCTTGTTCCTGTAAACGAGAAAAAGGTTTTTTTAATTACTTTATAAGTATTTATTATTATTTTTATTTTAAATTTCCACCTTATTTCTATGTAGTAATTTTGTGGACCTATAAATTTATATTATTATTATTTATTATTTCGGTAATATGGATTTTTTTATAGACTATTTGATTAACTTTAAATTCTAAGTTTTCATCCGCATCTACGTTATGTTTGCTAACTACCTTCTTTTTTCTTATTCCTAAATTTTTATTTATATTACTATATACAACCTCTAATTTTTCTTTATGATTTTGGACATAGCTCGAAAATAATTCTTTTGGTGAGAAAATGTCTTCTGGGTTCCAAGAAGTTGTATGTCCAAATACCAACTCGAAAGGTGTATAACCTGTCGCACTATGTATCGATCTGTAATATGCAAGAACGGCGTAATTTATTAAGTCGTTACCGTTGGGGTGTACCTCTTTTAAAATTCGTAGATGTTCAATTAAAGTAGAATGGAATCTTTCAATAATCCCATTTGACTCATGGTGACCCGGTTTGGTAAAGTGTATTTTGATTTTGTGAATATTTAAAAGTTCCCGAACCGCGTCATTTTTAAATTCTGTGCCACTATCTATAACAATTGCTGAAGGGGTCCCAAAACTTGTAAAATATTTCATTAGACCGTCGCAAACATTTATAGCAGTTTTGCCTAAAATTGAAATAGTCAATATGTAAAATTTCGAAAGGTCTCATTGGTGTTTCTGTTAAATTTAAGGGTACGTAAGGGTTTTTTCGAGCATACTTAGTTCTTTGACATATGTCACACGAATTTATATATGTACTTATTGTCTTTTGCATGTTAGTCCAGTAATAATTTTTTTTTCAAGTAAGCTAATGTTTCCTCTATGCCCCTATGGTTTGTCTTTCCTTCATGTTGATTTTTTATTAACATTATCTGTTCTTCGGTATCTTTAATAGTGTTTACTAAACGTGTACGTATGATTAGTTTTATAAAATCTTTTCTGAAAATTTCTGTGAAAACTTCGTTAAATTTATGAACAAATTGTCTATCATCAAAATAAATGTAATAAGTTTTACTAGGAGCCACGTAATTCTTTGTTCGGGTCCTCCGCTATGTTTGGTAATAATTCTACACTCTAGTTATTTATATCACCTGGGTTGTTGTCTATGGATTTGGTTTCCATGGCATTTAATTGAATAGGGCTTAAAGCATCCGCGTTACCATTTAGTTTACCTTTTTTATATACGATTTTGTAGTCGTATTCTTCCAATTTAAGGCGCCATCGCACTTATTTGGATTTAGGCTCTTTTAAATTGAATAACCAGACCAAAGGGCGGTGATCTGTTTATATTTCGAATGTCCTACCAAATATATAGGGTCTGAAATATTTACAGGCCTATACAATAGCAAAGAGTTGCTTTTCTATTGCGCTGTATCTTTGTTCGGTTTCATTGAGCATACGCTACTGGTTTGTCTTGGACTACCAACCCCTTGGGACAATATGGCCCCAATTGCAACATTCGATGCATCGGTGGTTAAGATAAAAGACTTAGAAAAGTCGGGGTATTGAAGTATTGGGTTATTACATAGAATTTGTTTACAAGTGTTAAAACTATCAACAAATTTTTCACCATGAATGACCTTTGCATTTTTTTTTAACAGACGGTCATCGGTTTTGTAATTTTTGCAAAGTCTTTTATGAATCGGCGATAGTACCCTAATAAACCCAAAAAGGATTTGATCTTCTTTTGCGTTTTCGGGAATGGGGAATTTTGTACATCTCGGATTTTATCGGGATTAGGTTTCACTCCCTGATGTGTGATTATATGACCTAGATAAGCTACCGATTTCTGTAGAAACTTAGACTTATCTAATTGGATTTTAAAATTGGCGTTTCTTAATCTATCGAAAACATTTCTTACTAGGGAAATGTGTTCCTGTACAGATGTGCTAAAAATTAGGATATCGTCTATATAAACAACACACATGTCATTTAAACCTCTTAGGACATTGTCCATTACCCTCTGAAAGGTTGAGGGTGCATTCTTTAAGCCAAATGGCATACGAGTAAATTCGTAATGTCCATTAATTGCCGTGAATGCTGTTTTCGGAATATCTTGTCCCTCGATTTCAATTTGGTGATAAAATAATTCGCCTTACCTAGTTTATCTAACATTTCATTAATATTAGGTATGGAATATTTATAACTAACGCTTTTTTCGTTTAATTTTCCTATAGTCGATAACCAAACGAAAGGGCTGAACCCCCGGGTTAGCAACAACCCACACATTTGATAAAAACGCGCTGGCTGAAATCCTAATAATTCCTTGTTGGAGCATTTTATTTATTTCACGCACTTCTTGTTTATGAACTTCTGGGAACCGATTAGACTTACAATAAATTGGTTTATCATCAGTTAATTTAATTTGATGTTTGACTTCACTAGAAAAACTTAAAGGAATGTGTTCGGAATAGAATATATTCCTGTATTTAAAACATAACGCAGATATTGCTTCTTCTTCCTCAAGATTACAGTGAGTTAAATTTATTTTTTTTAAATTTTCCTTTAATATTTTGTCTATTTTAGGATCGATTTTCGAACTTTTAATATTTGTTATAATATTCACTTCATTGACATTAAGTGCCTGCACTATAAAAGGTTCTGTAATAGTTATTTGATATGGTTTCTCATTATTGTTTATTATCGTTGTAAAAGCAAAGAAATTTTTTATGTTTACTAGTCCGGCCTGTATTTCAAGGTTGTCGGTAAATGTTATCTTTTCAAAAAATCCTATACCTTCTTGTTGATAAACCGGAAATTTGACAACTAATTCTGCATTTCCTGGAATTATTATTGAGTAATTATCTATTTCATGAGTTTTATTTGTTTTTAATGAACTATCAAAATTTAATGTTCTTTCAACATGAGGTGTTATTAATAGTTTTTTATCGACATCTATTACTGCTTGTAACTTTTTTAGCAAGCCCATTCCTATAAGTCCCTGAAATTTTTTATTAAAATTGAATATATACAATTTTTGTAGGTTATTTGCTTTAAAAATATGAACTATTGGTATATATACTACTTTATTATGAGAACTTATATTATGTGAAGATTGAATTTGAAAATTTTCTATTCGAATCGACTGAGGGTAAAATTCGTTAGCTAATTCTGAATTTATTAAACTTCTTGAACTACCAGTGTCTATTAAGAATTTTGTATTTAATTGTGGTATAAAAATACACCACAGATCGTTTTCTATTAGATAATTGATTGTTATTATGTCCCCTGGTGAATTTTCGAAGCCTGTGGAAAATTTACCTCGTTATTATAAATTTCACCATCTCGATTAAAATTACCAGAACAATTTTGATTTAAAGATTCATTACATTCATTTCGGTTATACTCATTGTGATATGGGTTTCTTTCAAACTCCTGCTTATTTTGATATTCGAATGGGTTTTTGAAATCAAGTGCACTTGCGCTGTTTACCGTTTCCAAATAATGTAATTCTTGGGATGCAAAGTTTTTGGGACCTAATTGTTGAAAATAGTTTCTGTTATAATGTGATCTTTGAACTGTGTTATTTCTAGTGGTGGTAGACATAGGTTCCGGTCTATTTGCGGGAACTTGTCCCGTTCGTTTAAATACATTTACAGGGGGGCCAAAAACTTGTCTATTAATAAAATATTTCTGCGGTGGTACATTTTGTCTAGGCTGAATATTAATGGGTTGAGATGAAAATTGATTATTAGAGTTAATACTAAAATTGTAATTATTTGAAAAACTGTTATTTGGACCTTGGTAAGAATTTGGATGGTGGTTAGTAAAATTTGAATTAAAATTACTATTTCAGTTTATGTTATTGTTTCGGGGGTGAGAGAATCTACCATTATTAGAACTTGAAATTTGGATATAGTTATTTTGTTTTTGACTTAACATGAAATTTTCCTCTTCTATTACATAAGACATCGCTAACTCGAGTGTATCCGGATTTCTCAATCTTACTGAATCCTGTACTCTACCAGTTAATCCACGAATGAATGTTTTTAACTCTAATTCGTCATAATTTTTAATTCTAAATGTACGTTCATCCGTACTTAGATTCATTAAAATCAATTTCGAAGCAATAGAGCTTCGAGATTTTTGAATACGTTAACCGAAATTAATAAAATATTCAAAAACCAAAAACAAATAGAATAAGTTTTTGAAACTATACATTCCGACCATTACCATACATGTTTTATCCTTATAGGAATTTTCAGTGGCCCTTTGTCGGATTGCATAGTTTCAAAAATCTATTCTATATACCCCAACTATTTTTATGTGTAACCAAAATGATAAATAGTCACGCCATCTATCGTATTGTTGATGTTTACCACCAGGGCTAGCGGTTTAGCAGAATACAATTCTGTAAACGCGTCTCCAAGTACAACTTGGATTGCCGGCAGATAGGGGAACCCATCAACCATCATAATGCCTGGGGGTGAGCGGGCACCTCACAATAAAATCAAAAACAACAAGTAGAATAAGTTTTTGAAACTATACATTCTGACCATTACCATACATGTTTCATCCTTATAGGAATCTTCAGTGGGACTTTGCCAGAATGCATAGTTTCAAAAATCTATCATTTTGGTTACACATGAAAATAGTTGGGGTATATAGAATAGATTTTTGAAACTATGCATTCCGACAAAGTGCCACTGAAGATTCCTATAAGGATGAAACATCTATTGTAATGGTCGGAATGTATAGTTTCAAAAACTTATTCTATTTGTTGTTTTTGATTTTATTGAGAGGTGCCTGCTCCCCCTTAGGCTTAATGATGGTTGATGCGTTCCCCATCTGCCGGCAATCCAAGTTGTACTTGGAGACGCGTTTACAGAATTGTATTCTGCTAAACCTAGCCAGGGTGGTACTCATCAACAATACGATAGATGGCGTGACTATCTTATTTCAGGTCTAGAACCTACTAACATTTCCCTATCACGGCTCTCAACAAAAAGCTGTTTATAGGATCATTTATATTTTGTGTATTCTTATAGTGTTCGATCAAACTATCACAATGTTCTAAAAATATTTCCCCAAGGTACCACTGTCTCCATTAAAATGGGGTATCGTATCTACATACAATTTCATTAATGAATAATTGACAGTCGAATCTTGGTTAGGGTTAGGCATTTTGTTTTCACTTAATTCTAAATTACTTATACCTTCTAATATTTCCTCAATTTCGATGAATTCTTTTTATTTTATTTTTAACTAAATACGTCGAATAAAATTATTCTTTTGAATATGTATAATTTAAAAATATGAGATACTAATTAGTTTGTGTCAAAGTATTATATTCGCTAATACTTAAAAGACAAATTATGACTTTTCTTATATTTTATTTTTATTAATTCATATAACAGTTAAAGAAATAAACTTATGTGTTATTGACGCCTATTAAAATATTATATGCAATAATATTTAAAGACAAAATTGTAGATTCCTATCTTCACTAGTTATCCACAACTGAATTCTCAATTTACCACTTAGATGAAAAAAAATAAAAGGAAAAAGCCTCGAAAATCATCCTTCTGACTGCGCCATTATAAAAATGATTTATTTTAAAAATAACAACTTTATTCGTCAAAGAACAAATGAAAATTAAATTTTACATGGTTTAGCAGAATTTATAACCTCGGCTGTGCTGACGGTGGAAGTACAAAGTCCGTGTGCCAGCTTGCGGGTTAAAGTCTTCTGGTTCGGTTAACTAGTTACATTTAGTCCAGTAATTAGTTCATAAGGAATAGTTCTAAATAGTGTATAAGTATGGATACTTTTCGTCAAATGGGGCCGTACTGTATTTTGTGTAGACAGTGTAAAGCTGCAGATTCGAGCATTCGTCTGTATTCAGTACCAGATTATAAATATACCCTGTGTGATTACAGTTTGACCCAAACTTTTATAGGTATAAGTGGAAACACCATGATTTTTAGATGTCTTAGACCAATATTTCTATCTCCCTGTCTTGATTTTAAATTTTTAATGTCTACCGGATGTATACTTTTTATTTAAAATACATTTTATTACAGTATATTATTTTGTTAAAAAAAAAACGTTTGTTGAATGTGCATTCATTAAAAAACAATTTTACATAACGTGAATGTGTAAACTATTAATTTCAGACAAAATAGTAGAGTTATAAATACACATCTAGCATGGTTCCCATTGCAACGGCACTTCGGTCGTTACGGGTTACTTTGGCGCCTTAGTCCAGTTTTCGGATTGAGGGATCTCTTTGAGCAAAAGTGGACAATCTGTCAAAATGACAGGTCAGCGGGTTTTAACGGATTTACGTATATTTCGGTTCTCTTAAACATTCTACGGTGGTTTTGGCACTCTAGGATGGTCGGTTTAATATTTGGCCTCGGTACACCATAAAAGCGGTCCCTGCTCGGGCGCCAAATTTGCAACGGCACTTCGGTCGTTACGAGTCACTTTGGCGCATTAGTCCAGGTTTCGGATTGCCTCGGGCGCCACCTTCCGTTTAGAGTGTGAAGGCCACTGCACGGGCAGCGTCAGTGGAGAAAGAAATACTCCAGGGGTCGTTATGGTATCGACCAAAATCACTGGCGGCCAGAAGGGCAGTCTTTACTTGCCCTGCTGGGTTTGAGTACCTGGGTATAAGCTGCTGGGATGTTAAAACTCAAAACAAATATTAATAAATAAAACTTTTATTTTTACCAATAAAATCCGGTTTTGAAAGGTGTGTAACGGTGATGTGTCGGACAGTACAGACACGGCTTTGATGGAGTAATGACGGATGACGGTCCTGGACTACGAAGTGGGACCGCGTGTCGCCTAGAATTCTATAAATCAACTCATTTCTACATGACTAGCACTGCGTGTTCCAAACATTGCCGCTTCAACGCGACTTTACCTGTCGCAAGAAATCGAGACGTTGGGACATATCGTTATCGTTAGAACATACAACCTAACCTCATTTATTGGTCAAAACTGTCAGAAAAAAAATTCGTGGTAGCAAGTTCACATTTTCTTATGTACGCAACCTATAATTTGAATATTCTACAGGAGGTATTATTTTAATATGGGTGTAATCCACGGGGCCAATCACACCAAGAAATTCTCTTTCTTGCATAAATGTAGCTTTTGTATAATTTTTGTCTTCGTCGTTTCTTGTAAATTGTACATATTACTCAGAAAACGTTTCAATGATGGCAATAGTCACTTGATGAATTGCCTCGGATATACTTTGTTAGGCCATGACGCCGTTGTAGCTTTGGCCTATTACACGCTGGTAAGCACCTGTAGCATAAAAAATAAGCACTCCAAAGAACTTTATTATGCCTGGTAATTCCACAGGATTATTAGTCTGGTTAACTATAGAAGAATCCCATGAAGCACATATTGAACCATGTATATGTTCAACCTAAATAGCCCTTTAAATCTGATATCGTCTATAGAGCAAGGATCACTTTCCTAGCTCATTATCCTTAGTTCCATATTTGCTATTCGTATATCCTCCAGTCTTTCCTCCTTCTTGACCACCAGATTATGAACCAAATTATCAGGAAACATTTTGATAATATTAAACCTACATCAATTTAAACAAATAAAAACTATTATTTTATTATTTTTTATATGGATATTGGACAGAATACATTTTTCGGACTATGATGATATAAAAGTTACTAGAAGTCACCAGAATATAACTAATGTTTTTCTATCGAGTAATATATTACCGAAAACGTCCGAAGTGTAGTCGACCGGGACACACAGTGCCAAAAAATGCAACAGTCGATTTCCAGAGTAGATATCGACAGTAGAAAACTAAGTGTCGAATTCTATGTGACACAGGGTCCCACTGCTGGTACAACTTGAACTTGGCTTCAGCTTGACCAAAGAATTCCTATCGATAAAGCAGCGAAGGCTACGGTATTTGCATGAACCGAAATTTGTACGCACATGCGCAAGTTGTTTTAGTTATAGGTCAATGCCAGTTCTGTTTAAAGGTGCTCTTTTTTTGAATAAAATGCGGATTATTTGTTCGTTTGCCTTCTTTAAATTATTTTACTGTAAATATTACTTTGTTTACTAAACATATATATAAAATGAATTTAAATGAATTTTTGTCAGTACCCGAACGGATAGATCACGAGCGGAGTAAAACGAGTGAAAAGAGTAACGAAGTCGAACTCAGCTTTTATATTAGTTATCAGTCACCTATCACAAAAATTTTTGCCCTTCTAACATCAAAGAAATTTCGCCGGTCTTCGCTTCTTGGTATATATGTATTCTTTGGCTTGACCTATCTCTAAAGGTCGACGGACTGCACTGCTGCTCCAATTTGGACGCCCACAGCAACTCTGATTTCTGGCTGTCTCTCGCAGATTGAATTGCCCTACTCCATACGAACTACGGCGTCTAATAAGCAGAGACGAGAGTGTCTCCATCTGCCTGGCGAAAGTTCAACTGGTACGACTGGCCTGTTATTCACAATTTTCGATTAATTTTACTCCAGTGCCATGCGCGATTTAATTCATATATTTTAAATAATACGGAAGAAAGCAACTTTTGTTACACCATGTATTCTGCCAACCCTGCAGAAATAGGATATCCTTCCCACCTCGGCGCTGGAGAACAAAACTAGTTGTTTGCCGGCTTTTTCAGCTTTTTTCATTATTCATGTTAAAATTCACATGTACTATTTTAATAAAGTTCCGCTTTTCAAAAATTATAATTTTTTGAATAGATGAGGCTTTTACTTGATGAAGCGATGAAATAAAACAATTTAATTTGTTTAAATCTTCATTAAATATTTGATACAATCGTGATGCGTTTCGCTAACACAGTAGCTTTCTCAAACGAGATTGTATATTGAACTTAGTTCAAATATATAATGAAGATTTAAACAAATTAAATTGTTTTATTTCATCGGTTATAATTTTTTTTAAAAAACTAGTTGTCGTGGTTGAACCTAAAAGTGGCACAGTCAGTAGGATTTGCACAACGGTTTCAGCAACAAAAATCGTGTCAAACCGGTCTATTTTAATAGTTTAACGGCAAAAATCGAAGCCGCGAAATTAGTGATTGCAAAATAAAACTTTTTGGAAAGTGTATATCCAAGTACAGGATGCACATCGCTGAAGTTTGGAGACCCTGGAAGAAGCCCACATCGCCATTTCTAGTTAAATTAGGCACTACCTGGGAGAAGAGACAGCATCGCTCAACCCCTCTACTATCAGTAAGAACATGAAAACCATATTGGCACTTGCGTAAGAAATTTTGCTCTCCTTTTATTTTTATATCATTTGTATGTTTTTCCAGTTGAAAATTCTTCTACCATAAATTCGACAATATACTTTGATACTTTACTCCCACTAGAGGATTTAGATTCAGATAATTTAGATTTAGAAGAATCAGTTTAAAATATGGCTAATTCTAATTATTCACTTTTAAAATTATATGTAGATACAGTACCAAATTATGACGGTAGTCCTCATACTTTGGGTGTATTTTTAGATTCTTGTGAAAGTTTAACGAAAGAATTTTCTTATCAGCAGAACGCTGCTGCACCTATAAATTCATATATTTTGCGAGCAATAGGTAAATTAACAGGCCGAGCTTTAAGTCTCATAGGCTCGCGCACTGAATTAACAGTTTGGTTAGATATAAAAAATTTATTAAAATTGAGCTTTGGAAAGAAATCTCGATTGTCTCGTACAAGATTTGATTTCCTTTTACCCTTTCTAACAATTTTGGTAATAATTTTAATAATAATAATTCAAGTCTAAATCAAAATTTTAATAATAATTTTACAAGATCAAATCAACATTTTAACAATAATTACATTGGACAAAATAACAACTTCAATTTTTTATAGATCAAATCAAATAAGTCAACCTAATTCAAACAATTTTAAAAATTTTAATCGAAATCCAAATTATTTCCGACAAAATAGTCAAATTTCTAAAAACACAAATTTCTGTAATAAACCAAAATATAATCCGGAACCGATGAATACATCTTCTGGAAATACTCGTATAAATAACCACAATTTGTCTTTACAAAATTTAGATGAATTTGAAAATCCTTTCGAAAACTAATTTAATAATGATAATCACGAATTCTCAGAAAATAATTAGTTGAAAGTTAATATGTCTAACGAAGATTCATATGATATACAAACTCCGTATCAAAGACAAAGATTTAACGCGAAAAATACGGAATAGCTGACTATTTCTCTTGAACCCACTCAAAGTTTATTTTATTCTGCAGTTCTTAATAAAAAAATACTAATTATCACATGGGCGTTTCGCCACAAACAGAAAATATGATAAATTTAAATTTGGTTATATCAAATTTACCTTATATTTTTATTCCTGAAATAAATGCGAAATTTTTGATAGAAGTTTAATAAACCCTAAGTTAGCTTATAAGTTTTACAAAAAATATATTTTTAATGAAAAATTTACCATATAAACAGCAAATAGTACAAGTTACCATAATGAAGGAATAAAAATTCCAACGTTTATCATTTTTAATGTTAATAATGAACATAAATTCTATCTTCTAGACTTTAGTAAAAAATACGATGGACTTATATATTGTTATGAATTCCTACGATGCTCTCAATTTGGGGTGAGTTCTATATAAAAAAAAAAATAAACATTACAAAAATAAAAAAAAAACTAAATTAATAAATGTCCTTCTGTTCGCCTTTCACTCCAATCTTCTGCAATTATCTTATCTCCTACCTTGACCAATCACTTCTTCTAAATACCTCTTCTTAACCTGACTTCCTAATCTCCGTTTTCCAATTTATTAAACCTCTATACTCCTCCTTACGTTCTTTTACTATTCGTCCTTTCTGTTAGTCGCTTTCTTATTTAGCTCACAAAACTGAATTTATCTCTTATTTTATTTTTTTTTTTTTTTTAAATAAAATTTTGTAATTTCATCAGTGTATAAATATTTTTTTATTTTTCCATCTTTCTACATCCTCTTACAAAAACCATTAATTAATATTCTGACCAAAAACAACCATTTTTTCTTTCTTATCAAAAATATTTGACTTGTTTATTATTTTTCTTATTCAACTGTCCTCTTTCAATCAAAATTTTTTTTTGTTACTTGATTCACGAATAAAAATT
The DNA here is from genome assembly GCA_963243735.1 of Neocrepidodera transversa. Lineage (NCBI taxonomy): Eukaryota > Metazoa > Arthropoda > Insecta > Coleoptera > Chrysomelidae > Neocrepidodera > Neocrepidodera transversa. The sequence goes on from OY725341.1 coordinate 32,939,014, forward strand.
TTTTTAATCACTTTTGACAAACTTGCCATTTACTTTTTAATTATACAGCAAAAATTTACTTTAATATTCTATCCAAATTTTAACTTTCTCTATTAAATTATTATACAAATAATAATCATTCATATTATAATAATGATATGATATTACAAATAAGATTTTTTTTATACTCCACAATTGTTGATTTTAAATATTTTATACACCAATTATTTTCAATAAATGCTTTAAAATTATACTTTTAACAATAAACTCTGTTTATAACATTCAAAATTCACAAATGTTATTCAAACCTTTTAACAAATAACTAATAATTAACTTATAAAAATGACTCATACAGAGTATTTCATTACAAATTCCCAAATTTACATTTGAAATTTTCCATTTATGGAAAATTTTAAATGTCAATTTCCTACCTTCCTATTCTATATTTTAATTATTGTGATTATTAAAATGTAAAGTCCCTCGAATAAAATTTTAATTTAGCACAATTATATTTAATTTTCACTGTCGTTTTTCTGAATTCTTATTAAAATTTTCTTTCTTCATTTATTCTTCTTTCTATTCTTTTATAACATTTCCAACTTATTTACTTCTATCTTTCCATATAAAATACTATCTTCTTTTCTCTAATATTATCTTGAATTACTTTTTAATTATTTATTACCCATATTTATTCATAACCTTTTATTATACTTCATCATATTTCATTATAAAACTTCATATACCTCATATATTCTTTATATTAATATTTATTATTTAATTATAATTATATTACCGCACTTAACACTATTATTTATTATTTAATTATTTTATATTCAAGATCCTATTTTCTCTGCTTTATTACTATTCTTCTTACCTCCATCTTCATAATAAAGACCAAGACGACTACGTAGACGCGATTGAAAACGAAAAATTGGATATTTTTATGTTTAAATATATATTAAAACAGAAAGATTTATTAATATCCGAACTCACAGATAAAATAAGGTTATTATACAGCCATATTGACCTTATTAATAAATTAAATACATTCGATAAAACTACTTCATATCAAGGTGAAGAATCGACTAATACGATAAGAACCGAAACAAAAACTGGATTGATTAGAAACATTAAACCCGTACCTGAAGACAGAAATTTGATAGGGCAACAACCTCTACGTAAACAAACAAACACAAAAATTACAAAGCAACAGGTGTCTGCAGGGATTGCCCGTGTCCAAACGGAGATGACTTTAAAAAAACATATCAACCAAGATATCTACTCTCCGCCATCTGTACCTGTACACTTGAGTGATCACAATCAACACCATCAACTAACTGAAGGTCAAAACAGTACGGTGAGTACTCCAACTGATTCCACCGGTAACAGGGAATGGATAACCGTATCAAACAAAAAGCCCAGAAATAAAAGGCAAGTTATTATAGGAAATAATAGACAAAATAGTGCTGTTAAAGGTGTTCCAAAAAATGCTGTGCTACATGTATCACGAATTGAAAAATCCACAACCGTTGACTCCCTGACGAAGCTATTAAGATCAAAGTTTCCAGAAGTGTCATGTGAGCTTATGAAATCAAAATACCCAGGTCAGTACGCTAGTTTTAAAATATCTATCCTGGAAGATAACTTGAACCCAGAAGTATGGCCCTACGGTGCTTGTATTAGTAGGTTTTTCTACAAACGCCAGAGGCTAAATCAAAAAGAGTGATATTTAATCCAGGTCTTGTATTGATTAATATACAGTGCATGCATATTATCAAAAAATAGTAGATTTTATTGACTCAGGCGAGTGCCCTGTTGGGATCTTCTGTGATCTCAGCAGGGCCTTCGACTGCGTCAATCATGCTATTCTGCTCAGTAAGTTGGAGAGATATGGAATACGTGGAGTTCCGTTTTCTTGGATTTATAGTTATTTAAACCTGCGAAAGCAGTATGTTGAAGCTAATGGAGCAACCTCATTGTTTAGAACCATTGATGTTGGCGTCCCCCAAGGATCTTGGGGCCAGTATTATTTGTACTATTCATTAATGATTTGAGCGATTTATCTATTCAAATACCACCCATCATGTACGCGGATGACACCTCATTGATAGTTTCAGATGTGCTTGAACATGAATTAAATCTAAAATGTAATGATACCTTCAATAAGGTCAATGATTGGTTTAATGCCAACAGGCTCTATCTTAATCCCGAAAAAACAGTCTCCCTAAGATTTCATAACCGACAAAGAGCTTGTGCTACTGTACAGTTAAACCCTACACATGGTAAAGTAGCCATCAATAATATTACTACTACTAAATTTCTGGGACTCCAAGTGGATGAATATCTAACTTGGACTGATCATTGCTTATCAGTCAAATCTAAAATTAACTCATTAGCCTATCAATTTATGAATTTAAGAAAAGTCTTAGAAGTTGACCAATTACTTAAATTATACTTTGCACAAGTTGACTCAAGGTTACGTTATGGAGTCTGTTTTTGGGGATTATCCAGAGCACATACTGAAGTCTTCTTGGCACAGAAAAAAGCTTTAAGAGCTATCATGGGAATATCTAACCGTAACTCTTGTAGAGTACATTTCAAAAATTGTAAAATCTTAACCCTTCCATCTTTAGTAATATATGAGTTCTGTTTATATATTTTCCAAAACCAAAATAAATTTATAAAAAATAATTCCAGATATGAAATTATGACACGCAAACGAAACGATTTCTTTATTAAATTTAGCCACACGAAAATCCATCAACAGTCGGTTAGCACAATGGCTCAAAGACTGTATAATCGGCTTCCGATGGGTATAAGACAATCTAAAAATATTTTTATTTTTAAGAATAAACTAAAACAGTTTTTGGTCGAATTCCCGTCAAAAGTAATTAGGACAAAAATCCTTTGCATTAATTCCCGTCGAAGAATTATTAATAGTTTAATTCGTAGCATGAATTCCCGTCAACAGTGTTGGACCATTTGGGCAGAGCAGTCTGCTGATATTTCTAGGACAACAAATTGTTACGTAAGTTTTCACGCAAAATTTAGTAATTCTTGTAATATTTATCACCTCAACATATTTATTTTTTGGAAGCATTAAATCAAGTTCAAACTGATACATATGTAGAAATAAGTAGTTGCATTAATACGTTAATTAATACGTAAAGATTCAGCAATATCTAAATAAAACCATTGAAAGGTATTACTTTATAAAATGTGTATCTTATAAATTTAGTACTTTAGTTTTGTAAGTTAATTAGATTCAAAGTATTCTTCTCACGTAAGTATACATTATTATACATTTAATATTATCATAGTGAATGCTATTTAATAAACATTTTCAACTTTGTGTTACTTATTGAATTTAATATGTCAATTTTAACTCTTGACGGGAACTAATGCATGGGATTAACTACCCCTAACTGAAGACAGGTATAAAAGATTATCTTGACGGGAACTCACGTGCACCGAAAAAAACTTTTTAGAAAAAATTAAAACAAAGCAAATAATTGATGGTATTTTAATAAATGCACTTGAAAACGAATCAATAATTAATAATCCCAGAGACATTAACGACGAAACTTTACAATTTCTTAGACGATTATCAGATGATCCAATTAATAATGACAATACAAATAATTAACCAATTAATCAACCAAAGGTAAATATTTTATTGGACGTACAAATTAAAGATCCCAATGAATCAACAAATCAATCTACCCATAATACAAGAGCTACTGAAACTACTAATGACGCAATCAAAATACTTGACGAAATTATTAATAATAAATTAAATCAAATTTTAGTTTTTAGACAAATTTACAATAAACTAACTGTTAAAAAATCTGATGTGGCCAACACATGACCTCTCGCCATTTTTTAATAAAAAATTTACAGGTTGACACAAAAAAGTATGAAAAAAAATTACTTTTTTGTAAATCTGGCAACAATGGCAAAAGTTTCGAAAATTTTAATGAGATAAAAATCAACTATAGGGTATACAAAATATATGTGTAAAACTTTATTGCCGTTTTATATAATAATGGCGTCATCACCTATAGCAACTGCCACTTCCGGTTGCGCGATTGGCACCAAAATCTAATCAGATCTAATCTAGGGTATCAGAATCCTGTATGCAAAATTTCACATTTTTTTATTCAGTAGTTTTTGAGTTATCGTATCCATCCAAACACACACACACTAACACACACACGGAAAAAAAATCCTATACTTAGTATACGAAATTCATATACTTATTAGCTGAAATTCATATACCCGGCGTGACAGAAGAACGCACTTCTAAAATAATCCGACGGAGTCACCTGTTCCAAATAGGCTTTGGTATCCTGGAACTAAACTACTTTCATATACTCCTAAATAACCGGCCTAGACGATCAGATACTCTGGTATCTTAGAACTAAACTACTTCCATATATTCCCAAATAACCGGCATATTAAGTTAGAAACCCCGTTTTACCAATGTAGTAACTCGAGCATGTGAAATTGGGAATCTAGTCGAATAGAATTAGGTAACCAAGATTTGGCCCCAGTATTCCTATCAGATGAAGGTAATAGTCTTGTCATATTAAGCTGAGAATCTTGTCATATAAAACTTATAATCTTGTCAAATAAATCTAGTAGCCTCGTCATATGAAACTAGTATTCTTGTCATATGAAACTAGTAATCTTGTCATATAAAGCTAGCAATCTCGTCATATGAGACTAGTGATCACGTTTATCTGGCTAATACTGATCTCTTCTAATATATACAGAGTGATTTTGGAGGAACGGACCACAATTAAGTATATTCTATACCCAAAAATAATTGAAAAAATCTTCAATACCTCGTCTAAGGACAAGTGAAAATTTGATGAATTTTTGCAATTATTTTCAGGTGAAGAATGAACTCCTAGAGTTTGGTCCATCCCTTCTGCCTCACCCTGTATATATAAACATAAGTAATTAAATAGATGGTGGGTTAATGTGACAAAAAAACATTTGAACTCTAAATATATTTATTAAAAAGTAGGCTCAATTTTTTGAGATAAGACAAAAATAAAACAAACAAAAACAATAAAATAAACAAAAACAACAAAATAAACATAACATACAGTAAACTTAACCTAAATAAACTCAAAAATTACTGAGAAGTCCAATTCAGAAACATTGAATATCTAATACTGGGTGGCCACGAGTCAAAAGTACGCCCCAATATTTTGGTTGTTTTTTAATTTAAAAAATAGATTTTTGGCACACATTAATTAAACAATAATGGGCTACTTTCAGACTAACAGGAATGAAAATATCAGTTCCGATTAAACCGAAAGTGACATCAACTTTTTTTTCCTAAATGGAATGACTATATTTTTTTGATAGTTTTTCATAATTTTCCAGATTTGAAAAATGAGTGAGGTATGAACTATTTTTTAATTTATTCAAAATGGCCGCATCACATGAATGCAATGTAAGAAAATTACTAAGTAGGTTATGGAAATTATTAGTGAGGTTGTAGGCTTCTCTGTAGAGAAGAAAATAGTGAATTACTGATAAGTACCAGTATTTTTATAATGATTCATAACTATGGTATAAAAAAATAGCAGTTCCATAAAAGAAAATCAATAGGAGCTCTTCGGAAATGAAAATGAAATTCAGTTTTTGGAAGAAAAAAAACCTAAAAATACTGGTACCTATCAGTGATTCAAACAAGTATTTTCTTCTCTACAGACAAGTATACAATTTTACTACTAATTTCCCTAGCATACTTCGCAATTTTCTTACATCTCATTCATCTGCGCGGCCATTTTGAATAAATTAAAAAATTGTTCGTATCTCACTTATTTTTTGGAATTTTTTAAAAGTGAAAAAAACTGTTGTACTTAGAAATGTATGCATTACCGGAAGTGATATTTTTATTACTGTTAGTCTAAAAGTGGCCCATTATTGCCTAATTAATGTGTGCCAAAAAGCTTTTTTTTTTAAATTTAAAAGCAACCAAAATATTGAGGGCGTACATTGACTCGTGGCCACCCGGTATACCTCGTAAAAATTAGTTATATCAAAACACTGTTATATATTTATGTCCATCACTATGATCAAAAATGGTTATTGGTTTATAGATAAGCAATTCTGAATGTAACAAACATTTTATTTTCCTTGTTTCTCTAATTCTAAAACTATTGAAATGTTCATGAAATGATGCTTCTAATTCGACAGAAATGAAGCATATTTCTTTGGAATCATTAACAAGGATCTTTTGAATCATTACAAATTGCGGATTGAGATTACCAATAACCTGTATTACTTGATTTATCTTATATTTTGTGTTACGAAAAACTACTTTATTTAAGATGGCAGCTTTAGAAAAATTTTTCATTATATCTGGTCGACCATAGTTTTGGAATTGAGGAAGTACTTCAAGAATATTATCATATGAAAATGTTTCCGAATAATCTATTTTATTATCAAACCCCATCCCAGTTAAAAATATGTCTGCCAATTGTAGCTGATGCTTTATTGTTAAAGTTTTAGTGATATTTTTTCTCGAAGATACAACATTTGCAGCTAATTTACTTTGTCTGTGTTTCGATTCAAAACGAAAAGATGATAAATAATCAACAGGTCCAACTGTTTGTAAGATTCTTGGATAGTGAGTTAGATGATGGTGCTTAGGTTTTAAATTTTCACCAAATAGCTTGATATATTGTTCATGATGATGAGAAACATAGGTTTTCAACATTCGGCAATCAGATTCAGATATGGTTTTGGACAATGTGATAGACAATATTTTCCTCAGCACAATATACAACGACCAATATTTATTATTTTCAGGAATATAATGGCCGATTAATAATCCAGCATACAATACAAATGTCTTACATTCAGAGGCACTCATTTTTAACGTTTTCTTCTTGATATGTTCGTTTGAGAAAAGATTAGGTTTATTAGATATGTTTTCACCAAATTTACAAGACTGAATTTCACAATTCAATACGTCTACAGTGAAATAATTGTCAACAAAAATAAATTGATGTAAGAGAAGAGTTATATCAAAAATTACAACACCTTCAAATAAATCATGCAATATATCAACAACGAAGTTTTCTGTTACCGAGAAAGACCTGATATTACTCCACACAGATGGTGATTTAATTCCAGTTGCAGACATATTACCTATTTTTAAATCTTCCCTATAATTTTGTTCTGTCCTTAGAACAGACATCTTTTCTTTTGTTAAATATTTCATTTCTGCCTTAGGGCATTTACAAAATCTGCAACAATAAGTAGCAGAAAAACTTTCTGTGAATCCCAGCATTGTATGAATCCCTAAATTATCTCCCAAAACAAAAGGCATAGCAAAGTAAAGTTTCGTTTTTTTTCCCATTTCATTTATTTCAATTCCTTCATTCTCTAGATTTTGTATTTCTATAATGAGTCTAGATAAAACATTATTAGTTCCATACGATTTAAGATCGTTTGTATGGAAAAGCATAGCTATAAATATATTGTTTAAAGATGCTCGAAAAGCTGGAGGAATTGTTGGTAAAAAATAGTAAATAGCGCCAAGTTTATGTATAGTTGCGTGTGACCCTAGAGGATTACCAACTTCATAGTCATCGTAATAAAATACTATAGGAAGAACATATTCACCTTCACTCAAAGCGACTTTTTTTATTTTGTTCTGCCAAAAAGACGTTTGAAAAAAATGAGTTATTTTATCTTTTGAAATATTGGAAGTTAGCTCTTTCATATATGACAAAGTATTTTGTAAAATAAATGGTAGTTGAAAAAAATTCTTCAAAACATCAGTGATAGGAATTAAATGAGCAACATGTTTAATTGTCTCATTTATTACTTTATTGTTTCGGATATCTTCTGCAATAATAATTTCTAAAGGGTTAATGTAGAATTTAGATCTTTCCAAACATTTCAAACGACGATAATCTGAATTACTGTCCTGAAAAATATTCAGTACAGAATTGAACATGAGATTGATTTTTTCTACATCAGCTGAGACAAAATTATATTTATCAGTAAAATAAAGCATCGAATGATGAATAAGTTGAAGTGGTTCCTCGTACAGATTTTGAGTATTATCTATAATATTTTGTACATCTTTTCTATTGAATGTTGTATTGCCATATAGTCTACAATAATATGATGTTTTCAAGGTATCTAATAATTTTTTAAATTCATAACTATTAGAGTCCAAGTCAGTGGTTTCACATTGAATTTGATTGTCTATGTTTAAACCTATATTGTCTTCATGGTTTATTGAAGTTTCATGGTTATTTGTCACAAAAATATTTTTAGAAGCTTCATGACTGTTACAACTGGGGACTTCAATGACCTCATGAGTTTTCAAATGTTTTCTGAATGAATTCAAATTCGAAAAGTTCCTAAAACAATTATTTTCAATGCATTGATATTTTTGGTTTTCAACACAGTTGTGAATTAGTTTGAGATGTGTAATCAGGTATTTGAAATTATCAAAATGTTTAGAACAGTATGAACATTTCGGCATTTTTGAGTTTATGAGCTACATAAAACCATTAACTTTATTTTTTATGCTGTATATAAATAAGGCTTTAAATCAGATATTAGTGCAGCTGCAGAACTGTTTCGACATTTCATATCATAAATCATAGACTCTATGAAGTACCAAATGTGTTGTGACTCTATTGGGTACTTAATATTCAAGGCGTGGAAGGCTTTAAATAATATTTCAAAAGCACGAAGTAAAGAGTCAAATTTGTATACAACATCACCCACATATACTCGAAACTCTGTAACCATATTCAATGGTCCTATAATAAGTCCAAATGGCTGGAGAGTGGAGTTTGTCCAACTCAGCTTCTGCTTTCTGCGGATAATAATTTCTTGTAGGTCTTCAATTTTCTAAAACAAATGTAATAATATATTAATTAAATTTGTTTTTATCAAGTATATTACATCTAGCAATTTTTTGTATTGAATTACTATGCACACGAATTTTCTAAACTTTATATAAAACTGTCAACTTACATCCACATGAAAAAAAAAACTTTCTTGTATTTCAGTCCTACTAGGTCTCCAATTGAATCCCTTGCTTCTTCTCAGAGTAACTGGGGGTATCAAGTAAGGCAATGTCAGTAATGCTACAATGGATGGATCTGAAAGAAATTCGGATTTTATTAGTTTCAAATATCATATGATATGAAATATTTATTGTACGTTACCAATTTTAAATGAAATACTAAATTTTAAAATCAAGCTAGATACCTAAGGAAATATAGAAAAACTCACCAACATCTGCAGAGTACTCTACGGCTTTCACTTTTCTATGTTCTGCTTCTTTCAATATGGCATTTGATAAATTAGGCCATTTCAAATATATATTGTCAATTTTTTCCGGAAATTTTTCGTTAAAATCAGAATTAATCTACAAAAAAATATTATATTACCAGAAATAGATTCTTGAAATGAATGAACTCACTAGTTCTGATCCTATGTCACTTTTTAGTGCAGGTACTTCATTAAAAATATCTTCTATTGAAAGATCTTTGAATTGGGTTTTTCGGATATTGAAAGATGCTTCCCACAGCTCTAGGACTCTAGTTTTGGGTTCCAAAACTGTATGCAGTAATTCATAACTGTTAGTATCTTCAGTTTGATCTATTTCTATATCTGAAAATATGAATAAACGAATAAGTTAATAGATCCATTTCCTGAATTGAAGTAATCTCAAATTGAGCAGATTTTATCATTGAATAAAAATTACCGTCTTCATCTGTATCTCGATGGGGAAGTCCTCTAGATCTGTTTGTAGTATTCTCCGATATCCTTAGCAAATTCCTGACGTTGTGATACCTTGACCACAAGCGTCCTCTAGGTGCCTTTTTTGGACTGGTTGTAGTTTTTTTTTTATAGGGAATATAATATGTTTCTTTCTGCTCATTTGGGAATAATTTAATTATTTCCACTGAGGATTCCTCAAACATCCAAGTGTGTTTGGCGATACTAAAATTAATTAGTCAGATGACATGAGGTCTTTAAATGTGTATACAAATACGATAATACGAAAAAATACTTACTCATCTATATGTTCTATCTGTAAAAATCGACTAATAATTTCTTTGCAGAGTTTTTTCCTTGGGAGACTATTACGATAGCCCAAATTTGCTTTAAATGAAAGAACAAATCTTCCATCAATTGTTGATTTTAAATATTCTTCCAAGCCCTACAAAAAAGGAAACATAATATTTGATAAAAGATTTCAGTATTGTCCAACTTCAATAAAATACAATTATATAAAAATTAAATTTTGTTCTATTCATTCTGAAGTTACTCACTTTGGGAAAAAGCAACTCCCTCTTTCTCTTACTCCCTTCTGGATTTCTGTTGGGAGGGTCTGGTGAATATCTCTTACTTTCAGGTTTTTTACCAATTGAAATGGGTGTTGAAGTAGAAGGTGAATCCCGGCAAGGTAAATCATCAATTGATGTAGGTTTATCCAGAATGGCATACAAATCTGAGCTGACAGAAAAAGAATATGTTTCGCCCTCACTTTCGGCGGATTCAGTGATTGAAACTTGTTCAATAATGGGAGTTGAGCACTGCAAAATATTTTTTTTTCAGTGAGTTAAAAATGATCAGTTGACATTCACATATTATTAGACCCCAAACAGTCTAACACTTCTTATAATCACCTAATTTTTTATATATAGAAATTTTTGTTTCAGAATGCATTACTACTCGACATCTCATTATAAAAACTTTTAGATAATCTAATTCTGTATACAGGGTGTTACTAAATATTATGTACAGATTGTGTCTAATTTGATACATTTAAGGGAAAATTCGATTCTATAATTAGATAGACGAAAACTGATGTCGGTACCTGATGGTCAATTTTTGAAAAACTCAATGGCGAGAACCGCATCATAATTTCCATTATTAAAATTTTCATAACAATGGACCCACAGATACCAACATATCACTTTACATTTATATTTCAAAAATAGGAGTTTCCCTTCAAAAGTTTACAAATTTAGCCCACGCTGTACATATTGAAGGAGGTAATTCCTTGAAAGGACTGAAAGTTCATATAAACATGTCCTTGTTTACTTCGTTTTCAAAAAACAAAGTGTCAAAGTTTATATAAAAAATATTTTTTTTTAGTTAGGAAACTTATTTGTGCTTTAGCTGACTTTAATCAAACTCAGTTCATAGTAGAGGGCGGCTTATTTATAATTGGATTTTAATTATACTGTGAGGCAGGTAATCCATTTCATGTTTATAGAAAAAAACATTGTATGTTACTCAAGGTCTCATTTTTTCAGATGGAACTTTCTAAAATACATATAACTTTCTTGTGTCTTAATTTTTTTCTGTATCTGGTCTAGTTAATAGATTTGCAGAAAAAAAAAACTAAAACCATTTTTTATGTTGAAAACAAAGTGCGAGATACAAAAAGACTTCAAGATACAAAACCGTTGTAATTTTATTGCACAATCTGAATAAATTACAAAAGATACTAGAAAATCAGTGGTGTACGTTTGGGTTATTAATATTAGAACTTTATCACCCTGTACACACAAAATTATTTAGGACATATTTTTACATATGAACTTTTGTCCTAAAATAGGCCAAGAAATTTACTCGTGCATCAAGATTATAAGTGTATTCAATTTTATAGCAAAAACTCACAAATTCACTTCCTACATTAAGTGCAAGTGCTCTTTGAAATTTAAGGCGAGGTCCGATCTTTGGTATTAATATTTTCAAGGTGTCTTGATCCAGCAGTTTAACTGATTCATTATCAATTCCCTCATCTGTAAGAAAAAAAATGCCAAAAATATATCGGATAATAATTCATGGCTAATAAGCCAGTCTTTTTAATAATAGAAGTTATACAGGGTGACAAAATTTTAATGAAGAATAATGTGACAATCGGTAGGAAATACTCTGAAACTTTTTGATATTGAGATAAATATTTTTTTGGGGTGTGTCTTGGAATAAAGGTCGTTTATACTTTAAAACTTTTTTAATTTAATGACAACGTTTCGACATAATTATGTCATCTTCAGGTCATCTACAATATATACACAAAGTTACATGTATAAAAAAATTTAAATGTTAAAATAATTACCTTCTTTTATCAGTTTAACATTTAAAAAAAATTTTTATGTATGTAACTTTGTTTGAGTATATATTGTAGATGACCTGAAGATGACATAATTATGTCGAAACGTCATTAAATTAAAAAAGTTTTAAAGAATAAAAGACCTTTATTCCAAGACACGGAATTTAGTGCCTAAACCATAACAATTAAAAAAAATCTTTTTATATGAAATACGAGTTACATTTAAAAAATATTTATAAATGTACAGAGTGGTTCAAAAAATTTGGCATATCAAAACTATATATTTTTAAATGGAACATTCTATATTTTTTTACATTTTTAGATTCGTCCTGAGAATCTGACTTTAAAAACCTATATCACTTATATTATAAAACAAATAGTTTTGAAGTTATGGACAATTGACAATCGCGTTTTTTCAACTTAAGTGATTGCTTCGGCCAAATGACATAAATTTGGATAAAACGGCTTACATGTTCCTATATTAACTTTTTGAGTTCTACTTGGTGCCATAAGAACAAAATGTATTCAGAGTGATCAAAAGTAAGAAAATGTTGATCATCCTGTAAACATTTTGTTCTAATGCCACCAAGTAGAACTCAAAAAGTGAAATAGGTTTTTAAAGTCAGCTTCTCATAACGAATCTAAAAATGTATAAAATATAGGGTGTTCCATTTAAAAATATATAGCTTTGATATGCCAAACTTTTTTGAACCACTCTGTACATTTATAAATATTTTTAAAATATAGCTTGTATTGCATATAAAAAGATTTTTTTAATTGTTATGGTTTAGGCATGTATATAAAGGGTGGGCCACTGGTAACGTGTCGGTCGGTAGAGTTAAAACTTAACTTTTTTTTAATATCTGTATTCACAGCGAGATTTATATCAGAAAAGACAACAATCAAAGATACTTTTATATACACAGGGTGCTCCAGGAAAGTGATTCATATATGATAGTCATATTTTTTAAACGGAACACCCTATATTTTTTTTACATTTTTATATTCGTTCTGAGAAGCTGATTTCAAAAACCTATTACACCTATATTATAAATTAAATTGTTTTGAAGTTATAGACAAACTGACATTCGCATTTTTTCAACTTTAAGTGATTGCTCCTGTCAAACAACATACACTCGGACAAAACTTTTTAAATACTACTTGGAAGCATTTGAAAGAATTATCAAAAAATTATCACCCTGTATACATTTTTTCTTATGCCAACAAGTAGAAGTCAAAAAGCCAAGTCGTTTTATCTAAATTTATCTCGTTTGGCCGAAGTAATCACTTAAAGTTAAAAAAATACGATTTTTAATTGTCTATAACTTCAATGCTATTCATTTTAGAACGATTATAAAAATGTAAAAAAAATATAGGATGTTCCATTTAAAAAAATCACTTTCCTGGAGCACCATGTGTAATTAAAATTAATTTTAGATTGTTGTCTTTTCTGATATAATTCTCACTGTAAAACACCAATTAACATTTGATATGGTTTTTATTACAGAATCTTACATTTAAATTTAAAGTACTAACTAAAAAGTTAAAAATACAAAGTATTCCATTTAAAATAATAATCTTACTGTCAACTTCCTTTATAGGTAACCGGAAATGTAATAAAATTTAAAATATTTTAATTAAACTCAGCTCAGCATTACCCTATATCAAATTTAATAAGTTTTGTGTTACTACTTCCCAATAAACACATGTATATGTAGGCTGTTGAAGTTAACATTTTCACAATGACAATTTTAAATATTTTAATATTCCTGCCTGCCTATATTTAAATAAATAAAACGTTTTATAATTTTTACAAAAATGTAAAATAACTATTGTTATATTTTTTTGAAAATCAAAAAATGTTTTATTTATCTAAATAATATAACAATTTTCATCAAGTAAAAGGTGACAGTTAAAAATTCTTGTATTCTGAAAATTTGTAGTACTCCAAGGGAATTAGTATGCATGATTCCATCAATAATATTGTTTGGTCGAAATTTCTTCACAGACAATTTTTTACACAAAGATGTTTTCATAATAAATAAGTAGATACATATTTACAAAATTAAATTGGTAATCCTGCAGTTTAAACTTTAGACCACCCATAGTCCCAATACGAATTACCATCAGAAATATGTACAGCGTTGCCGGTTATCGGAATATTAATCCGAAATAGTATTCAGTTTTCTGTCGAATATCTAAATATTGAAATGTTTATTTAACAGATAAAAGACAAAAATGTGTTACGTCTACAACTCTACATTCGATTATAAAAACTTTTTTTGCATCGAATAACTTTTTATTTTATTTTGGATACCTAATCCAATTTTAATGTTTTTGTTTTAAATATTTATATAATTTAATTGACTAAAACATTTCTTGTATTTTGAACCATATGTTTAGAGGTTATTAATTTTATTTTTACTATTATTTGTTTAATTTGTTTTATAGGTACTTTAATAGAAAATTATTTTTTATTTTATTTTTACCACATTATGCTAAATTTATCTATTATCTATTAATTAATTTAATTAATATGTTGCATATGAAAATTGCAATTTCTTCAGAAACTAACGTTGTCTTATGAAGCTGACAACGCCGCAAGATATTTAATGTTTCCCAAGGTCAAGCCGTGTCTGAGCCTGAGCCATGCATATCAGAACATGGAACTTCTAAACTGCAGGATTAACAAAAAAATTTGTTTTAGCAAATAGTTTTGTATTACAAATTTCGTGAAGAAATACAGGTCAGATGATGCGACAGTGAGGAAAATTGCGATGACTAATGATGAATAATAAATGGAAATATTCTTATTGTCTGTGACTTGAAAAATTGAAAAGCTGTCTATCTAACGATGATAACGAAATTATTATTTACCAATCAACATTATACAAAATACAATTTTGTTGTACTTACCCAAGAAACGTTGAATATATTCTTCTTCTAAATTTAATACTCTCAGAAATGTTTCCATTTTCGAAGCTTATAAGAAGATACACTCACCACACAATACAATTAACAAATGATTTCGCTCGCTAATTTACCGCGAAACCGCGCCAACTGTGCTAATGACGCGACTCGTGTTTGATTCGTACTTAACCGTGCATTTCCGACGTGAGAAGTTTCAGAAATGATTCTGTGCCAGAAAAACGTAAGATTAATGCAAATCGCTGAGAATCTTCCGATCATATGACGAGAATATAAGGAGTATGTGAAATTTCCTGAACAACTGAGCATATAATGCGTATGCAATGTGTTTTTAAATTGATATGCTAGAAATCTGGGTTTAGACGACAATTTCTAGTAAGATTTATTTTTTTAACAGTATCTGACAGGGGTTCTGTTTCAATGAAACATTATATAGAGAATATTGGAATTTTATATACCTGGTATATGATACAGTTTTATAGGACCGTTGTTCTGAGTCATTTTTTTCCGTGCATACACTAACACACACACACACACTAACACACATACACTAACACACACACACTCTAACACACACACACCAACACACACACACTAACACACACACACACTAACACACACATACACAGACATCATCGCGAAAATATCAAAATCGTATTCTAGGGACCCCAAAACGTGTTTATCCATTGAAAAGTCACTACCCAATTTTTAGCATGATTCCTATACCTCTCTTATCTGAAAGGCGAGAGGTAAAAAGATAATTATGAAAATCACAAAATCATAATCGTTGAAGTTCCAACAGAAAATAACCATGACTTAATTTTTGAATTTTTACGAGACTACTATTCACAATAAAACAAATTGCATGTATTTTGATACTGACAGACTTTTACATAGATTTGAACGAATTATCTTTAAAAAACTTTTCTGAAAAGGGTACAAAATTAATTAAATGTACTCAACTAGTTAATACATTCACTGACAAAGAAGACCAAATTTTACTTATAAAAATCACCATGAAAGTAAAACAAACCATCGAGGTATTTTTGAAACTATAGAAAGACTTAGAAAAAATTACTATTGGATACGTATTAAAGACCTAGTTACAGAATACATTAATTCATGCGACATTTGTCAAAAAACGAAATACGATAGAAAAATCCGTATTCACCCTTAATGACAGAAACCGCTTCAAAACCTTTTCAAATTGTTCATGTCGATATTGTCTTTTTTAATCATACAATTTATTTGACTCTTGTTCATGCTTCTAGCAAATTTGCACAAGGTCACGAAATAATAGGTAAAACTGCTATACATATAAGTAATGGTTTAATTAAATATTTCACATGTTTTGGTGTACCGGAAAAATTAATCATTGATAATGGTACAGAATTTAAAAATCAAGTAGTAAAAAAAATTTAAATTACACAAAATTAAAATTAATTTTACCACGGTAGGACATCATGAAAGTAATGCACCAAAAGTTACTAGATTTTATATTTTAAAGGGCGTGTTCAGAAATCAGAGATAGTCATGTTCCGAAATCAGAAATAGGCGTGTTCACAATCTAGGAAATAAATAACAATTACTGTGATCATGGCTTTTAAAGGATATTTTATTTTAATTGGAAAAAAATTAAAAATCTTTCAGATACATTACAAGAGTTATGTTTTGCAAAAGAAGTGATTTATCTTATTTCTTAATAAATAGTTCAAATTGATATAGGAATAAATGGGATTTGTTTTTACCTCTCGCCCTTCAGGTAAGAGAGGTATAGGAATCATGCTAAAAATTGGGTAGTGAGTTTTCAATGGATAAACACGTTTTAGGGTCCCTAGAATACGATTTTAATATTTTCGCGATGATGTCTGTGTGTGTGTGTGTGTTAGTGTGTGTGTGTGTGTGTGTTAGTGTGTGTGTGTGTGTGTTAGTGTGTGTGTGTGTGTGTGTGTGTTTGGATGGATGTTGTAGTAACGATAATCCAAAAACTGCGGAATAAAAAAATTTGAAATTTTGCATACAGGATTCTGATACCCTAGATTAGATCTGATTAGATTTTGGTGCCAATCGGACAACCGGAAGTGGCAGTTGCTATGGGTGATGACGCCATTATTATACAAAACGGCAATAAAGTTTTACACATATATTTTGTATACCCTATAGTTTATTTTCATCTCATTAAAATTTTTGAAACTTTTGCCATTGTTGCCAGATTTACAAAAAAATAATTTTTTTTCATACTTTTTTGTGTCAACTTGTAAATTTTTGATTCAAAAATGACGAGAGGTCATGTGCTGGCCACATCAGATTTTTTAATTCAAATGAAAGAAGTTATTATGTAAAATATGGTAATTAATCTTAATTTTAACTGGCTAAATAAACACGAATTAACTTTAATTACAATTTTAATAGATCTTCCTTTATGTATATAAGAAACAAAATTAAAATTATAACATATGCAAATGCAACAAAATATTTATATTTATATTAATCTACATCAGAAGATTCAGATTCATCCAAGCTTCCAGTGTTCGCAGATATTATTAATGGGTCCAGCATGTCATCAATTAATCCATCAAGTGTAGACATTTAATTCACAGTGGTATGGTGGAAACGGTAACACAACTTTATTGGCTTCTTTTGCCATTTCATCGACAACATATAAATTATGTTTACTTTCATGTTGCCGAATTAAGTAACTGTCAAAAAAGGAGAAAACGAATTCACGAATACTTCGGAATTCATCTCTTCATGGTAATCTCCTGTCTTTTTGCTTTCAAAAACTAATAATTCATTTTCTACAAAGCCTGCATCGGAACCAGCATGTAAAATAATAAGATGTCTTCTCTTTCCTGTAGGGTTTTTCAGGCCCTTGGATAAACCTTCAGTAAATGCTTGACGTCTACTGCTTGCACTTTGGCAGACCCATGTTTTCCCCTTGCTATGTCCTTCATTAGTCCAAGTTTCATCGAAGTAAATGATTTTCCTGTTTTCATTTCTATATTTTTTTATGGATCTTAAATATGTCAACCTCCATCTACATATATCATCACGTTCTATTAATATACCTTGACGATTTCTTTTAAAATATCTAAAAAAATATATATAATAAATAAACACCAGGTACATTAACTCTTCAAAGTTACAAACTTACTTGAAGTTAATGTGTTTCAAGAAAGTATATAAAGATGACCGAGATATTTATGGCAAATCTAAACGTTTCTTCAAAGCTTGCAAAATTTTGTTCAATGTATTTAACTCATTTTTAAAAAAGAAATCATATAGGTACTATTCTCCGAACAGCATTTTTAAACACCTAATCAAATGTTTTTAGAAGTCCTGGTATTCCTCCAATATTTTTTGGACTAGATATTGTTCCACTACTGCTGTATTCTTTTATTACTCTGTAAGTTGTTGACTTTGCAACCCCTGTAAGAAAAATGTTAAGCGCTAATGCAATTTTTAATTAGAAAGTAATAAATATAACCTACTGGCGACGTTAGAAATTTTGGATTTGACATCAACAATTTTGGTTTTTGGTTTATCATCCAACACTTGTTTGTACATATTTAGTATGCACTGTTTTTCTGACTAAATCAAATCGCCTAAAGCTGTTTTCGTTGTTTTGGTGGACAAGGCGAGTGACTGCTACCAGAAGGAGCCGAGAGATAAGAATCCATAATCGCAGAAATTGCTTACTGAGTTCTGAAAAGAACTATTTTTTTTAACGAAATAGAGTGGAAAACTAACTAAAACTGATGAAATAACAAGAGGACAAAAGCAATAATAGAACTAAAAATAATAATAAATTATAAAATGTCAAAACTGTCAACGTCAATTATCAGCTGGTGTTAATGCTAAAATTTGCTGTGTGTTACTGACTGCAAACTGACCAATGAGAAGACTACAGATTTGCCAACTTAAATTCAAATCACTCCTCCTGGTTTTTAAATTGGAGCATGTTTATAAAATGGGTCAAGAAAAATTAAAGGCTAAAGTATGGAAAAAATTTACTTTTTTGTAAATCTGGGAACAATGGCAAAAGTTTTGAAAATTACATCCTGCCAAATAACTTTTTCATAACATTTTTCGTTTTCCGAGTAAGCTCCGTCCCGTTGAGCGTGGCCCACCTTGTATGTGTAAAACTTTATTGCCATTTTATTTAGTATAGTAATGACGTCATCACTCATAGGAACTGCCTACTTCCGGTTGTCCGATTGAAACCAAAATCTAATCAGATCTAATCTAGGGTATCAGAATCTTGTATGAAAAGTTTCAACGTTTTTAATTCAGTAGTTTTTGAGTTATAGTTACTACAGCATCCATCCTAACACGCACACACACACGCACACGCACACGCACACGCACACGCACACGCACACGCACACGCACACGCACACGCACACGCACACGCACACGCACACGCACACGCACACGCACACGCACACGCACACGCACACACACAAGCACACGTACACGCACTAACACACACACAGACATCATCGCGAAAATATCAAAATCGTATTCTAGGGACCTTAAAACGTGTTTATCCATTGAAAACCCACCACTCAATTTTTAGCATGATACCTCTCTTATCTGAAGGTCGAGAGGTAAAATGGAGTTTTTTGTAAATCTGGCAATAATGGTAAAATTTTTGAAAATTTTAATGATACAAAAATAAACTATAGTGTATACAAAATAAATGTGTAAAACTTTATAGCCGTTTTGTTTGGTAATGACGTCATCATTCATAGCAACTACCACTTCCGGTTGTCCGATGGATACCAAAATTTAATCAGATCTAATCTAGGGTATCAGAATCCTGTACACAAAATTTCAAATTTTTTTATTCAGTAGTTTTTGAGTTATCGTTACTACAACATCCATCCTAACACACACACACACGTTAGGTTTGTTCGTGTTTTTAGTTTTGCTTGTGCAGAATAGTTCCAGATATGCGTAGTAGACTAAAAGTGTTCGTGTTTTCTGGAATCAAGTTCTGAACTAACAATCCCGTGTTTTAGTTTTTTTTTAGAACGATTCTGAACTGTTTCAAGTAATTCTTTGTGATTCTAGAAAAAAGTGTGAACTGACAAAAACCGTTCTGGTCGCACATGCGCATTGCAAGCCATTTTATAAAAGAACAAGGTTTAAGGTTATGTTTATTTATTTTGTTTATCTGAGATTATATACATATGGAATTTTTGGAATTCAACTAGGAAAGCTCTTCAAACGAAGATTCCTTATTATTATTTTGGCAACTCAATTCCAGCCATCAGATTATTTTCTAAATTTAATACAGGACATGAGAGAATATCACGAGAGAAAACAATACTGTGGAGGACATCAGTCATCATCTTTTCGAGATTTGGCTGATAGGTTTAACGTTATTATCAACACATTGCATGAAATAAGCATTCATACAATACTTAACCAAAAGGGAAAACTCCATGTTACTCACAATAAACATCTTTTTTATTTTTCTAGTATTAAAAGTACCACAAACAAATTTGACCAATCATACATGACAATTGACATTTTCACTAGATTATTGAGGTGTTCGTGTTAATCTCATAATTCTAAACTGTTCTGAACAATTTTAAATTTGTGTCACTGAGCAACTAGTTCTGCGCAATTTTAGAACGGTTCTATTTTAAAGAATACGAACAAACCTACTAACACACACACAGACATCATCGCGAAAATAACAAAATCGTATTCTAGGGACCCTAAAACGTGTTTATCCATTGAAAACTCACCACCCAATTTTTAGCATGATTACTATACTTACCTCTCTTATCTGAAAGGTGAGAGGTAAAAATTAAAAGAAATTTTAGAAAATCCAATCCATTTTAACAAAATTAGTGTGTGGACTATTCTTCTTTATATTTTTTGTACAATATTTGGTTTTTACTGTATTTATAAATTATAGAAAAGGAGGTTATCGTTTTAAATGGGTGTTTTGGGTTTCTCATGAAAAAAATTTTTATGTTTCAAAAACTTGAAAATCCAAGAGAGGAACGCGAAAAAATTGTTTTGTTTTTTTAGGGTGTATACGGACGGCTAAAATTATTAATAAATAAAACATATTTAATGGAAGAAATCTCTTTGAAATGAAAAAAAAATGCGTAGAATGAATCACTAATATTTTTAAAACTATTACATCTACCTAAAAAAGCCCAAATATTTAACAATTGTTAACTGAAAAATCTAAGAACTGTAAAAGTTTGACATTTATTATTAATATCCAAGGTGGAGCTTTTGGGAGACAAATACTCATGATTGTGCGCATGCGTCGTTAATGTACGATTAGGTTTTTCTGATTATTTAGAATACAAATAAAAAAAAACTATTATTTGGATTAAACGGGGGTTAATCAGTAATACAAAATTGCATTTATTTTGCATTTCACAAAAAAAAAAAATTATGGAATATTTGTCTCCCAATAACTCCCCCTACTATGAACCTTATACTGTGACAGAAATAGCTCCTCCTACTATAAGCTGTGATAGAACTAGGACTTTTAAGTTTTTTTTAACTTTAATGTGTTTATTACCCGTATTGAAAAGCAAAGACCAGGATTTAGCAGATTTTTTTACGATCAAACGTTTAATTTCAAATATTTAATATTTTTGAGACGTCTTATGGTGATCAGTTTAAGAAATAAGCGAAAGATGGCGCCAGTCGTCAATTTAAGTTTGAATTATCTATTTAAGCAAAGATGGCGTTACAATCGAAGTTATTTATTTAATTATATGCTTACCTTTTGCTACAAACTGCCCTATAATAATTGTGTCACAATGTTCAAGAATAGTTTTTTAATAGTGATTCAAAAACTAGAATAAAAACGTAATTTAGACGCTAACTCCCCCTTGATTATTTATAGCATTGAGGTGTAGTATTGCCGGTACTACAGAGAAAACTGACCGGTGTGAAGTTAGTAGACAAAATTTTTTAGACAATTATCCGAACATTGCCGAACATACAGTGGCGCCTTAAAACGGGATATTTTATAATAGTAATTTTATATTTATATTGCTCTGGATGTATCATATAACTGGTACTGGTGTTAGTAAAAATAACAATATTTAAATCAAATTAAATAGTTTTAAAGGGGTCGTTTCTACTATAAATTATCAAAAATCCTTATTTGACCGATTTGAAAATGACGGATCAACTTGAGATTTTCACAGAACGTTTATTAAAATACAAGAAATAACTATGGAAAAGGAGAATGACTTGCTTAACCTCTAAGGGGTAGTTTCTACCCTGAGAAATAATAAATCTTTTATTTGACCGATTTAAAAATGATGGATCAACTTGAGATTTTCACAGAACCTTTATTAAAATACATAAAACAACTATGGAAAAGGAGAATCACTTGCTTAACCTCTAAGGGGTAGTTTCTACCCTGAGAAATAATAAATCTTTTATTTGACCGATTTAAAAATGAGGGATTATCTTGAGATTTTCACAGAACCTTTATTAAAATACATAAAACAACTATGGAAAAGGAGAATCACTTGCTTAACCTCTAAGGGGTAGTTTCTACCCTGAGAAATAATAAATGTTTTATTTGACCGATTTAAAAATGAGGGATCAACTTGAGATTTTCACAGAACGTTTATTAAAATACAAGAAACAACTATGGAAAAGGAGAATGACTTGCTTAACCTCTAAGGGGTAGTTTCTACCCTGAGAAATAATAAATCGTTTATTTGACCGATTTAAAAATGAGGGATTAACTTGAGATTTTCACAGAACCTTTATTAAAATACATAAAACAACTATGGAAAAGGAGAATGATTTGCTTAACCTCTAAGGGGTAGTTTCTACTCTGAGAAATAATAAATCTTTGATTTCACCGATTTAAAAATGAGGGATCAACTTGAGATTTTCACAAAACCTTTATTAAAATACATAAAACAACTATGGAAAAGGAGAATGACTTGCTTAACCTCGAAGGGGTAGTTTCTACCCCGAGAATTAATAAATCTTTGATTTCACCGATTTAAAAATGAGGGATCAACTTGAGATTTTCACAGAACCTTTAATAAAATACAAGAAACAACTATGGAAAAGGAGAATCCCTTCTCTCATCAAACACGTAGTTTCTATCTCGAGAAACATTAAATTATTTGTCTATGTCCATATATTGTGGTACTGGATTTTGTGTGTTTCATTACGCATTAAATAATTTATTTGACCGATTGAAAAATGGGGGATTAAGTTGAGATTTTCGCAGAAACTTTAATATATGTTTTCTGGAACGAGTTGTTTTTACCCCAGTTTTGGCTATTTGATAAGGAATTAGTGTTATTCGATCCCTTTGAAACATTATAAATTTTAATATTTATTGATTTAAAGCATTAAACGAATTAATTAATTTAATCGACAAAGATCACACATATCGCTTACCATTTTTTCACCAATATTCATATATTTTTCTAGTTCAGAAGTTGTAAGCAAACACCATGATGGATTCTGATAACGAACGAAGAAGGAAAAAAAAACTATAAGATAAAAAACGTGTTTTTTAACAAAACTTATACTATCATAGTTGTTTCTTGTATTTTATTATGGGTTCTGTGAAAATCTCAAGTTGATCCCTCATTTTTAAATCGGTCAAATAAAAGATTTATTATTTCTCAGGGTAGAAACTACCCCTTCGAGGTTAAGCAAGTCATTCTCCTTTTCCATAGTTGTTTCTTGTATTTTAATAAAGGTTCTGTGAAAATCTCAAGTTGATCCCTCATTTTTAAATGTGTCAAATAAAAGATTTATTATTTCTCAGGGTAGAAACTACCCCTTCGAGGTTAAGCAAGTCATTCTCCTTTTCCATAGTTGTTTCTTGTATTTTAATAAACGTTCTGTGAAAATCTCAAGTTGATCCCTCATTTTTAAATCGGTCAAATTTCCTCATTTTTAAACATTGTAAAATAAGGATTTTAGATAATTTATAGTAGAAACGACCCCTTTAAAACTATTTAATTTGATTTAAATATTGTTACTTTTACTATTACCAGTACCAGTTATATGATACATTCAGAGCAATATAAATATAAAATTACTATTATAAAATATCCCGTCTTAAGGCGCCACTGTATGTTCGGCAATGTTCGGATAATTGTCTACCAGATTTTGTCTACTAACTTCACACCGGTGAAAACTGTCGACTGTAAACCGAATTTAAATAAATCCGAGTGGCACCATCTTTCTCATATTTGTTTAACTGATCTACCTTTAGTGACAGATTTTTTTTTAATTATAGGTTGAATATAGGTTTAAAAAATAATAAAAAATAAGGGTTAAATTTTTATTACTCAGGTTTTTAATGGCCAATTAACCTAAAATCAAGCAAACACCCCATTCGTGTAAGAAGTTTAAATGTTAATCTTTTTATTGATCTAATAGGATTACCCTATAACGTCAAATAAAATATTACTAACACATTTTTTAAAAGCTTTATTCAAATATTTATCAATCTTAATTTTTTAAATTAACGTGAAAAGTATAGTTAGTATTGTTTGAAATATTGAAACTTCGATATTTTAAATCAGATGAAATGCTATTTAAATTAATACCTTTTGCTCTTCCATCCATTTGATGAACTTGTCATAATCTTTAGTGTCTTCTGATTTTTGCTGTATTAACCGGGATTCTGCTTTATTATTTTAGGTATCAATGTTAGAACTTATTTTTAAGTAATATACAACCTGTAACAACTGTGGTGACAACAATAAATCTTATGTAATAGATTGCAAATTAATTTTTGTATTTGTCATTTCGATGACAGCTGATGACATCACTAATTCAACCATTTTACATTATTGGTTCTTTATTTCCAATTTTTGTAGTAATAATACCAGTATTTATGATTTTAAAGTTTACCAATAAAAAAAATAGCAGAAAGTATTCGTGGATAACTGGTCTTTAAAACACTTGACCTATTTCGAAAAAAATCGCGCGTGTTCTATTAAATGACAGCTGGCCGCCATGTTGCCAAATCCTCCTTGTCAGTCCTTGTGATTTCAAAATTTCGAAATTAAAAAAAGTATGTTCCGGGGCGATTTAAAGAAAAACATTTTGGGAAATCCATTTTTTTTTTAATATCTTTTAGTGAGAAAAATATCGTACGAAGTCGCAAAAAACCCAAAAAACGATACCCTCCTTTAACAGAATCTCAAGTCAAGATGCCACACCAATCAAGAGGAGCCCCGAGATCCAAAATCCGGTTGCTACCCCCCAGATTCTTCTCTAAGGGTGTTATAAGTACACATCTAGCCTGGTTCCCATGTATTCTGCCGACCCTGCAGAAATAGGATATCCTTCTCACCTCGGCGCTGGAGAACAAAACTAGTTGTTTGCCGGCTTTTTCAGCTTTTTATCATTATTCATGTTAAAATTCACATGTGTACTATTTTAATAAAGTTCCACTTTGTAACGTATTAACTTTGGCCAATACAATACAATGAAAATTTGTTTGTACTTGACCGAGGTTAAGTTACATGTGGCGATGGCAGCTTTTCATCGGAGAGCATTATGGGAAGTGCATAAGGAATACATCATAACCCTGTGGGCGCCATGCAACTTTGAAATGAGATCGCTAAGTCCATAAATTTAACTAAGTTGCAGAAAGTCAAAATTTTTGCGATTTGCGTGAGTTCGAACAATAAAATTCACAAATATTTGATATTCAAATTTTATTTAGTATGTGTTAGTAAACAGTCCCAAAAATAAATAAAAATATAAATATAAGTGATATAACAGCCCGACGCAACTATTTTGTCGTTTTGAATGTTTCATAAAAAAAAGAAAAAATTACTTAAAACACAAAAAAAAATAAAATACTATAGTACTATAGTTCACATTTATGACTACTGTTTAGTAGTAAACAAATTTGCAATTGAACTGATGGCGAGTTTTTCTTATTACAACGCTTTTCAGGTTGTGTTTTATAAACAATTTCTAGATTAATTAAACATAAAAAAATAATTACAGTTGTTATAAGTTGGGCGTAGAAATGTGAATAAAAATTTGTCACTTA
Source organism: Neocrepidodera transversa (assembly GCA_963243735.1). Classification (NCBI taxonomy): domain Eukaryota; kingdom Metazoa; phylum Arthropoda; class Insecta; order Coleoptera; family Chrysomelidae; genus Neocrepidodera; species Neocrepidodera transversa. The sequence goes on from OY725341.1 coordinate 32,965,092, forward strand.
TCGAACAAACAAATGAAATTGAAATAGTTAACGCAATTATGAAAAAATAAGAGGTTAGTAAGTAAATGATTATTTTCTGGCCTGATATCCGAAGTGCCAAGTAAATTTCCAATTTACTTGCATACAGGAACTCTCAATTTTGGTCAGAAAGCTCGAACATGAATCCCTCCAGATATTCGGTTGCGTATTTAGTCGATCGGTTGAGCAGTGTAGGTGTTAAGTACTCTCAAACCTAACTGGACATCAAACAAAATTGACAGACTGTGGATATCGAAAAAAATTCAAACCACACCAAGAAGGTTCATCCCCTATCCTCAGCATACGGCGAGATAAATAATGTCGTCTAAGATAATAACAACTAGACGATAATGGTAATTAAAGCCAAATTCAAAACTGAACTACAAACCCTACAAAAAAAAAGAAAAAACTATAAGATACAAATATCTTAAAATTCGCGGTTGGGAGAGATAGATTTAATAAATAGCAGACTCACCTTAACGAAAGGGTTATATCCCACACAAATCACAAAGGGAGAAAAAATCAAAAAAAATTTTCACGCAAAGCGAAAACGTGCCCGGTTCACCGGCTTAACCAAATATCACCATCTTAAGGCCTGCGCAAAAATCATTGTTCACGTACAAAAGGCAATTAGTGTTGTCTCTTACTCTTTCACTCAAGAATTCAACACTCTATCACTCTCTCTTTTGGTTTTACCTTAGGTGTGATATTGGCGGCCTAATTACTAGGAATAATCCAAATAAGGAATTCATTTAAAAAGAACTCAATGGCGTACCAATATAAATTTAGAAAAAGTAACATGTTACAACTTTTCAAAAATTATAATTTTTTTAAAAAACTAGTTTTCTTGGTTGAACCTAAAAGTAAATTAATATATTTAAGCGGTTTGTACAACATCTACAGAATTAACAAAACATACAATATACAAGAATTAAAAGTAGTAATACAAGCAACTAACCACAAGGGTGTAGAAAATGCGACGACTACGAACCCCCACCCCTGCCCCGTTTCTTCCGCATAGACATATTCTGCACACATGTTGAAACGTCGAGTAGAAAAAGTACTATGCTTATATTTTTGCTATTTTTTACCCTTACCTATACTCGTCTACTTACGACTCACAAAAAAAGTTTGTGCAGACGGGAGAACTAAATTTCTTATGTGGGTCGTCTTTCCCTCTCTCTCTCTTTCCCTATTTTTCATTATTTGTTTGTCCCTATTATTTTTTTCCGTATTTTTCATTTGTTTTCATATTTTTCATTATTTTTTTTCCCTATTTTTCTTTATTTTTTCCATATTTTTCATTATGGTTATCCATATTCATTGTTTATCCATATTTTTAATTCTTTTCTCCATATTTTTCATTATTTTTTTTCATATTTTTCATTATTTTTTTTTCATATTTTTCATTACTTTTTTCCATATTTTTAATTATTTTTTTTCCATAATTTTTCTCCATATTTTTCATAATTTTTATCCATATTTTCCATTATTTTTTTTCATATTATTCATTATTTTTATCCAAATTTTTCATAATTTGTTTTTTTATTTTTTATTATTTTTTTTTCACATTTTTTCATTATTTTTTTGAAATTTTTAATTATTTTTTTCCATATTTTTCATTATTTTTTTCCATATTTTTTATTATTTTTTTCCACATTTTTTACTATTTTTTTCCATATTTTTCATTATTTTTATCCATATTTTTCATTATTTTTTTCCATATTTTTCATTATTTTTTTCCATATTTTTCATTATTTTTTCCATATTTTTCATTATTTTTATCCACATTTTTCATTATTTTTTTCCACATTTTCCGTTATTTTTTTTCCATATTTTCCATATTTTTCTTTATTTTTTTCCATATTTTTCATTTTTTTTTTCAATATTTTTCTTATTTTTCGTTATTTTTTCTATGTTTTTCATTATTTTTTTCCATAGTTTCCAATATTTTAATTCCTATTTTTCATTTTTTTTTCAATTTTCTACTATTTTTTTCCTTATTTTTCTATTTTTTTTAATTTCCTAGGATCGGTTCAAGTACAGCAAAAAAGTACTCTTGACATTTGTCGATATTCCCCTCGTTTCCGAGATTTTCGGTATTTTATTTTCAAAAATTTCTTCTTTTTTTTTATTTTTTTTTCCAACTTTTTCAACAAATTTCGGAAAAATACTTGTGCAGCTTTTTGAGTCCTGCATTTTAGTATTTTTCATTTTTGAATATCTTTCACGGTTTCAGAGATATTGTTATTTTAAAATGATGACATTTTCGTAAAAACGATCCAGGAAAACCCAGAAGAAATTTTCCGATTATTCCGATTTTCAATAGGCTTCGTAACAGTTCTTCAAGGTATCTTTTTTCCAAATTTGAAGCGATTTGCTCAAAAATTACGACATGCAGCGTGTTTCCTGTGAAACTAGAAAAAAAGTGGGAAAACCAACCCCGTTTATCCATTTTCCGATTTTATTCATTTTCTGCTAAAATGTAGTACTCGTAGGTCTTAAAAAATGGTGAAAATTTCAAGTCGATACACTAAAGCATTCAAAAGTTACGGCATTTTTAAGCTTTGCGGACGACAACCAGACATACAGACAGACATACAGACAGACAGACTACAGACCACAATAAAAAATTAAGCTGTTCATAATTTGATGGGGATCATTTCTCCCGAAGATACCATAGCCCGTTTTCGCTTAGTTACGAAGATAGCGATTTCATATGGGTCGTAGTAAGCAACTCCCTATGGGGTCGTCACTAATAATAGACACTAAAATGATAACATGTTTTATGAAGATATGTGACACCATTGCTTCGCCCCTCTCCTCTGTACTTACAGACAAAGCGCCAGACCGGTCATAAGTCTTTTTTTGCAGTCAATGGATTTAGTATCGTGTTGATACTTTAATCGACAAATATTGAAAATATGTCGCTTACTAAATGTGTATTGTTTTTAATTTGTTTATTAAGTGATATAAGCCTAGCGATTTGCATATATCAGGAACATCCGGTAGTACGAAATATTAAAGAAATAATAAAAAGTAAACAAGTGTCTGAAGAATGTAATGCGGTTTTACGGATTTTTATTCAAAAATTAGACAAAGAGATTTGGGCTTCTGAAAGTAAGTATTTAATATAATGAATAATGAATCTAGGTAAAATATGATGAAATACTGAAAGTTTACAGCAACATTTATTTTTTTTTTACTAATAACCTGACAAATCATAATTATTTACTCCATTGCTCTAATAGGAAATAATATTTCACTCCGTTGATAAATAATGAATGATAATAAAAAAAAGTACCTACCTAGGTAAATAATGCAACCTTTTCTATATTTTTAATGATCGAGCATCGAATCATACTGAAAATTTTTTAACGTTTATAATAAATAGTAGATTCTGCTTTCGCTCGCGTTCGGAATTTTACACTCGTATCGAATTTTTCCATTCTAACCGAGTAACAGACTATATTTTCTCCACGATCAAAAAGTATAAATCAAAATTAAATTAAATCTGAACACAAGTTATTTGTTGACATATTTGTATTACATTGTATTAATATTTATAATGCTGTGGTATACTTACCGATATTAAAATCTGGTGCATTGGTGTTTTTTCATAATTTGCAATTTCAGATATTATTAAATTCTATATCTACTTCACTTGATTTTTCACTCATTATTTTGTTTAAATTAAAAATTGTTTGAAAATAATTATTACCGTCGCCATTTTATATCTGACAGTGACTCTTTTGAAATCCAGGGCAATCCATATTGTTTATTTCGATTACAGAAAATCCATTCTTTACCTTGATAAAGAATGAAAATACATGCAAAATGCATAAGAGGCAAGTATTATAGAATAAATATTCAGACTCTAGAGTGTGAATGTTTACATTCTATAATTAAAAATGATTTCAGAATTCATACATTCAGTAATGGTCGTGGAGAAATGACATTTACATTTAACATCAAATTATGTCGAATCTATAAGTCCTGACTAACCCACTAAGAACGAATTTTGCAAAATTTTGATTTTAAGGGGTAGAAAAGGGTGAAAACGGTGGCTTACATAGAATAAGTATGTTCCGCACTTACTCGAGCGAGTAATGATAGTAGAGAAAAATAGATAAGAATAGGAAAAAATAGGGAAAAATAGGGAAAATAGGAAAAAAATGGGAAAGTATTCAAAAATCTACAAAAATGAAAAAACATAGAAAATGGATAAAAATAGCTTAAACTAGGAAGAATAGGGGAAGAATAGTAAAATTTTTGGAAAATGATTAAAAATAGTGAAGAATAGGAAAAAATCAGAAAAACATAGATAAAATATGGAAATTGAAGATAAATACAGAAAAATCGAGAAAACTAGGGAAATATTTAGAAAAATAAAATAGTGAAAACTAGGGGAAAATAAGGAAAAATAGTGAAAATAAAAAAAAAACAGATAATAATTGGGACAAATACGGACAAGTAGGGAAAAACAAGGATGAAAAGGGGAGAAATAGGCAAATTAGAGAAAAATAGGAAAAAATATAAAAAATTCGGAAAAACAGGATAAAATATGGAAAAACAGGAAAAATAGGAAAAAGTAAACACACACACACACACGCTAAACCCGAGCCAAGGGGATATTGTACCTAATCAGCACTTGATCCCCAAGTCCACTGCCATGCCACCCCCAGGTTCTCCTCCCGACATGCCCGCTATTGTGTCTCTTTGTGTGTGCTCGTCAGTCTGTCATGTAGTGTCTTCTCTGTAAAGTACGCCAAAAACTTAAAACATATTATTAGAAAAATAATTTGCATAAATTCACACAACGAACTTTACTTGCTTTTGTGTTGGATGCTGAAATAAATAATTCTTTTGGTGGAGCGGACTCCGTTTTTTTTTTGTGGAGCACGCTCCTTTTTTTTTTTTCTCTCTAGACTGTTGCCTACAGACATTTTGTTTATTTCAAGACCCTTTGGCCGCATTGCGGCAAGAATTTTATTTATCGTCAATTTTAGTAAAACCAAACTTATCGTCTCGTTAATTGCCTTTTCGGCCTCGCGTGTTTTCTGTGGTTATAGTCGTCGTAGTCGAGGAGCTCCCTGGGGTGTGTCCGCAGGTCGCCGAATATCCGTTCTGCCGGTTATTCAGAGTGTCTAAAACCCTAGTCGATTTTAAACTCTCGAATATCCAACGGTTTGCCACATACCAAGGTAGGTTTGTGGCCACCCGTAAACAGATATTTTGCTGACTTTGGAGTTTTTCTCTGTTCGTTCTGCACGTTTGTCCCCACGCGAGTGAGGCGTAGGTAATTAACGGAATTATAATTGAGTTTATCAGTCTAAGTTTTGTTTTAATATCTAATTTGCTTCTCCTCCCTATAAGGGGGGATATCAAATGCCTTACTGACATCCAGAAATACAGCTCCCGTCGACTGTCTGTGATTGAACCCTTGGGTTGCAAACTCAACCAGTCTAAGGACCTGCGTTTCTGTCGAGTGTTCGGCACGAAAGAGCCGAATTGTTCAGCCGGTATGACATTTAATAAATCTGTTTCATCTTTAAGTCTTTTTAAAATTACTCTTTCCGCGATTTTACTCATAGCCGGTAATAGGCTGATTGGCCTGTAATTTTGTGGAAAAGTGCGATCTTTATTTGGTTTAGGTATCATTATTACGTCCGCTTTTTTCCAACGCTTTGGGAAATATTTAAATAGTAATATCGCGTTTATTATCGTTGTTAAATAAACTATCGCTTTTTCCGGTAAATTTTTAAGCGTTCTGTTCATAATTTGGTCGCAACCCGGTGCCTTTTTCGCGGACGCGAACTTGATTATATCCTTCACTTCTTCTGGTGAAGTGTGAGATATGAACAAGTCAGGGTTTGTCGGTCTCCGGATATAGTTGCGAATATCTCTCTCGACTTCGTCGCTAAAGTCCATATCTTCGTCCTCGTGTTCGTTTAGTCGGAATTCCCTCTCGAGCGTTGTTTTAAACGCCTCGGCCTTTTCTTCGGCAGTAAATACCATACCATTCTCGCCGTGTAAAGGTGGGACCGGTTTCCTGTCCTGCCTTGGAATTTTTGAGAGATTCAGGAAAAAGTAAAGTAAAATAGCGATAAATAAAGAAAAATTAGAAGAAACGAAAAAAAAAAAAAAAAAAAAAAAAAAAAAAAAAAAAAAAAAAAAAAAAAAAAAAAAAAAACCATAATAAATAGGAAAATGGAAAAAATTATGGGGAAAGTATCGAAAAATATTAAAAATTGGATAAAATAGTAAAAAATTGGGAACAATAGTGTAAAATAGGAAAAATTATTCAAAAATAGGGAAATTTGGGAAAAAAAGTGAAAACTAGGGAAATATAGGAAAAAATAACGAAAAATTGGGAAAAATTGAACAAAATACATAGAAATAGGGACAAATAGGAAAAAATTATAAAAATAATGAAAAATAGGAAGAAATAGGAAAAAACAAGCACGGCTTTTTAGCTAGTTTATTCTATAAGTTAATTAGTAAAAGTTATTACTTCAGTGCGGACCGGAAGCATTAAAATCATAAAAATTTTTTTTTTCTCTTAAAATTTCTTTTCTTGACGTTTTCAGACAGCCACAACACGATTAGGTGAAAATAGTTATTTATGTAACACGTGTGTAAAGTGATACTTTTTAGCTTGATTGGTCAAACGGTTCGGCAGTTATCGTGGAAGATCACACACAGCCACACAGACAGACCTTCCTCTGCAAATGGTCTTCTCGAGGGACCTTAAAATGGATATTTCCGTCGATATCTAGAATTTTTTTTGCTCGTTCACTATACATTTCCTTTGATGGGAACCCGGAAATTACTATTATTAATAGAAACAGTTATAGTATATTTTTTCATTTTTATTAAAGATTGTTGAAACTGTTTCCTTTTTTGATATCTAAATTAGGTTAATGTACGGAAATATTTTTGTTTTATTTTACATATTGTTCCTTATTATTTAATTAAATTATTAATGATTTTAAATATAAACATAATTCAATTAAAATTATGGGAAATTACATGTAAAATCGATAAGCTCGAAAAATTGCAACAACAAGATAACGTTTTATTTTATAACCTAAATCTATATATTTAAAATATACAGAGTGAAGTTAATATATTAGACGCTCCAATTATGTCCGAAACGGCTTGTACGATATTTGCTTTGTGGGGGTTGTGTGATGGGTATAGGTATATTTTTAAAGATTTATTTTAATACAAGATGATTCGCATTTGCGATTTATAAATTTTACAATTATTTTGACCATTAAAAATACATTTACTAATAATACAGGCTGTTACATAGGTAAACCGACATACGTTAACTGCAAATAGAGGGTACTTAGGTGATTCCGAAAAACTAATATTTGATGGGTCTAACACGCCTCATAAATGAGCTACAGGGTGTTTTGTCAAAATTGATTATTTATTCTAACCCTCGTTTCTTCGGAACCACCCTGTATATTTACTTCATATGTACCAAGCTTGTTTGAGTCTATTAGTACATTAAACTGACATAGTAAGCAAAATGAAAATCCTGGTCCGGCTTCCAAAAAAATTACCAAAATTATTTTCATGATGATTCGCTATCTGTACTTACAACTATTAAAGAAAATCCGGTTAAAAATTCTAATACTTACATAAACAGGTGTAATATTAGCAGAATAATGAAAAAGAATTATTTAATTGAATTTATATGGGTCAAAGCACATGTTGGAATTAAAAACAATGAAAAAGCTGACCAACTAGCTAAGGACAGTATACAAAATGGCGACCACCTATCCTATCAACCAACACTGGAAGACTTACTACAAACGAGAGCTAAAATTATAAAAGAAAAATGGAATTCATTATGACAACAACATCGGTAAGAACATATATCAAAGTACACCATGTAACAAACAATTATCCCAAAGGAGTTATGGTACAAAAAATTGAATTATCCAAGAAAATCCATTACAACAATAACTAGAATGAAATTGGGACATGCATGCTATGCACAACATTTACACAAAATCGGTGTCGTGGAATCACCCAACTGTAATGTTTGTAACGAAATTGAGACTCTTGGAACATATATTATTCGAATGTAGTAAATATGTCGAAGAACGTACAGCACTATATTCTAGTTTGACAGATTTGAAGGTTTACAGACCCTTTAATCTCATGTGCGTTTTGTCCTTAAATAATAATAAAATATTCGATAGCATTTTGGAATTCGTAGGAAAGTCAAAAATTAGGCTTTGATAAATTAGGGATTAGATGATGAAATATACCTGGTGTCCTCCCTAAACATCATTGTGGCTGGCTGAATGGAAAACACGAATATCTTACTTTTCCGGTCCTATCAAAGGGAAAGCATAGTGAACGAGCAAAAAAAATTTCAGAAACCGATGGAAATATCCCTTTTGTGGTTCCCCAGGAAGATTGAAACCATTTTCAGAGTAAAGTCTGTCTGTGTGTCTGTGTGTAATCTTCCACGATAACCGTCGAACCGTTTGACCAATCAACCTGAAATTTGGTATGAAGGGTTGGTGTGTCCCTCGAATGCGACCATCAGTTTTTGGTTTGAATTGGTAGAGTAGAAGGTCCTCAAGACCGACACATATAAGATTTTTGCCTTTTTTTAAATTTTAAGGACAAACAATACACTTTAGTGCAAAATGTTAAAGTGCAAAGTTTTAGAGCATAAAATTTCCTACAATTTTTGTATTAAAGTTTTTCCAGAATTTCCAATAGTTGCGCCACTAGAGGGTGCGGAAAATTGTTCATGCAAGTTTTCCGTAGTTTTTTAAAATTTTGAGGACAAACAATGCACCTTAGTGCAAAATTTTCTAATGTAAAGTTATAGAGCACCAAATTTTCTTTTAACTTTTATTTTAATGTTTTTTTTCGAATTCCCCATAGTTTCGCCGTTAGAGGGCGAAAAATACACACAATTTTGATTTTTGCCTTTTTTGTATTTTCTAGACAAACAATGGGCTTTAATAATAATAATAATAATAATAATAATAATAATAATAATAATAATAATAATAATAATAATAATAATAATAATAATAATAATAATAATAATAATAATAATAATAATAATAATAATAATAATAATAATAATAATAATAATAATAATAATAATAATAATAATAATAATAATAATAATAATAATAATAATAATAATAATAATAATAATAATAATAATAATAATAATAATAATAATAATAATAATAATAATAATAATAATAATAATAATAATAATAATAATAATAATAATAATAATAATAATAATAATAATAATAATAATAATAATAATAATAATAATAATAATAATAATAATAATAATAATAATAATAATAATAATAATAATAATAATAATAATAATAATAATAATAATAATAATAATAATAATAATAATAATAATAATAATAATAATAATAATAATAATAATAATAATAATAATAATAATAATAATAATAATAATAATAATAATAATAATAATAATAATAATAATAATAATAATAATAATAATAATAATAATAATAATAATAATAATAATAATAATAATAATAATAATAATAATAATAATAATAATAATAATAATAATAATAATAATAATAATAATAATAATAATAATAATAATAATAATAATAATAATAATAATAATAATAATAATAATAATAATAATAATAATAATAATAATAATAATAATAATAATAATAATAATAATAATAATAATAATAATAATAATAATAATAATAATAATAATAATAATAATAATAATAATAATAATAATAATAATAATAATAATAATAATAATAATAATAATAATAATAATAATAATAATAATAATAATAATAATAATAATAATAATAATAATAATTTATTAATCCTTTTAGACATTACAAATGTGTAGGACAAGTCACATATACCTAGTTTAGATCAAATATAAAATAAAATTTAAAACACCTTAAAATTTTTACAAGACAATATGTACAAACATATAAATGTAAAGGACATCTCAATAAATATATTTACAAACAATTTCACAGAATTTAAAATTCACTTAAGATTAAATGGTATTGTCCCTGAGAAATTCAGTAATACTATAATAAGCTCTCTCTACTAACAAATGTTTAACTTTACTTTTAAAGGCCCGATAACTTATAGATTTATACTCTATGGGTAGATGGTTATTTAATTTTATCCCCTAAAATAAGGGCGACTGTTTAAATTTATTCGTTCTGTGTTTTGGAATAGCTAACAAATTTGAATATCTTGTGTCATACATATGATGGTCCGACTGTCGTTCTAGTTTATTAAAATGATCTTTACAAAATGGTTTTATATAAAAATGCACGGAAAAGTTCACATACGATGAAATAAAACAATTTAATTTGTTTAAATCTTCAAATAACGAAGATTTAAACAAATTAAATTGTTTTATTTCATCGTATAGTATGGATCTTCATCAATTCAATTTTTGAAGAAAAGTTAACAGTCTATATTTTAAAAAAACTGGTCCATGTGTTTTTGTTTGTTTATTACCAAATTTATAATTTAAATTTTCTATGGTACAATTTTCAGGAACATGAACCAGTGAATTCTTTTTAATAACTATAAATTGATCGTCTGGACAGCGACCTTTAAATTTAATTTCTTCTGATGTGATGACTAGCAAATATTCATCATTTATTTTATTCATTACTTGTGACGGACGCTGTATTGGAACATATAAGTACAGGATGATTTTTGATTTTGAATAAGAGATTTTATACAATTTTTAGTATTGATTTCCAATTGTTCTTGAGGGCAAATGTGATTTTCTTCTACGAGAATACAGGGTTCTTCCATATATTGGTGAACTTTTTCTTTTAGAGCCAAATAAGGTTTTTGGGGTATAATAATTGTATCATTTTTGGTTGGAATAGGGTAAAGATGGAAATAATCAAAGGTTTTTGGGTAAACTATTGGAATTTCTATGGCAAAAATAATTTTATCATAACAGTGAGTGTGAATAAGAATACCACGCATTTATGTCTATTTTTAGAATTTCAGTGTCTTTATAATGTTGGTGCAATTCATTTATGATTTGCTTTAAATTTTCAGGGGTTAAAATATCAGGATGAATAATATGTAATTTTTCAAAAGTTACTGCATTTTCAAGATTTTCTAAGAAATCATTTATAATATTAACATTAAGATAAATTTGATCTAAAATACTAGAATACATAGAATACTTGTAAAATTCGTCAGAAAGTACATTTATGTAAGATTTATAGTCCATAATATATTTTGAAAGTTCCATTTTGGTTTTTAATTAAAGTTTCAATAATATTTGAATATTTATTAACCATTTCTTTAGATATTGAAATTTGGTAGTTAATTCCGTTAACTTCCTATAGCTTTTTGAATTTTTTCTCCGTCGGATGCGCCAAGTGTCCCAAATAAAAATTTTGAAATACTACCGCCTAAATTTATTAATCCGCGTTTTTGTCTTGAAGTTTTGAATAAATTAATATTTTCTAATTTGTTATTTAGTTCAAGGATAACTGGTCCTAAATATTTATATTTATTTTTTAATGCCAAGCTATGTATTGCTTTATCGAGATTTATTGAGTCATTCAAATTTTTGTATGAGTTAATTGTATTCTAAATTTGCTTACTTAGTTTTTTGATATCTTAGGTGCAAGGAAAAATGTTTATTAGAAACGATATTTGCAAGACCAATTTTGTAAGGAAGTATGCCAGGAGAATTGCTGATATCAGTAACACTGATGTCATGGGTTTTAATTGTCGTTATCATCGCTAACAGTACCAATATTGTTTGAATTATCTTCATTTTGGCCCTGAAATAAAGAATGAGGTTTTTTTAGTTTCTTAATATGAATCACGCTTTTCTTTTGTTTTTTATCTGAGATTTCTACTTTATTATTATCCAACATTTTAGTTATAGTATTATAGTATATGGACCAACAAACTTATTATTTTTTTTATTCCTACAATATGGGTTTTTCTTATAAACTACTTGATTAATTTTAAATTCTACATTTCTATCTCCCTCTGTATTATTTCTACTAACTAATTTTTGTTTTCCACTATCTAAATAATTTTCAACACTTTTATATACGTGTTTTAACTTTTCTTTATGATTATGTACATAACTAGAAAATAATTCTTTTGGAGAAAATATCTCGTCGGGATTTCGGGTATTAGTATGTCCAAATACAAGTTCGAAGGGTGTAAAGCCAGTCGTACTATGTATTGAACTATTATAACCTAATCGTCTTCGTTAGGGTGTATTTCTTCTAAAATACGAAAATGCTCAATCAGGGTTGAATGGAACCTTTCAATAATTCCATTCGATTCGTGGTGTCCGAGTGTAGTAAAATGTATTTTTATTTTATGTAAAATTAGAAGTTCGCGGACAGTATCATTTTTGAATTCTGTACCACTATCTAAAATGATTTTTGGGGGATGCCAAAACTTGTGAAATATTTTGTTAATCCATTACAAATATTTACGGCTGTTTTTCCTGAGATTAAAATTACTTGAGCGAATTTTAAAAATGGGTCAATTATTGTAAGATATATTTTTTTATCATAATGAAAAATATCAATGTGTAAAATTTCAAATGGCTTACTAGCTGTCTCAGTTAAATTTAGAGGTGTGTACGGGGTTTTTCGCGCATATTTAGTTCGTTGACAAACGTCACAGGAATTTATAAATGAAATGATAGTTTTTTGCATATTAGACCAATAATAATTTCGTTTTAAATATTTTAATATTTCTTCTATACCACGGCGATTGGTTTTTCCTTCGTGATGATTTTTTATTATCATAATTTATTCCTCGATATCTGTAATGGTATTTACTAATTGAGTACACATAACTAATTTTAAATAATCTTTTCTAAATATTTCTGAATAAATTTGAGCGAACTGTGGAATAAATTGTCGATTGTCAAAATATATGTAATAGGTTGTGTTTGCTTTTAAATAAGTTTTTAATAGATCTATTATTAAATTTCTATTATTTTCTAGAGGTATTTTTACTTTTATAATTTTGTGTTTGCCATAATTTTCTTGTTTAACTATTAATTGATCAGAACTATTTTTGTAAAATTTGATTTGTTTTATTATTAATAATTTCATCAAGAATCAAAATGCCTTCATTTTCAACTTATTTAGAAAGTGAATGTGGGGTTTCATCTGAACTACTTGAATTTGAAGCCCTAATTTGAATATCTGAAATAACATTAAATTTGGTTTTTTTACTTTTTACATTACTGGGCCCAGCTTCTTCAAAATCTTTGTCTGAAATAAAATTTTTTGGGTCCTCAGCTATGTTTTTTAATAACTCTAAACTTTCTTGATTTATATCGCCATGATTATTAATTACTGATTCGGTTTCTAAAGCATTAATTTTTATTCGACTTAAAGCGTCTGCATTACTGTTTAATTTACCTCGTTTATATACAATTTTGTAATCATACTCTTCTAATTTGAGTCGCCATCTTATTAATTTAGAATTTGGTTCCTTTAAATTGAATAACCAAACTAGAGGGCGATGATCCGTGACTATAGTGAACTGTCTGCCAAAGACATAAGGTCTGAAGGACTTGCATGCCCATACAATGGCTAGAAGTTCTTTTTCTATTGTACTATATTTTTGTTCTGATTCATTAAGTGTTCGTGACGCGTACGCCACTGGTTTATCTTGGCCAATTGTACCTTGAGATAATACAGCCCCAAGTGCTACCTTAGATGCATCTGTAGTTAATACAAATGGTTTAGTGAAATCGTAATATTGAAGAATAGGGTCGTTACATAAAATTTTTTTGCAAGTATTAAAAGCTTCAATATAATTTTCATCATGTGTTACTTTAGCATTTTTCTTAAGACAAAGGGTCATTGGTTTCGTAATTTTAGCGAAATCTTTAATAAATCGTCGATAATATCCTAATAAGCCTAAAAATGATTTAATTTCTTTTTGTGTCTGTGGTATTCGAAAATTTTGAACAGCTTGAACTTTTTCAGGGTTTGGTTTAACACCTTGAGGAGTGATTACATGTCTTAAATAAGCAACTGTTTTTTGTAAGAATTCAGATTTGTCTAACTGTATTTTGAAATTTGCTTGTCTAAATCTGTCAAAAACTTTCTTTAATCTACATATGTGTTCTTGTAATGATGAACTGAAAATTAAAATATCGTCCAAATATACTGTACAAATGTCGTTGTTTAAACCTCTTAAAACATCGTCCATAACTCTTTGAAAAGTTGAAGGTGCGTTTTTTAATCCAAAGGACATTCGAGTAAACTCATAATGACCATTTAAAGTAGAAAATGCTGTTTTGGGTATGTCTTGCTCGTCAATTTCTATCTGATGATATCCGGATGCTAAATCTAAAGTAGTGAAATAATTTGCTCTACCTAATTTATCGAGAATTTCTGTTATATTGGACAAAGGATATTTATCGTCTACAGTTTTTTCATTAAGTTTTCTATAATCAATAACTAAACGATAGGGTTGTTGCCCTGTCTTAGGATTATAATTTTTTTGTACAAGCCAAATATTTGAACCAAATGGGCTTGTTAAAGGCCTAATTATTCCTTGTTCCAACATTTTAGTAATTTGGGTATAAACTTCCTGTTTATGAACTTCAGGAAATCGATATGTTTTAGAATAAATCAGTTTTTCGTCTGTAAGGTTAATTTTATGTTTAATTTTATTAGAAAAACTTAGAGGAATTTTTTCGGAATAAAATATATCTTTATATTCCAAACATAATTTATAAATTGCATTTTTTTCTTCAATGTTACAGTGATCTAAATTTATTTTATTTAAGTTATCTTTTAAAATTTCATTTAAATTTGAATCAATTTTGTAATTCTGAGCACTTGACATAAAATTTATTTCGTTGAGTTTTAAATTAAGCTCCTCGACTATGAAAGGTTTAAAAATAGAAATCTTTGAAGGTTTATCATTATATTGTTTGTTATAGTTGTAAAAGCAAAAAAGTTTTTAATATTAACAATGCCGTCTTTAGACTCTACATTATCAGTGAATTTTATTTGTTTCAAAAAGGCAATACCCTCTTTTTGATTAACTGGCAGTTTAACTACCTGTTCTGTTTTCTGCGGAATTATAGGTGATTAATTTTCATTTTTAAAATCAGTATTTAATTTTGGAAAATTGTCAAAAAATCAATGGTATTTTAACTTGAGGTGTAATTAATAATTTCACTTTAATATCTATTACAGCATTTAATTTTTTCAACAAATCTATTCCTAAAAGACCTTGATATTTACTGTTGAAGTCAAATAAATGAAATTTGTGATTACCGTTAACTTTAAAAGTATCAAAAATGGGAATATAAGCTATTTCGTCATGAAAACTTACATTATGAGAAGTTTGTATTAAAAAATTTTCATTTGTAATTAATCCAGGATAAAATTTATATGCTAACTCAGTATTTATAAGAGTACGAGAGCTACCAGTATCTATTAGAAATTTACCTCCTAATTTGGAAATAAAAATATAGGGAAGGTCATTAAATTCCAAATTATTAATTTGTATTAGGAAATTTTGTCTGTTATCGAAACGTTCGGAAAATTTACATCTGTCTCTAGAGTATTTTTGTCATTTTCATAATCAAACTTTGTTGAGTATTCATTTTCATTTTGAGTTGAATGATTTTCAAAAGGATTTTCAAAACTTAAATTATCAGTCTCTAAATTATGTAATTCTTGGTGTGTAAAATTTTTAGGTCCTGTAGACTGGAAATAATTTCTGTTAAAATTTTGTCTTTGAACGGTTGGGTTTCTAGAGCTTGTAGACTATGGTTCTGGTTTATTTTCGGGAATTTGTCCAGAAGGTTTAAATACATTTTTGGGTGGACCGAAAACTTATCTGTTAGTAAAATATTTAGTTGGTGGCATGTTTTGCCTCGGTTGAATATTTATTGACTGAGAAGGAAATTGCATATGAGTTATTTCTAAAATTTTGACCATAATTATTGTTATTTTGTCTTTGGTAATTATTAGAATTTTGATTATTAAAATTATTTGTTCGAGTTGGTAAATTATTTTGGTTATTCATAGATCTATTATTATTAGAATTTGAGTTTTGAAAGTAACCATATTGTTTTTGGCTTAAAATGAAGTTTTCTTCTTCTAATGCGTAAAACATGGCTAATTCAAGAGAATCGGGGTTTCTTAGTCTAACTAAATCTTGGATACGGCCTGTTAAGCCTCGAATGAAAGTTTTTAGAGCAAGTTCATCGTATTTTTTAATTTTAAATGTGCGTTCTTGGGTACTTAAGTTCATAGAAATTAATTTAGAAGCAATAGAACTTCTTGACTTTTGTATTCTTTGTCCGAAATTAACAAATGACTCATTTTTAAATGGTCTTAAAATAATTAAATCTTGAACTAAACAATCTAAATTTCGTTGATCACCAAAACTTAATCTAAGAAGAACTTTTAAATCGTCCCAGCCTCTTAATTCTGGTCTGGAACCGACTAACTTTAAAGCAATACCAGTTAATTTACCGATTAAGGCTCTTAATAAAAAACTATTTATTGGATCAGCACGGTTTCGAGTATTCTTGTATTGTTCAATCAAACAATCGCAATGTTCAATAAATATTTCTAGGGTACCACTGTCCCCATTAAATAAAGGAGTTGTGTCTATATATAACTTAATTGATAATTTACAGGGGTATCTGTATTATTATCAGCATGATTGTATTAGTTAAAAATAAATTATCTATGTACTCTATTATTTCCTCAATGTTGAGTTTATAAAAATTACTTTATTTCGAAAAATAAACTGTATTATTTTTTTCTTAATGTTATGTTTAAAAATATTATATTCATTAATAAATTTTAAACGCAATCAAAATGATCCGGTGTTTTTCAAATATTACATTCATATCCAAAAGACAAAAATTCATGGATATTCTATATTCACTAGTTACCCACAAATGACTCAAAATTTGCCACAAAAATAAAATAAAATACAGGAAAGGTAAAATAAGGATGGCTCACCAAATTTTTTTACTCTGGTTCCTAGTTGAGATGCTGCGACGAATACGTTGTCTAGGCACACACAGGACAAAACAGGAAAATGCACTGAAAGTCTCGTTCACAGGTTCTTTTTTCGTTAAGAATTAAAATTCACGACGTATTACCGTTGTTCACACGAAAAACGTCTCGAAGATTATCCTACTGACTGCGCAATTAACTTAAGGCCTATTGAAGCAGACTTTTTAAAAAACTTTATTTTACAATTTCAACGAATATTACAATTTGATGGCTGAATTAAGAGTAAACAATTTTGCCATTTACATCTATTTATAACCTTTACAAATATGTATAGTCAGCAACTGCTGATTAAGCGGAAATGGCTATTCTCTCAATATAACTTGCTACATTTGCAAAAAATTCGCAAAATGTATTAGCCACTTCCATTGCGGTGTAGCATTCTACGTTGTTGTTTTTTAGCGTCATATTCTCCGATACTTTTCCCCTACCTGTTGCATTGTTTACTAGGTTCCATACAGTTTTAGATTTATTAAAAGAGTTAGATATTAAGTTAGCATTATAATTATGTTTAGTATTTTTAATCAGATTATTGTAATTAGTTTTAGCATTTTTATAAGTAATATTCGATTCTGGCGTGTTTATTTTTGAACAAAGCCAATATAGATTTTGTAAGTCACTGCTAGCCTGTTTAATTTCAGGAGTAATCCAACGGTTTTGAAGGTTGTTGTTTCTGTTGCTTGTTTTAACTCTACAGTAATAATTTACTTCGTCTAGCAAGATATTCAAAAATGTTTCAAAGCTACGGTTAATATCATTACCAGCATATATATCATTAAAGCTTTTTTTAGAGAGGCTTGATGTAAGTAAAGTTAAATTTGTATCATTAATATCACGACAGAGCTTATTACAGGACTTATTAAATTGAATTTCTTTTATATTAAAACTAATGTTACATATTAAAGTAAAAGCTCTATGGTCACTAAAATTTTGTTCAAACACACGAGCGGCGCATTGAGAGCTATTGACGTTAGTCAAAACATAATCGACTTTCGAAGACGATGTTTGATTTAGTTTATTAGTAAACACCCTTGTGGGAATTTCTGAGGTTACCTTTAAATTAAAACTAACTAATGTGTCGTCAAGCAGTCGTTTATGCAAACATTTTTTGGTTAGGTAATCGATATTTAAATCACCACAGACAAAAATGTCACAATTATAATTATTAATAAATTCTAGTACTGCGCAAAACTTTATAAACTTTATAAATATTACCTTTGGATGGTCTATATATGTTTAATATGCATATTTTTTATTTCCTATTACTAACTTTACTCCAGAACATTCAAAATGCATTTCAACACAAAACTGATATAAATCTAACACCGACACTAGAAATTCGCTTTTCACATACACACACAATGTTGACGACTTGTGCGACAGTCAGATGCTTTTTTCACGTTATTAGAAAGACATTGCGCGTTCAGTTGCAACAATTTAATTGTAGTATTACTATTTGTAGTACCAGCTAAGTCGACTGATGTGGAAAAGATTTTTGATGAAAAAAATGTCTGACACATGCTTGGGTATCGGGAATTTAATGATTCACATTTGACTTCTGGGAATTTTTCTTGGAGAAATGTATCCAGTTGTTCAGCTGTTGTATCAGGTTTAAGATTGGAAACGTGAAAGAAAATTCTACGATCAACTCCTTCCACCGAGGTTTTACCTATGCAGTTGCCCACAACTTATGGTTTTTGCGTGCGGACAACCTCTGTCCATTTATAACTGGCGTCATTAGTAGAAATTGAAGTTGTAGTCGTCTCTTCGTTATTTTAAGTCAAATGAATGTATTTATTAGCTAGTGCACTTGTTTGGGCTTCTATTATAGGCAAATTTTGCTATTAAATTTGTGTTGTTCAGTTTGTTTAGAATCAATAGCGGGATCCCCTGGTAGAATACGCACCTGTTTAGAATGTTTATTATCATTTAAGTTCAATGCCTTGTTATTGGGAGTGATAGTATCGGTCGAAGTACTGGTTTTTATTGCCATGGTATTTGCGACGTCTTGCTGTTTTTGTTTTGCCAACTGGACATTTAATACATCTATTTTCGATCTTAATTCATTGATTAATAAATCTTTTTGTTTAATTACATACTGGAAAATATTTAGGTCCACTTTGTTATCATTTGATAGATTTTCAATTGCATCGAAAAAAGCACTATCATTCTCGTCATCAAACACCGTTTTTGCTTCGGCTCCGTCACAACATTTAATATTTTGTTTATCAATAAATTCGCATTTTATGCATTTAGCACAGCTAACGTGGTAATAACACTCGCAATTTACACATTTAACAAACGATACCACTTTGGTTTTACAAATTTTACAATACAATTCGCCGGAATCGGCACCGGTGCGTCCGTCCAGTACCATGGCTCGATGAATACTAGATGATTATTTGCAAAATTTAAAAATGTAGTGCAAAATGTTCTTGTGCAAAGTTGTAGAGCATAAAATTCTCGAAAACTTTTGTATCAAACTTTTTCCCGAATTGGCAATAGTCTTCACCCATGATTTTAGGAGATCCTAATTGTATAGCAGTGTGCCATATAATGAACATTGAAATATTAATTCGGTAGAGGTCAATATTCACCATTGGCTTGCTAGTTAAAATTTGTTGCATAAATTAATGTAATGCTCAGTATTTTCTAATTAAAATAATCCTATTCTCTACAGCCTAGCCGCAAAAGTTCTGGAGTGACACAGCCGATTTTTTTTCCAATTGTGCCTAGAATAATTCTAACGGTTTTTACTATATTGTCAACCCTATACTTTTTTATAAAATTTTCAATTTCTAACACCTCTATAGTGGCTGCTTTTTAGTAGTCTCTTCAAAATATAATTTATTTTTTATAAAAAATTGTTGAATTACAGGTTTGGTTCAGCTTTTGGTCTGAATTTATTAACAAATTCTCTTAAGAAAATGTTTATATCAGGGAAGTGACAAAAGTAACATATTACATATCGCTAAAATACTTAATTAAAAAAATACACAAAACACTTACTTACTATTATATACTTTCAAAACAATTTGTTTAGCATCAACTGATGTATGTCTGCGGGCTTTTACTTTATGACAGCCGACACATCCACATTAATTTCAGGATTAAATTCATTAATTTCAAATTCCAATATATATACTATACAACATTTAATAACAAATTACAGTAGAGCACAAATGGAAATAAAACCAGATTGTTAAGAATAGTCAGTATGAACCTGTTAATCCTTGCAACTATGCAAAGGTTTACAACAGTACATTTTTAAAAACAAGTCCATTTAAATATAAGACTAAATTAAGTTGTACATAAGGGTCGTTTATTTAAATTCGAACAGCTGCCAATAACATGGATTGTTTCCACTGTTTTAAAATTAAGGTATTCCCATTCTACTATAAATTGCAACGAACAATACTTGATTAATAATCGATAATCATTCACCATATAATGACTAATAACTGATAATCACACCTGGTACATTTAATGTTAAAAATCTAGTAGGTATGTCATTGCTTTTGTACTGTAAATGTAAATTATTGAGCTGTCAAATTTTTAAAATGTCATTAATTCGTGATAAAATCTATTGAATACAACTCGTGGTATCGTGTCTATCAATAATCCCATAGGTTAATGCACTCAACGTGTTGGAAAATTATAATTTCACTCGTCCGCGTACTCGTGAAATTAATATTTGAAATATCGTGAAATAAATTATGGGATTATCGATAGTCAAGATGCCACTCGTTGTATTATATATGATAAGACTGGTAGTCTTCCATAATTTACCACTTCATGATTCAGATCGTTTACAATCCGTTTTTACAGCGTTAAAGCATATCACCATATTCTTAATGTTATTAGGAACATGCGTATATAAAACATTATTAAAAATAGCTGTTAGGATGATGAAAGAAGTTACTAGTTGGTCTCAATGAATATGCGGTGGAAGGAAGCGTTCTGTAATTAGTAAACATATTATCTCACAAACTTAGGTGATCTAGTTTGTAACGGCACTTCGGTCGTTACGTGTCACAGGAAGGAGAAAAAGTGTGTAACTGGCGGTGATAAGTTTTCCGGTCCAAACTGAAATCCCAAGACTTAAGCCAAAAATGTTAAATTAAAAAAAAATGCGTGCGGGGGTGAGAGACGGTGAAATAATGCGGGTGGAACAATGCGTGCGGGTGCCCAGTGAAGCGTTTACAATTTTACAGGTTGGAGAGTATATTTATTTTAAAGCTATTATTCGTCCAACCCTGATACATGAAATGACTATTGATTAATATCCGGTACATGAATTCTTATAATCAAAAGTGTCTCATCATGTAGATAAAAAAAGATAAACTCGCCATTGAAAATATCGCACTGTGCACCTATTCTTGAAAATCAGGTAGAAATTAAAATAGAAATAGGCGTGGTTCCCTGAAATGTAAAATAACCCTATTCTTGAAATATTTCGATGGAAATATGTGGGACTTTTATTCTCCCAGGGAGCATAAAATTTCTATTGGACATTAGCGAGTGAAATTTGTAGGGAGTAGAAATTTATTTGAAACATTATCCTTACTATTTAATCTGTCGGTCCGATTTATTTTGTTTGTATTTCGTGTCTTTATTTTTACGAGTTTTGCTGGGAAGTTTACTAATATAAAGGATAATATTAATGAATTATTGATATGAAATAATCTCATGAATGACGATGTGGAGGAATCTCTGGAGGAGGTTCAAAAAGGAAGAGTTCATAATACTTTCCTCCAAGCTTCCCAGGTTTTATTGGTTCCCTCAGGCATACAATTTAAAATTGTGGCCAGCTCAGACCAGAGGGCTTGGCACTGAGGCCGGTGAATGTGGGGGTAAATGTGCCAGAATACATATGTGGTCGTTGCGAAATGTAATCGACCAGCATTTCTTTTTGTGTTTTGTTAATGTTTTTTTTATACGACACCGGTCCATATCTAATACATTACAGTTATGTCAAAGAATACGATAGGTATTCTTTGGTTATGTCTTATGTCACATGGCTGTCAGACATTGCTGCGATTGGATAAAATTGAATTTCAACACTTGGCAACTATGTGTGTATTTTCACTCAATCCTTTTTTTCAAGAATAAGGTATTTTTGTACCGAGAGAAAAAGCTGGGAGTAGAAAAAGTAGGGAGCTACTTTGGGAGTAACTTTTCTCTTGATTTCAAGAATAGGTACACTGATCAAAAACATCGTAACTCAAAATCAGAAGAGAACTAAAGTTCTGAAGTAAACTATTTACAATAACACTTTAAATATCATTAGGGGACTCATTAATCGAACAATACATTTTAATGACAGTCTTATTTGAAAATGAGAGAAGGTTGTAAACTACGGGTGTTGTTTATGCAGTTTGCTCTCTCTCTCTCATTTCCAAATAATCCCCTATTTTAATATCCTTATTATTAGATTTAATTTTCAAAATATCTAATATTTTTTACAAACGCAATGCAGATTTTCTTTTGATTTAATGTTGTTTAAAAATAATTTAGTGTCCTCCGCCTATGGAAGGCGTTTGAAATTATTTATTACTATTCCTTATTTCCAAACAAGGTTTAGACCATATAAATCATAATATATATAATTACTCTAGAATGCTGGTTCCATTAGGTTCCACAGGGAAAAGCACGCCGCATATGCAAGTGTTTAGCAATGTGCGCATGCGTACCATCAGTTTATTTCAAGTAGAACGTTGCCAAGTTCCTAAATTTTGTTGATCAAATTTTAAGTCTAATATAATTCAGCAATAAACATATTTCATTCGAGAAACGAATTTATTTTTTGGCTCATACGAGACTTGCCAACGACTATTCAACACATAAATAGCATAGGTGAATGTGATATGTGATGTAACAGCTTTCCCTGAAAAGATATAGATTGTGCAACAGCGCGTTTTCTCCCTGACATCAAATGCCATTATTTAAATTCTCGCCAGAGACGGTTTTGTCAAGTTTTGATATTCTTGTAACGACTGTAGTTATCGTTTTTGATATTTATCGTTTGCATTTTACGTTTATTGTATACCATTTTTGCTTCCGATGGATAATGAACTATATAGTGCTGTGATGTAAGAACAAAGTAAAAATTCCTGGAATTAATTATTTTTGGTAGGTATATGATTTCTATTATGTTTAAACTAGTTGTTTCGTTTTTTTAATTTTACTTTGTTTCTTATTTCAAACTCTACCTTATTCGAGGAGCCTAATCATTCTCAGCTTGACAAAAAAGACGCATGATGCTTGAATACAGACTTTAGGAAGGAACCCCATCGTAGAGAAGAATGTTTTTTGATTTTCATTGATTACAAACATGTCTATCCACTCACACCATGAAATTGGTTAATTCCATAGCTAAAGACTAATTCAATATTGACTAGTCATTAATGAAATCTTGTAAGTAAACATCTTGCAATAGAGCTGAAAAGCAATGGTCGCATTCAGCAAAAGAAAACGTTGTGCAACTGTTGCAAAACGTCCGGTGGCACATGCGCTACAAACTCAATATGTGAGCAAAATCAGAGCGAGTTAAAAAAAGAAATAAGAAATGTTTGAATTTGTTTTTGAGGATGATGAATTCTAGCCAGAAAGAGTTGGAAAATCATGGCGAGAAATACCCAAGGATTATAAACTATAGAAAATACCATACCAGTATTATCAAATAAACAAGAAGTATATTTGATTTTGTAAAAAATATAGGTTATATTGTATTCTTAATTGGATTGGATATACCTCGTAATTGTTAAAAAAAAAACCTAGACAAACATTTACGACTAACACTTTTTAAATTTAATCAAAAAAAAAAACGTTTTGAATCAACAAAGTAATAAATACAACTACCAAAAATTGACAGAAAACGTAAACAGCTTGACAGCGAACGTCCAACACGTTCCCAATCGCAACCGCTACCGATATGTAGCAGTAGCGCTTTGCGCTACGTCCGCTGAATGCGACCAATGATGTGTTAATATATTTTTTATTAAATCCAGTTTATGAATGTCGAAGATCGTACCTAATTTTGACAGAAAACTAATTCGAACATCAATATCCTATTTTTTCCTAGGTTCAGTTCCATAAACATTTGATTATGGATTTTTACTCCTATATATTTACATCTATTTTCTCAATAACCTCAAGATAATAAATATTAGCTATGGTTAAAATAGCTGTTGAAAATTACCAATGAATTCAATACAATTTAATGACTCGAACAAAATAGAATTTTTGATTTGATATCTTCAATTCAGGTTTAACAATAGCATAATATTCTATTAAAGCCGGCCCTGTTCAGGAATAAACTGATCTCGTGCGCATGTGCATTAATGACTATTGTGAACATTTTACTTCTGTCCAATTAAAATAGCATTCTAGAGTAAGTATTATTTATTAAGATTTCTGTGGTTTAGACAGATTGAATTTGACGCAATGGACATAGACGAAAAGGGTAAAAAGGTAAGGGGCCACTAGCTGAAAAGCCAAAAAAACAATACGAGGCCGGACTTCAAATTGGAAAGAAGAAACTAACCTGAAAGTGAATAAGACCAAATCATAAAAACATTCGAAACGTAAATTTAGAAATAAATAATTTTGTGTAGGATAAAGTTGTTCGTTAAGACATCATAATTAGAAAGGGATGTTTTGATTTCAAACATCTCTAATAAATTCAATCTGCTGTTTTTTATGCAATGATGTAAGAGCGAAATGTTAAAATCACAACGTGAATGTCTAGATTCCAGAATATGATTAGCAAACGTCGAAGAGGAGTTAACGATATTAGTTTTCCAAAAATTATCAATTTGTTTTCTATGTTCTGCAATACGAGTTTCTAATCGTCTTCCAGTCTCACCTAGATAAACAGCATTGCAATCTGAACAAGAGATACGATAAACACCCGGTTTGTGTAACATAGGAACCACATCTTTAGAATTTATAAGGATGCTGGCAGAAGAAAAAGATGGTTTGAAAGTAATGTGAATGTCTGATCTGCGAAAGATGTTAGCTATATGATATGAAATGGGGCATAAGAAGGGAATGAAACCAAGATAATCTATTTGAGAAGCACTAACCGATATATGAAATGTTAATTTATGTCTGATGAAGAATTTATAATAAATTTTTTGTATAAGATCAATAGGGAAGTTATTATTTATAGCTAATTGTTTAATAACGTTAATTTCTTTAGTAAAGGATGAATCAGAGAGAGGTAAGGAGAAAGCTCTGTGAAAGAATGAGTTAAATGAAGCAATTTTCTAGAAATAAAATAATTGTGAATAGAATAAATAGTATACAAACCATGATGGAAATTATCATTCCTGTCTGGAACAATAGATCACTTCGGCGCGAGCACCTCGGTGATATTTGCCTTCGACAGTAATGATGCATTTCCCGCCTCGGTATGTAATGTACTATTACACCTTTCTTCAATAATACGAAAAAATTCATCAACCATGTGCATTGTTTCCTTGTCTCTTTCTTACTAGCGTGTCTCTCATCATTAAATATTCAGTATCAATTTACAAATTGTTTAACGATTTAATGTGCTGTTTCATATGAGTAATAAATTCTTGTAAGCATTGAGCATTGCCTTTTGTTAAGCTAGGGTAATCAATGATTAGGTTAAAATTTGAATTTATAATTGCGCGACTATCATTGTATCTTTCATATAAAATATCTATTGCTACGCTTAAATTATATTAGTGAGTTCTAATGCGTAAATCAAATCTAGTGTAATATCGCCATTAAATTCAGGTATAATTGAGGCAATTTTACACTATAAGATTGTAGCATTTAAAAATTATCAGACCATGTAAACGGGAATATTTATAGTCAATAGTATAATATAGTACTAACCTGTTACACTATCTTCCCCTAATTTCAACTTTGGTAAACATTTATTAGAATCGTTACTAATTTTTTTGTAATAAACACCTGTTGGTATCGTATGAAAATGATTTAATTATACCATTCAAACCTTAATATCGATTGATAAGTCTTTGTACTTGTAATCTAATATAATTCTAATTATCCAAACCATTTCAGTATTTTATGTCCTTAGATTTCCAGGTATAAATATGTTTGTTTTGATTTTTAATAACTTAGGTTATGATTAATGCCAAATTGTTGTCGAAGGTCGAATCCGTAAGTTTGTTTACATTCTTCTTTCCCATTAATGAAAGTTCGGTCTTTTTCTTAGTGGTAATCCACTTAAATTACCTCACTACCTTTGATGTGTAAGGCCATTTAGGTCAGATTTTCTGTCTTTGAACGACAAACGTTCCTTTTGGCGTTTGATCGGCAACAAGTGCAGGTCGAAGAGTCTTCGCGACTTTTTTATTCGTTGTGTCCATGGTTTTGATGATTCCCTTTAAAAAAAAAGGTATGTTAATTTACTTTCGCTTAGTAGTAGCTGTGATGCTTTACCAGTTTTATTTGTTCTAATTAGGGACGTTTCTGGACCTCCGATTTTTTTGATGTCGTCAGCCATCTTGTCGATGCCGGCTTTTGTTTTTTTTTTGATGTTCTGAAACCCCCTTGTGCACCAATATCACTGGTGGCAGGATAGCAGTGCCGAGCGGGATCGTTTCATGAAGGATATTTACGTTCTGGAAATGGACAATATACGTTCTGGACATTCTGTAATGTTCTGATATTTTTTTGGATAATTTTCCACCTATGAAACCCCTTTGTCTTACCGACAATCACTGGTAGCAGGATTGCAGTTCCATTGGGATCGTTTCATGACGTTTTACTTCGTTCTTCTGTACAACTGTTAGTTGTAACCATGGGTTATGCCCGTTGAAACCAACTTTGTGAACTTCATTTTTTGGATTCAAGAACTTGTATCATCGTCCATCGTATTCGTTAATGCTGATCAGCGAGACCTTTTCAACATTCCTTTTTGGAGCTGAAGATTATGAAACATTCAGTGTAACTATCTCTACAGTGTACCAAGTAAGGTGTTTTTATTTAAAATTTAACTTTGGTTTTATTTCATTTCATTTTGAGTTTAATGTCACTTAGTTTTGACAAAATTTAAGCGGTTTAATATTAAATTTAACATTTATTTAACTTTTCAATTAAGAATTTAATTTTCTAAATTTTACAATTTGTATGTGTACAACATTCTTTCAATTACCTACTGTAAACTAAACATAGCTATGGTTGGGTCACCACATTGGTGAAAATATATATTTAATAATTTTAATGTAGTTTGACATAATCTGTATTGTCAAAAATATACATTCGTTAGTCGAATAAGCTATCATGTTACGCCTCATGATATCAACTTGTAAAGTTATCAAAATATTGATATTTGTATACTCAACTATACCATCATCTACTTGTACTCTCATATACCATATTTTTTTATTTTATTAAACATTTACACTTTTAGGTTTGTGTTTGATTTCTTATGCATATATCTACTAAAACATTCAAACTATTTATGTAAAATCTTTTTGTAATACTCTACTTTTCGGGGCTATGTAAAGTTACGTTTTGTTGTTTGAAAGTTTAATTATTAAGCCTCGTGGCGCCCACAATTTGACTTTAATTTTTCAATAATATCAAAAAGAATTCACGACCGCTCTACCGGTGAACAGCAGCCGTTCGCATAATGTCAACACAATCAACTTTTTCATTGTAATTAACATCATATAAAAAAAGTGTTGCAAGATGATGAGATATTATTAATAATAACTTGAGAACTGTCATTTCTTATATGAGGGGTAGGTTCAGCAAGGTTCTGAATTTGACTTTGAATTTTAGATAGATAATCACAATTATATTATTTTCAATTTTTTCCAAGTTAATGAATACATCAGTTAAGGCCTTTTAGCGAATTTTAATTTTAATAACATCATTTGAAATGTCGAGATTGCTATCAAGTCATGTAATCGAGTGTGCTTCCTATCTTTTTGAGCGTATCAAGTTTTGCAAATAACTTTATTTTATTTTACTTTCTATTGAAAAACCATGAAATATAAATAATGTAAACGAATCGTAACAAATGTCTAGAAAACAAAGATGGATATTCTTCAATTTAAATATGCATAATATACAATAAAAGTAACAAATGAT
Source organism: Neocrepidodera transversa (assembly GCA_963243735.1). Classification (NCBI taxonomy): domain Eukaryota; kingdom Metazoa; phylum Arthropoda; class Insecta; order Coleoptera; family Chrysomelidae; genus Neocrepidodera; species Neocrepidodera transversa. The sequence continues at coordinate 32,993,321 of OY725341.1, forward strand.
TGCAAAAAAACAAATTATTACAAACAAGACGAATTATTACAAAAAGAACAAATTATTACATTAAGAACAAATTATTACATAAACAACCGATGCACAATTAAACATTAGGGCTAAGACCGGCCCTGTTGCACCACTGTACACTCCACGATTTTATTTTCAACGACAGGAATTGTTGTTTTGGGAAACCCACGCAGATTTAGTTTATATTGCCACGGATTTTCACACTTAAGGACACTTAACAATTTTTTACAATATTAATAGTACAAAGAATTAGTTCAATATAAATTGATAAACATAAAAAACCTGTATGTACAATATATTAATAAACAAAGAGAAAAATGTTATTAAGGAAAATAAATAAGTATAATATAATATCAATCAACAAAGAGAAAAAATATTATTACGAGAAATAACATGTACAATATGTCAATAAACAAAGAGAAAAAGTGTTTTTCAATATCGAATATTGTGAGCATGTACAAATATGAACTATACATTACACAGCCCCACAAAAAAAAGTTCATACACAGCAGAGTGACATATGTATTCCCATGTATTTTTTGACGCTAAATCCGATTCCGAGCTTAGAATTGGGCCTACACGTCTAAAATAGGAAATGCGGTTCCCGGGATAAGGCGAAGTCGACGGTGAATTTTGGAGCTAAAGCCGGATTTGTGCTCGAAAAGTTCATGGCCAACTGAAATTCCGGGTTTGGATCCGGGAAAATGAACCCTTGGGGCGGGAAAATCCTGTTTAGACGTCCTGGTCGCGACTGTGGTATTTTCATGGACTTTCCAATTGTGGAGCTGAGACTGGGTGTGAAAAGTGTTTGGTCAGCTGAAATTCCCAGTTTGGGTCCGGGAAAATGGCCCATTGGGGCCGGAAAATCATGTTTCGGACGTACCAGTTGACCGCTTGCTGATTGACAGGATCCTCTATTTGGGCTGCCTCCAATTTTCGAGCCAATTGAAAAGCTTTGACATTTTCATTTAATGAATCGCCAAATCCACAAGTTTTCGCTAATTTTTTTTAAGGAAGCCATGTAATAGATTCACTTTCGTCTTGTCTTTGCCTGAATTTATGACGCTCCGATATAACTGACGGTTCGGGATGGAGATTGTCCTATATAATTTTTACTAGAGCGATATAAGTTTTATTTTCTTGTTTAATTGGACTGCACAAATCTAGCATTAACTCGTAAGTTTCATCGCTAACCGCCGTAATTAACGTAGGTACTTTTAGACTGTCTTCAATTTTATTTGCAACAAAATATTGTTCCAAACGTGAGACGTAGGTATTCCAGTTTTTAAAACCTGGTTAAAATTCACTTATTTTGCCTATAGACATTTTTACACCGTTACATATCTACTAATTTATTATACTTTTAATTTTACTGACTGCGTGGTTCAAACCGAATCGTCGCCAAATGTAGTGTATTAGTAGGAAGTCATAGAGAAAACACTGCATAGTTTTAACTGATTTTTAATTAACCAAAACATCTATACGATACTGATACCAAACAAAAACTTGTTCTTGATAAGAACTATAAGTGTAGCCCTTTTTTCTAATAGATACATATAAATATATAATATGAGTTTACCACAGTATTATACGGAGATTAGGTAGCATGAAGATCAACAGAATTGTTTAAAAGCAGCCTTCTTAGATACAAGGTTTAAGAAAATAGGACTCGGTTTAGATGACAATAGTTTTAATGCGAAAAATGGGTTACAGAGACTTGGGCAACTTATTGTCTCTAATAATCAAGCTCGTGAACCAAAGCAGCCGTCGCAACCATCAGTTGCTCATCACATTCAAGAGCAACAAAAATCTCTTTCGACTGATATCTGGTCTCATTTCGAAAAAAAAAAAAAAATAATATATATATCAGAAATTAAAACATTTTCCACCCAATCGTCAATGGTAGCACTGACAATAAGACAATATTTGAAGCAAAACAAGTCAGAAGCGCCTGCGCGTTAGCAGGCACGTGACGACTTCTAAACAAAAATGCGATTATCTCATGAACCGTAAAAGATATCTCAAATCCGTTTTCAAATATCGATTGTGCGTTAAATTTCATGTCGGAATGATATTTTTTAAAACCGGTAGAGTCAATTACAAGTCAGAAAAATATGAAAATCTGTTTAGGGGCTATTTAAGGTGTGCTGAGTTTATTATAGTTTACCGCTTGTCTCTATCTCTTTTCGTTTTTGAGTTATAAATGCGGACACACGGACAGACGGACAGACAGACAGAGTCGTATTATAAGACTTCTCCTTTAGGCTTTAGAAGTCTAAAAAGGAACCGATAGACTTTTCGTCAAAGCATAAATTAATTTTACCTAAGCTATATGAGCTCGCAATGAAATATTTATGCATTCCTGGGACTTCAGTTAAATCATAGAGGGTTTTCTCTAAAACGAGGCAGCTCATAAATACGAGAAGGAACAGACTCGGCCCAAAAGTTCTGAAAAAAAACATGTTTTTGGATTTGCAATTTTAATTTCATTTATTTGTTACTTGATATCACTGTTTAATTTTTGGCTGGTTTTTGTACTTCTTTATTTTAATATTTTTAAATTTAAAATGTTTTTTATTTATCAAAAAATGTATCTATTTTGTTTTATTATTTATATGTATTTGAATACATATTTGTTTTCAGATTAAAATATTTGAAATTTTTTAACACATAAATTTTTTAAATTCATAAAATTTTGTACCCAGTCCACTTCGGTGTTTTCATAAGGACGAGAATAACGCTCCTCAAAATCTCGACTCTATCTATTCCGATATGATTGTTCGGTTATTCTATGAATTTTAGTCGCGTATACAGTACAAATCGGTTATTTTTCTTTCGAATATTTCAGTACACAGTCTAGTCGAGAAGTGAGTTTTCTGCGAAAAATAGTTAGAAGGGTACGGAAAATATTTCAATTCCGAGAAATGTGTGATGTCGATTTTTTTCTGCAAATAAAAATTGCCATATTATTTTTTGATGATAACTAAAGATAGCTGGAATTGCAGAAAAGATCCTTAAAGAGGAGGAAGTTTCCAAAAAAAACTTCTAACTAGCTCTAATATTTATAATTTAAATTTGTTGCTGAAAATAGGTCTCCGCGCGACCATTTCGGGATGTGTAAGTCGCCTCTATAGTGAGTACCGCATTTAAAATATTTTTTCTACTGCCGTGCGTAAAGTACTTACTTTACGCACGCTAAGGAGTGCGTAAAGTTTAACATTTTTTCACTAGTGCGTAAAGTAAAATAAAATTTTCAAAATAACTTTTTTACATTGTGCAACACATTGTTTGCAATATCCTTATGTTTCTTATCTTGCCAAGGTTCTATATGCCAGAAATCAACTGGTTAACTTCAAGATTTTGGAAAATAGTTTGTTAACCTCTCGCATGCAAAATCTATTTTCGTACATAAAAAATATTTTTTTTTCAAAAAGCTAGCCTATTGTTAATTAACTACAGTAGATACTAAATGGCGGTACAAATGGAGCAAACCGGTTTATTTGACCTTCATTCCATATATGGACATCCGGTGACCACATGCCAAACCGGTTATGTAAATAAGGTATCCAATTATATTTAATGAGCAAAAAAAATGCATCTTATTATATCTAATAAGCATTCCATATATAGACATCCGGTGACCACCTGCCAAACCGGTCATGTAAATAAGGTATTCAATTATATTTAATGAGCAAAAAAATGCATTTTATTATATCTAATGAGCATTCTATATATGGACATCCGGCGACCACTTGCCAAACAGGTTATTTAAAAAATATAATTATATCTAATGAGCAAAAAACTGAATCTAATTATATCATTCATTCCACTTAATTAAAATGTGAGAGAAGTACGATGTAACAACGTTCTCACGCTCGGAGTAGATCGTTGAACTCAAGGTCAACTAGAATTCATTACCGATCATTGCCACCACTCACCCGGCAGTCACGTGACCACTCTATTTTAGTATAAATGCGATGCGCAACGGACCCGCTCTCAGTTTGAAAAGATTAATCGATATACTCTCTTCATATAATGCAGTGCTTTAAGTGTGGTAAACAGTTTTCCAGAGCTTATAATTTACATCGCCACCAACTTAATAATTGTAAGAATAATGATCAGTGCCCAATACCTAAAAAGAGAATAAGACCTATCGGTGTTGAAGTTTTAGGGGATGGAATTAGTAAATTATCCCACACATTCAAAAGTCGAATTTCTTCAGATAGATTTACTAGCACCACAAAAAAAATTGATTACTCCGAGTTCCTTGATGAAGTCAAGCCAAAAGTTCTCAATATTTTAAATAGATATTTGCTACTCCACACGGCATTAAAAATAAACTTTGAGATTTTTGGGCTTTATGTAAAACCTGATAAGGAATTATCCGATATTAAATCGATGAATACGGCCAATAAAAAAATAGTCACTATTTCCAGTAATCTCGATGAAGTTTTTGACGATTTTAAAGATGAGATAACCACGCAGGCGTCAGAATTCCAAGAAAAAGATTCGAATTGGAGTTTGCAAGAAATCATGTTTCTTGATGTCAACATCAATCGGTATACCAGCATTTCGGCCTCTTCATACATAAAACTGCCTAAACAAATATCAAAAAAGAAAGCCATTTTAAATATTATGAATAATGACAACGCCTGTTTCGCTTGGAGTGTTAACGCAGCCATCTTTGCCGCAGAAGGTGATCCATCAAAACCAACATCATACCCCCACTACGACACATTATTAGTTTTCACAGATATCGAATTACCTGTGAAATTAAAAGACATTCCCAATTTTGAGAAATTGAATAACATCTCTGTGAACGTGTTTGGTCTTGAATCTTACTATAAAAATTGTAGAAACTATTATGAAATTGTGGGACCTTTACATTTCACAAATGATCGGAAGGCGACCCGTCAATCTGTTATTAATATCAGATAAAGAAGGAAATAGTCATTATTGCCTAATCACTGATTTATCTCGACTCATAGGGTCTCAGAAATCGAAACATGAACATAAAATACATATTTGTGATGGTTGTTTGCAGTCTTTTATAAGTATGGAAAAATTGCAAAACCATATGGAAAATGATTGTACTCACATATATTCAAAATTACCAACAACTGAAGTGAATAAGAACAAATGTGGTGAAATGATTCCGGAAAATATTTTAAAATTTATAAACTTTGAAAAACAATTAGAGGTGCCGTTCATAATATATGCCGATTTCGAGTCACTCCTCAAACCAGTAGATCATAATGAGCCTTCAAATTCAACATCTTTCACAGTCAAGGTATGTGAACATGAACCGTACTCCTTTGCTTTTTATGTAAAATGTACTTACGACGACAGCTTATCTAAACTTGAATTATATCAAGGACCTGATGCAGCTAAAGTGTTTATTGAGAAGTTGGATCAAACTGTTCATAACCTCTACAACAGACATTTAAAATATGTTTGTCCAATGTTACCATTAACTGCCGAAGAAAATATTAGGTTTAAGAATGCAACAAGCTGCCATATTTGTGAGAAACCATTCAGCCCTATTGATAAGAAAATCCGAGACCACTGCCACCTTACGGGGAGATTCAGAAATGCCGCCCACAATTCCTGTAATTTAAATTACAAAATCCCCAATTTCATCCCCGTCTTTTTCCACAACCTTACAAATTACGATTGTCATCTTTTTATTAAGGAAATCTCTTCCAAAAACGAAAATATATCGGTAGTGGCTCAAACCAAAGAAAAATATGTAACATTTTCCAAATCAATTTTGGTAGAAAAATCTCTAGACCCTGAAATCCGTGATACATATATTAAACTGAGATTTGTTGACTCTTTCCGATTTTTGGCACGGTCCTTGGACAAACTAAGTGAAACGTTGGATTCTAGTCAATGTTTGGAAATAAGAAAATATTTCCCCCTCGATCAACATTTCAATCTAATGAAAAGGAAAGGCGTTTTTCCTTATTCATACGTTGATTCGACTGAAAAATTGAACGAAGAGGAGCTGCCTTCCAAAGAGAATTTTTATGATAAACTAAGGGGAGAATCCATATCCGATGAAGAGTATGATAGAGCCAAGGAAGTGTGGAGCACTTTCCACTGCAAAACACTCAATAATTATTCAATGCTCTACTTGAAGACCGATGTGCTATTATTAGCAGATATTTTCGAGAATTTTAGACGGGTGTGTCTTAAAGAATATAATTTAGATCCAGCCCAATACGTAACAGCCCCATCTTTAAGCTGGGATGCCATGTTACGATATACACAGGTTAAGCTTCAACTTTTAACAGATATCGATATGCTACACTTTTTCAAAAAAGGGATAAGAGGTGTAGTGGCCCAATGTAGCAAAAGGAAAGCTGTGGCCAACAACAAATTCTTACCAAATTTCGATCCATCAAAACCAGAGAGTTATATTATGTATTTAGATGCAACAAATATGTATGGCGCAGCAATGAGCGAATACCTTCCTTACGGTGATTTTAAATGGATACCTGTTGATAACTTTGACTGCACTAAGAATTATGAGGGATAACTCTTATATATTACAATTTACCAATTTATGTATCATTTAATCTTAAAGTTGCTTTGCCAAACCTGTTAAATTTTACTTCAATTCAAATTTAAATTTTACCGCTTTTTGAAATGTCACTTGTCAAATGTAGGTACTGCTTCCGTTCTCTATTTCTACCTACCATTTGTGGTATATGGTGCGTAGTTAACACATAAAAAAAAAAAAAAAATTTTTCTCCAATCTAATTTTCTAATTTAATGGTAAGTCCATCGTAGGATGCACTTAGATTTCACTATTTGAGACTCAACAAGCTCTCTTAGGTTTTATTATCACCTAGAGAGGGTAATCGTCGTCCAACCAATTCTATGATGGAATGGTTGGACCATGGTTTGTTGTCCAATTTTAATTTTTATATTTAATTTTATTTCACTGTGTTGTTTATATGCTTAATTTTTCTACCACATATCGATAACTTCAAGATGCTTTGTTAACCTGTATAATCTTACACTATATTTTACGTCAAACTATTGTAAGTTTTAATATTTTTTCAAGTAAATCACACATTACATGTCTACTTTGTAATTTTTAGTGCCTGATGATGGCCGTATAGGCCGAAACATGTTGCTTAAACCTCGATCAATATATTAAATTTCATGTGGTAAGACATAGATTTTGATTTCTCCTAAAATTATGTTATACTGATACAGATTCTTTAATTTTGGAAATTTTAACAAACAATTTTTATGACGATATTAAGGAGAACATTCAATATTTCGACACATCCAACTACAAGGAGACCAATGCACACAGAATCCCTATAACAAAATCAATCGTTGGAAAAATGAAAGACGAGTTTGCCGGTGTTCCAATTGAGTCATTTTATGGAACTGGTGCCAAGGCCTATTGTGTAAAAACCGACAAACTTATGAAGAAAGCGAAAGGTGTTTCCAAACAAGTCGTGAAAAATGAACTTCACCTGAATGATTATGTTCAAATTGTTGAAAATGGGGGTGTTGTTTTTAGAAAAATGTATGTTTTCATATCCAAATTACATACAATATTTACTGAATTGAAGAATAAAGTGGCATTATCTTCAAAAGACGACAAACGGTATGTTATACCGCATGATGTCAATACCTTGGCATGGGGGCATTTTATCATCAACCCACAAACACATGGAGGTACACTCGAAGATTTAGTCGACGTAGCTCAAGAATTGATCGACGAAGATTTAAATTTAATAGATTTAGACGATTTGTATAATATACCCGATATAGACTTAAATCCTTATTTATAATAAAAAAATGTATACACAAGTTATGGTTTTTATTTCTCTTTATTTTACTTATAATATATTATTACATTCCAATTGGATGTGGGTTACACATTTTAAGAGCTAATTTACACAGATGACATCTTGCTTGAGAAGTAGGCGGCCCATCAACATGTGTACTCCAATCCGGTCGATTACAATGGGTAAAGCAGGGCAGTGCAGTTTGAAGATCAAAATTTAATCTATAGTCGATTGGTAATTTACTCCATACATAAAGTAAAGCTATCGGACTCACTTCCTGCACTAAATATTTTAAAGGAAAATATTGAAGTTCTTCCTCTGTAAATTTTTCCAAACTTTTACAATTAGTATGTGCACTAACCAAATCATAAGTCAAACATTTGGAACAGCAGTTAGACATATTTTTCAAATATATTTAATCTAGCGATGAAAAGAACAGAGCAAAGACTAGTCGATATTCTTCTAAATCAACTCCTTTTATATCAGTGATTAGGGTGGGGGGTAGTATTTTCATCTTAAATTAGACTCTTGACTATATTGGTTGGTCTTGGATGTACTTTTGCTTATGTGAATAAATCTTTTAATCAACTTTTTAATCAATATAAGTAAAAAGATTGTTGAACAAATTGTTATGTAATATAGGGTTATGCTATTTAATATATCTATTTTGGTATAGTCACATTTTGATATAGTCGAACAGTTACTGTAAAGTGCTTGCCAGTTGGAGTCTTGAGTTGATCTATTTCCTTTTACCAGTCGTATTTTATACATTGTACTGTTTGATGGTATCGCTGATTTTAAAGTGGCTGCATTATTTGGTGTATAAATTTCCATTCGCGTCCATTTTGAAGGCCAGCTTTCGTCCAAAGTTCCATTACTATCAAAACATACATACACATCTCTGATATTAAACGGTTATTGTATTAAGAGCGTACTGTTTAAGATAGCTTGTAAAATTATAAAATGTGAGGTCAACATCCTTTAGCATACTAATTTTTATAGTATAGTATCCGTTATTTATATCATTCCTAAGTTGGGAAATAAACAAAAAAATATTTATATATATTTTTATTTTTCATGCATTATAAAATTATCATATAAAAAATATACATTCGATAATGCGCAAACGCATTTGTCATTTTTATGGTAAAAACATTTCGGTATGGAGCGATCTAATGATGGATATTCGTCGAATTCGTAAACAGGTACTTTAGAATATTTCTCCATATATTTGAGTTTTTCTCTTCCTTTTACAAAAACCATATCAGCATTCCTAGTTAATTCATCTATTATGGTTGGAAACTGATGTACAGGAGTGAATCCGCTATTCCAGTCAATACAGTGGTGGTTTGTCATCAACCAAACAGCTTGCTTATGTAAATCAGGAGACAGCATTCTTACAGGAAATGGGGGTTTGAAGACGTAGTGACTTATACGAGTCCCATCGTAAGAAGCAAACTCCTTCACCACAAATTTATTATTTTCTATTATGAATCCTTGCAGATCAACTACTAGTCGCATATTTTTATTTTTTTAATTTTTTTTATAAGTTCATAGAATTCAATGTCTTGTTTGAGTTTTAACAGGTTTTGTAAATATTTTTCTAACCTTTCTTGAATCAGCCTGCTCTCAGGAAACATATTGACGTGTTGGTTGTAAACACGGCGGTTTTATACTAAATAACAGACATGCGCATTAGTATTGTTTAACAGTTTTTGTGAGAGGGGTGTATGAAAATTCTTTTTCATGTAATATAAGGCAATAGGCGGAGACATCGGTAGATGTAGCTTCATCGGTTTCAAATTCTATTCTCAACACAATACTTCCAGATTGTAACACTTCTTTTTGTCGTGAGCAATCAATAGGCACCATAGGAGCTTTATTTTTAAACTCTTGAGGATTAAAAATGGGTTGATTAGGTTGAAGATGATAATAACTTTCTTGAAAATTGGCAAACATTTCATATAATGTTGCAAATCTGTTACTATCAAAATCTAAATTTAAATCATGATATGGATATCTATCTGAATTCAGAAATACCCGTATATTCTTTAGCTTACAATGATCAAATTTACTCATATCCTTTGTAATTTTATTTTTTCTACCGTTTTGAAATACAATTATAACATGTCTCGGGGTCTCAATTTTAGTACTTGTCTTAACCGCCCATGTATGTCTGGTAGAATTATTTAATGACGCATATTCGATAATTTGCCATGAACGAAATTTTATTGGAAGTTCGGTATTGCTTTGTACAATTTTGTTTAGTCGAATTTGTTGACTTATACTCGGAGTAAGATGTGGTACATTCCAATAGACTTTATTTAATTCTATTTTGGGTTTTTCGGTTTCATCAGCACTTATTAGAGCCTCGTTATCATCACTAGAACGAATTAAAACCAATTCTTGTTTCATATTCACGATAACTTTTTTAAAATCTTCAAAAAAGCCAGACAATAATTTTAAAGGTATGCAAACATTAAAATTTCCGTTTGAATCTACTAGAATTTTTTCACCCTCCATTTTGGGAAACCATCCAGCATTTTGCATCAAAATACTATCATTCTCGTTAAGACATAGATAATTTTTAATTGTAGAAACAAGTCCAACATCTCTAACAGAATCTATCACGAATCCGTTTAATTCATAGCGTAATTCACGAAATAAAAATGCTACTCCATTATTAATAAATTTTAGTTTGGTTGGTACACTTCCGTTATCTGTCAACAATTTTCCTTCGATATAAAGATAACTATTTGATGGTAAAGTAAATGCATCCAAGTCTTGAATAGGAATTCGAATTTCATCATTGTAATTGAGCTTTCCAGGTATGTAAGGTTGGTATGTGTGAATCTGGTATTGCTCAATGGTACTGTCTTCAAAGGGGTGTCCAGTTACGTGAAGAACTTCCATTATACTAATATTCTAAATCCAAGGTAAGTCAGAAACTTTTTATTTTCAGGTGTTATTACCCCAACAGGTTGTGGGAAACTTAATATTTTTTTTGGTAGTAGAAATTCTTTTATAGTTTCTCTGGGGTATGGGTGAAAGAATTTTAAAATAATTTTAATTACTGAATTTTTCTAATATGTAAAGTAACGGTTACTTCTTCTCCTCGAAAATTTATAAGACTCCTTATTTGATCAATGATTTTTACTGTGATGTTGTTAATTGTTCTAACGCTGACTGGATAATATAGTATATTTTGAGGAGATTCAACTATTTTATACCCACTTGGAACAGTTGGAAAAAACTGGTGAATAATATGTACTGGCTCTCCATTCAAATATGAGCCTCCGGCAACATTGCAATCAATGCCTATGCTGTTTACTTTTAAAATTTTCACGGGGTTTTCAGAAATATGTGTGTCATCTGCTTCAAGTCTTAACGCGTTGAAACCAAATACTTTTCCAATGGAATTATTAAAATTAAATGAAATTATTCGATTACTTTTAATCGAAAGTTTTGATGTGTTTATATCGGGAATTATTTCTATCTCGGCTCCCTTATCATTGTCAGACATATATTTTTTTATAATAAGAATAAGGTCATCTAATTCATAAGCTCCAACTGGTATTGTGAATTTCTTACCAGAAGTTTTAGTACCCCACCAAAACACATTGTTAGTTTCATCAATATTTGGAATAGTGTTAAAACTATTAAAAGATACAAGCCCTATTTCATAATCCACATTTTCTTCCAAGTATATCGGAGGATTAAAATCATAACTTAGAATTGATGAATTCCCACTTAACGTAAAACTGAAAGACATATTTACTTAACAGATGTATATTCACGAATGAGCAATATTCCTAATCATATTGATTATATAAGAATTTAAGACAATAGTGCCCACATTTATAAGAATTGAATGATTGAACCTTTTCATAGTTGTATTCTATGTTTACATTACCACTGCTATAAAAATATCTAATTAGTTCCAGTGGCGGAGGTAAATTACCATAACTATCAAAATACATAATTTGTTTATCTTTTTTTATATATGCTATCCAATGTGTTCCTTTCCTCCTTTGTAAATCCGTATTTAAAATTCCACTTTCATATTTATGAATTTTGTTTGGTAAAGTATCTCTCATAAAAATACCTCGAAAGTTTGGGATTTGTAATAACTTTACATAATATTTCAAGTCCTCATTCGTGAGCGCCCGATGCGGTAGTTTTTTAATTGCATTCCATACCCCTTATATGGTCTTAGATATAAACCTTTACCCTTTTTATAAGGTCTCAAATATAAACCTTTCCCTTCCATAGCCATATTATGCCGTTTTTCTTCTTCGAGTTGTAGACGATTGGTTTTTGCATCATTAACAGCTTTCGCTATTCCAGCTGCTCCACCTCCAATAGCCCCCAGAGCTCCTAGTAGTGGTAATAATAGTGGTAAAAATCCACCTCGTTTTTTAGGGACTCGAATAAGTCGTTTTTTTGTTTTTCTTTTCAATGAGCCACCTTTTTTAGACTTGCGTTTTAGACCCATTCCTAATTTACGTTTGCCTTTCATAGCCGTTGTTACTTAACCCTTTCCCAAGTTGTGTCTTCTAAAATTTTATCAGCTTTGTGCCTATCTTCAAGTTTCGTACTTTTCGAATATTCTGTGTCATGGACCTTACAGGCCTCGTCAAGTTGATTTACTCCCTTATCACCTCTCTGTAATCTCTTTCTTAGATGTGTACCAGGGCCGCAATAATTATAGTTAGGAATGTGAAATTCAAATGGAAGATTATTAATTAAAGAATTTAGTAAACCCCTGCCTCGATGTGATCTAACCTGCTTACGTTTTACCATTGTACTATTTATATACTCGCATCAACCTATATATACTCTCAGTGCTCCTTAAGACGTAAATGAGGGTTGAGAAACAAAGTGTATGTTTACCCATAAAAAATAATGACAATATTGTAGATGATAATAAGATTGGAAAACACGGTTACTTGTTTGGTGGCGAATCTAAACGAGGACTAGTTGTTGGTTCGAGCGGTTCGGGGAAGACAAATCTGATGTTATCGTTAATCGAACACCCAAATGGATTAAGATTTGAAAATATTTATATTTTTTCCAAAAGTCTTCATCAACCAAAATATACTTACCTAAGAAAATTAATACAACCCATGAAAGAAATCGGATATGAAGAATATAATGATTCAAAAGATGTTATCTTACCGGATGAAATAAAAGACAATTCACTGATAATTTTTGATGATGTCGCCTCCTGTGATCAGAAAATTATTCAAAGCTATTATTCCTTTGGTCGACATAAACACACCGATTGCTTTTATTTATGTCAAACATATTCAGCAATACCTAAACAACTAGTTAGAGATAATGCTAATCTACTAGTAATTTTTGAACAGGATATGACTAATTTGAAACATGTTTATGATGACCACGTTAGCTGTGATATGTCTTATCAGGACTTTAAAGATATAGGTTCATTTTGCTGGAAAGATAGATATGGGTTTCTTACTATTGATAAAGATTGTTCGAAATCTTCCGGAAAATATAGGAAAAACTTTGATAATTTTATTCATATATAAGCTCCGAAGTTGATTTGATGCATTAGTCAAAATGAATCCACACTTGACTAAACAGCTAGTAAAATCAAGACAAACACTAAAGAAAAAATATAAAAGTTTAAAAAGTGATATAGCTAAATCACAAACGCATCTGGAGAAAACATATCTACCAATAACAGAGCCACTTAAACAATTAGTTTCAACTTTGGGAAAACAGGATCAGATAAAACAAGAGACAGAATCACAAATTTCACAAAATTTTAATCGACTAAGTATTCCTACAAAGTACTTACCTCGCAGATCTAATTATCAACTAGCATACTCGTCTCCAAACGAAAGTAGAATAAATAATTCGGATACTCCTACAAACATGGAAGATGTAGCTAGTAGTACCAGAGTTGGGGAAGCTGTATTCGAATCTAATCCGGAAGAAGATCGCGAAATAGATCAGTACATTGACGACTCAATGCGTGAATTTGTTTCTATGGTTCAAAATCCTAACGTTATGAGAGAATATTACGAACAGTTTTCCAAACCACTACCATTGAATTATATTAAAGCAAATATTGCAGATGTCGAGGGACTGTTTGATCACACTTTTGGAGTATATCATAACATTCAATCAGAAAAATTCTATATCGGGGACTCTGAATTAAATTTCAAAGGACCGGATATAATTATTAAGGGGATACAATACAAGGGAACACCTGGCTTATATGAATTACTGTTTAAAGTAGATACTAATAATTTTACTCCGAAAGATGCGGATGAATATGTTGATATTTTACGTAGAACGAATGCTCTTTACAGAGATAACAATCCAGATTTACCTTATCGTAGAATTGAAAATAAGCTAAAAGATAAATTCAATTATGTTATTAAACCCCGATTAGAAACGAGACCACAACCCTTCAGACCGAGAATAAGTTCACTACCATCTCTGCGATCAAGTAGAGTTACTAGAAATTTAACAAAAATGCTTAAAAAAGGTCATGGGTTGACAAAAATGAATTATAGTAATCCTGTCGATTATAAATATTTCGATAATTTCAATGAAATAATTGAGAGACTAAAACTCCTGATAGCGTCTGAGTCTGCTGGAAATACAGGTCATACTAATGAAATTGTCTCAATTATAGAAGAATTACGTGAGGGAGGTATAATCCAATAAATATAGTAACACATGCAAAATACGTTCAGTATATGTCATTCACCGTAAGAATGCCTATTAACAAATTCGGAAGTCACTTTTTGAGTGATACATCAAATTGTCCTGAAAATAAAGTAGTAACTAACCTCACATCTCCGTTTTACATTTGTGAACCAACTTCCTTTCACAGTAAAAACTTTTTGAGGTTTAGAGGTACTAAACAAATAAAATCAAATAAGGAGTTCTACATTTTGGAAAACTTTGGTACAGCCTTTGTATTTCCAATTTCTGGAAAAATTGAAGCTGTAAAACATTATAAGGCTGATGGAGACATTTTATTAAACTCTAAAACATTTAAATATCATCAATTAGTAGACATATATATAAATAAAGGAGATAAAATCGAATTCAAACTTGGTACCGTAGATGGAATGTGCGCTGACTTTGTTCTTCAGTGCCCTCTAGAGAAAAATGTCTAAAGCTCAAGTAGTTAATGAACTACACAGACCAGCTAGAAAAAATTTCAAGAGACGACATGTTATTATTAAAGGATTGAATGATTTGATTCAAGCGGATTTAGCTGTTATGATACCGTATTCTAAATTCAATAAAGGCTACAATTATATTCTCGTTGTTATTAATGCATTCAGCAAATATGTTTGGGCCGAACCTATTAAGAAGAAAACAGCAAAAGATGTAGTTGCAGCGATGAAGAAAATATTAACCCAAATGACTCCCCCAAAAATTTACAAACTGATAATGGAACCGAATTTTATAATAAAGAATTTCAAACTCTTATGGAAAAGTATGGAATAAATCATTATAGCACCTATTCAACTTTAAAAGCAAGCATTGCTGAGCGGGTGATAAGAACTCTTAAATCTATGCTGTGGAAACAATTTAGTATGCAAGGAACCTAGAACTGGTTAAAAATTTTACCTGAAATTGTCAATAACTATAACAACAGTAAACATTCTACTACAGGAGCAATTCCAAGTAGAGTTAATGTTAAAAGTGCTAAATATATTGATGCTTTTAATTATTTAAAAACTATTGATCCAGAAAAGCTCAAGTTTAAAGTGGGAGATGATGTCCGAATTTCCAAGTATCGTCATGTTTTCTCCAAGGGATATACACCAAACTGGTCTAACGAGATTTTTAAAGTTAAAAAAGTGAAACCCACTAATCCAACAACGTTCATATTGGAGGATAGTAAAAAAGAAGAAATTCAAGGAGGTTTCTACACCCACGAGTTAACAAAAGTTAAATACCCTGACATATATTTGGTTGAAAAGGTATTAAGAAAACGTGGAAATCAAGTTTTTGTTAAATGGCTTGGAATGGATTCAACACACAATTCTTGAATTAATAAAAATAATGTATTATAATATTTTTTAAATAAAATACAATTTGATTATATATTTGTTTTATTTATTCTTTTGTAAACATTACTTCTATGAACTACATCTAATATAGGATTAATAATAATAGTTGATGCTTCAATTCGACTTTGGAATCGTATTCGGTCTAGTACAGCTGACTCCCAGCTACTTTTTCTGGCTTCTTTGTATGCATGATTCCAGATATATAGCATATGAGTTTGGTTGAGATCTTCATTAAATTTTACTTTCTTCATAATTGCAAATCTTCCTTTAAAAGCATGGGGTATTTATAAATTAACTCTAAGGTCATGCCATATGTAATTGGATTTACATTTTTAATGGGTTCCATAATAGCAAGAGCGGTTGTAATTGGGTCATCACAATCCTTGACTCCCATTTGAAGTAATTTTAAACAGGTTGTAAATTGTTGATTGTTTAATAATTCCAGTTGAAACTTTATAATGGGTGATAGTTTCCAAAGTGTTGAAATTGAGTTGGGGCCCAAAAACACATTAGAATACCCATTAGATATCTTGATAGTTGAACAGTATGTCAGCGGTTTAAATTCCAATAAAAACTTTCCTGCATCAATTGGATCTAGATATTCCTTTGAAGATATAAAATGATCAATTTTTTCCTTATATGATAGAAAGCTATACCATTCCGATTCACTAAATATCATACAATCCTTTTTATTTCCGGATATCACAACACATGGTGCAAAGTTTAAATCATAAGATAGACAAACTGTCACATACTTTGATTTCGATGAGTTTAAGTAAATTCTATGTTCACCTAAAAATATATTAACTTTGACTTCGTTATCGATTGAAATATTGTAGGTATTCATTTTACTGATGGCTCTTAGAACTGAACTACCGGAGGAGATACACAGATATTTATTATATTTTCTGTTGGTGGAAGGGGTTGACTTATTTTAGATTTAACTTGCCTCAGCTTGTTTTTTACCTTGACCTTGAGTTCAACGACCTCTAAGCTTGGGTACACACCTGGCCGGATGTGTCAGCATATGTTTGATACGATATAAGATTCAGTTTTTTGCTCATTAGATATAATTATATTTTTTAAATAACCTGTTTGGCAGGTGGTCGCCGGATGTCCATATATATAATACTCATTAGATATAATAAGATGCATTTTTTTGCTCTTTAAATATAATTATATTTTTTACATAACCGGTTTGGCAGGTGGTCACCGGATGTCCATATATAGAATACTCATTAGATATAATAAGATGCATTTTTTTGCTCATTAAATATAATTATATTTTTTACATAACCGGTTTGGCAGGTGGTCACCGGATGTCCATATATGGAATGAAGGTCAAATAAACCGGTTTGCTCCATTTGTACCGGCATTTAGTATCTACTCTTTTGATTTAAATTTGAACTTTGAAAAATCCTACAAAAATTATACTTATCCTTATTAAATTCTTACGGTTCGGCCAGTTTTGTCGGTGCTTACTGTAGATAGGTCGACTGCTGCTGCTGCTGGTTGATCGATATGAACTGAATTTCATTTTCATTTCTCGAGTCAATGCAGTCTGGACCTACCATCTCTCCGCGGTTCGAGAGGTAGGAGATAAGCGCGCACCCGATACGCGATTCGTTCTCAGGTAAACGGCACGTCGTAAATATTTATTTAAATAATAATAAAAATAAAAACAGATACCACGAATTATTTAAAACAAGGCTAGTTAAAGAAATAAAATAAAAGGAACAGGGACGATATAATAAATAATATACGATTTTCCTTAGCTTCGTTACAAAATGATAATAAAAAAAAATCCATGATACGACTTTATCCGAGATGGCAGCGCTGAGTTAAATGGGTCTGATATTACACAACCCCTATGAAATCAAATTTCATAAGTATCATACCAGCCGTTTCCGAAATAATTGCAGCGTTCCATACTTTAGCCTTATTCTGTATATTGCATTGCCTTGTTTTTCAGTTTACAATTTTTTTGTTTCAGTGTTAGACTCGACATCTAAAGTACCAACATGGTTAGGTTCTTATAATTTTGTAGATTTAGGACACTTCTCTCAGTGTTTAGTAATAGAATCTAAAAGCGACAACATAAGAGGGCAGTATTGTATAGGAAATGTGGCAATTAATTCATCAATGGGTCAATTATATGAACATACACTGTATAAGAAGGTAATCAATTAGCTCTTTTATTTATAGACACTGATAATTTTTTTTTAGGAATTTAACCAATTGAAGAGTCAAATGCTTGACGGGAGGGATATTATAGCGCATAGTCTTTCTTGGTCAATGTGCCTTCCCAGTAATTGTTCTAATGATGATGGCACTATTATAATGAACAAGTTACAACTGCTTGGTTTTGGTTTAAAACACGTTTATTGTCAGACCATTGAAGATGTAAGTCCAAAATGGTCAAGAGATGCTTTCATTGGAATGTAAGTTAATATAATTTTAAAAAATGTCAACCACTATGCAAAACATTCTTTTCTATACAAATTTTTATGCGCAAAGCGGGCTTTTTCTTAATTTACTTGATATCCGTTGTAAAAGTAATAATTTAGAGTGCAAAAAGTACACGCTATGGGACTTCTCCCCTCGAAAATATTATAATGCCCTTTGTGTCGTCAAGCAGTGTTTTGGAGCCTTTGTTCAGGTTTCGGGTTTCCTCAGGCGCCACCTTCCGTTTTAAGTGTAAAGGCCACTTGCACGAGCAGCGTCAGTTGAGAAAGAATATTCCAGGGGTCGTTTATGGTATCGACCAATGCGTTTTCGGCCAGTAGGGCGGGCTTTACTTGCTACACTGGGTTCAGGACCTATGTATTCGCTGCGTTCCTGGAGATTCTCGTAAATATGAAAATGAGTAAGAATAATAACAAAAAGCAAATAAATAAAAATCCAAGTCGTACGGTAAACAGCTTTATTACTTAACTAAAATAATATAGGAGACAGGTTATTTAAGCGAGACAAGCAGGGTACATGCAAACTAAAGCAAATCACGCTTAAAGTCACGCCCTAAGGGATACCGGAATGACGATACCAGTCGTAAACGCACCGGACCGCGATATTCGACCGATTTAAATCAAACTCTGGTTTTAGAATTTCCTTATAGTCCCTTGACGGTAAGTACGCAGTGATGGAGAGCAGCGTACTAAAAGACACGGGAAGTTTTTTCTGTCAGTTTTCCTATTTAACGCGGCGACGGAGAGTGCAGCGTACCAAAAGACACAGGAAGCACTTTCTGTCGGTTTTCCTACTTCACGCGGCGACGGATAGTGCAGCGTACCAAAAGACACAGGAAGCACTTTCTGTCGGTTTTTCTAATTAACGTGGCGATGGAGAGTGCAGCGTACCAAAAGGTACAGGAAGCACTTTCTGTCGGTTTTTTTAATGAAGGCGGCGATGGAGAGTGCAGCGTACCAAAAGACACAGGAAGCACTTTCTGTTGGTTTTTCTAATTAACGCGGCGATGGAGAGTGCAGCGTACCAAAAGACATAGGAAGCACTTTCTGTCGGTTTTTCTACTTCACGCGGCGACGGAGAGTGCAGCGTACCAAAAGACACAGGAAGCACTTTCTGTCGGTTTTTCTAATTAAGGCGGCGATGGAGAGTGCAGCGTACCAAAAGATACAGGAAGCACTTTCTGTCGGTTTTTCTACTTCACGCGGCGACGGAGAGTGCAAAGTACCAAAAGACACAGGAAGTACTTTCTGTCGGTTTTTCTAATTAACGCGGCGATGGAGAGTGCAGCGTACCAAAAGACACAGGAAGCACTTTCTGTCGGTTTTTCTAATTAACTTTCTTACAAGAACATGTAGGAGCATATGATTTTTCCCCAAAATAATAGATGTTGATAAATATGATGAAACGTCAAGAGACACTGAAAATTTCCAAAAACAGACCGATATCCGTTTTTATGTCACAACGGTGGACAGTATATGTGTTATTTTTTATAGAGTCATAACTAAAATTTAATTTGCAAATTTTTCATTCCACTTTTCAAACAAAAACTACCTAATACTCTAGCGGTCTAAACCCATATTAGAATGAGAAATTAGTACGAATACAATATTTTAAGACCAGTTAGAGAAAGCGGTCGCATATTAGAATAACAAGACATGAACTTTCTTCAATGTGAATTAATAATTAAAAAAAAATATATATAATTATGTTTCGCGTCCTTGTTAGTGGAAATAACCCTGTAGTAACACCCATGTTACGCCGCTGACCACACGTTTAGATCGGAATTTTAACCTGCTTGTTGTGGAGCTAGAGGTGATGGTTTTTTTTTAAAGAAGTAGGAGGGACTATATTTCTACTAACAAGGAAGCTCATATAATTAGGATCGAACTTCCTTAAGGTAAGTCGTTTGATCCATTAAGTATATTTCGCGTCCTTGTTAGTGGAAATAACCCTGTAGTTGTTTAGAGCTGGACCTAAAGAGCTACGTCTTAAATAAAATCTTTCTGTTTTAGAGAATTTATTTATGAAAAGATGTGATATTACGTAACTGAATAAAAATATTTAGTTTACGCAAGTTCAATAAACACTACCTAATATAATATAATTTTTATAAATAAAGTTTGTATAACACACATAACGTATAAACATGAAATTTGCTAGTAAAACTAGTAAAGTGATATTAACATTTAAATTATAATAATATTTTAAGCTATCACTGATTTATGTAATTTTTTACGATTGCTTCAGTAAAATTAGTTTTTACTTCCCTATTGTAAAATTTATTGAATGTTTCTGATTGCTTTGTCCATCGCTGTTGGTTTGTGAAACATTACCATTGTTGTGTCGCATGATAAACCTTCGATCGATCCAAAAAATGCCGAAAACAACTAAGAAAAGGAAGTCATCCACTAAATATGAAATATTAAAGAAAAAACTGAAGAAACTAGAGATAGTTAATTGAACAGACTGAATCGTCAAAATCAAGTAAGTACCTTGTCGACTTTCTTTTTTATCTCTTCTCTCCTGATAAGTTATGTATTAAATATATTTGAGCTCATAAGGAAAATGCTACTTCATGTGCAAATTTCGTAAGGGAAAAATACATTGATATGCAAAAAATATTTGTTAAATTATTTGAGCTCATAAGAAAAATGCTACTTCATATGTAAATTTTGTAAGGGGAAAAAAAAAAGAATAATGCTGTGCATATAATTTCTCTTAAATACTTTTACTTTTCGAGCTCATGCGGGAAATGCTACTCTATGATCAAATTCCGTGGAGGAAATAATAGGCCATGTGGAAACTATTATTATTTTGTCCTTCTCAAATTACCTCAGAAAATGCTCGTAATAATTTAGAAAAGAACGCAACCTTCAAAAAAAAAAACCTTTTGAAAAATCAGGTTTAGAATTAAAAGCCAAGGCACCAATAGCAAAAAAATGGCAAACAAGTCATTGCTGTTCAAATACAAACAGAAAAGCAATTTTGGGAAGGACAAGGAAGAATACAGGACAAAACACAAAACTTACCCCAGGTTCGGGAAAGAAAAGAGAAGTTGGAAGATTCAACAAGACAGACGGTCAAACCAACGGGAGAGAATGTAGAGGTAAGGCTAAAAAGGTTATAAATTGCCCTTTAAATGCTTTCCAAAACAAAATAAAGCACTTTTTAAAAAAGTAAGCCGAACTGATAATGAGAATTTAAAAAATTCGATTACTAATCTTTTATAAAACCAATTTCTTTCTCCTTACTTGTCAAGGAAAAAAGGAAAAAACAAAATGGAACTTTTAGATTCATCCTAAATTTAAAAGACCTTAATAAATTTATTGATCCTCCTCATTTTAAGCTGGAAGATTTTAGATCTGTCCAGAACCTGCTACTAGAAAATAACTATATGGCAAAAATCGACCTAAAAGATGCCTATTTTCTGATTCCTATCGATCAGAGGAGCAGGAAATTTTTACGATTTAAATTTGGCAAAAACATATATGAATTTCAATGTTTGCCGTTTGGCCTACTTATGTCTTTACCATACTGTTAAAACCTGTATCACATCAATTAAGAATCCATGGAATAACCCTAGTAATTTATTTGGACGACATATTAATCATAGCTAAATCGGAAGCAGAATGCATTAAACACGTAAACCTAACAGTTAACCTACTTAAGAAGTTAGGCTTGATTATCAACACAGATAAAAGCATTTTCGCTCCATCCCAAGTATGCGAATATCTAGGGTTTATAGTTAATTCCAAGGACCTAAGCATGTGTCTACCAAAAGAAAAAGAGATTAATGTAAGTAAAACATTACAAAATTTTCTAGTAGAGAAACGATGTAAAATAAGAGAATTGGCCAAAATTGTAGGGTCGTTGATCTCAATTTGTCCGGCTACAGATTACGGTTGGTTCCACACGAAATAATTGGAAAGAATTAAAATGCTCGAGCTTTAAAGGAGGGAAATTATAATGCATTCATGCAAATCACTAACAGATTGCGAAAGGAATTGCAATGGTGGACTATAAATATAAAAAATCTGATGTGGCCAGCACATGACCTCTACAAGAATAAACCTTCTTACGCTACCCTTAATAATCACCGCTGCGCCTTAGCCTTCATAATTGATATTTTAGACGCAGAAAAAGAACTAATAAAAAAACTGCTAAAAGGACATTTCAGGAATCATCCCGTTTTTCCGAAATACAATTTAACCTGGGACCCAAATCCGGTGCTACAGTACTTGAGTAAGCTCTACCCTTTGGAAAACTTAAACATTCAACAGTTGACTTCGAAAGTTGTCACTCTTTTCTTAATTTGAAAAAAAAACTTCAACTGTTCTTTCATTTCTGCCAACCATTTTTCATTCTGGCAAGCCAAAATCAGGTCGTCAACGTAAACAGTGATAATTAATATGTCTTCTTCTTTTTTTGTTATAATACACACATGGATCTGAAGTATAAGGCCGCATACCAGATGACATAAGTTTTTCATGAAGTTCAATATACCACTGTCGTCCTGACTGTCGCAATCCATATAAGGCCTTTTTTAAAGCACACAAACGTTTACCTTCTTTAATGTCTTTCATCATCTTTTGAGCTTCTTTAGAAATATTTTTGTCCTTATCTTCAAAAATTTCTTTCAAAATATCTTCAAAAAATTCAGGTAACTCCATTATAATGTCTTCCTCTAAATCCCCATTAAGAAATGCAGTTTCTACATTTAGCTGATGGAATTTTCATACCAGTTTTTATAGCATATGCAATTACTGTTCTTAATGAATTGATTCTTACTACAGGCGCAAAAGTTTCCTCAAAATCAATTAAGGGGCATTGTGAATATCCTTAAGCGACTAGCCGAGCTTTTCGTCTTTCAATAGTACCATCTGTTGTAAATTTATTCACCAATACTAGTCGGCAACCTGCTGGTTTTCTGTTATCAGATGACTGTTCTATCATTATCCACGTCTTATTTTTTATTAAAGGAATATACTCTTTCTTTATTGCTTCTAACCATTTTTCTGAATTCTCTTCTAGTAAAACTTCTTCACAGGAAACTTCAACATTATTACATTGTAAATTCTTGTCCTTTTTGGTTGAAACAGTATTATATATTTTTCGTGGCCTGTCTGTATTTCCTGTTCTTAATATTTTGGGTCTTCCTGGACTTCTTGTCACTTTCTCTTTATTTTCTATCTTCTCTTGATTTTCTTCGTTATTATCTATATTTATATTTTCATCATCAGTATTAAAATCATCTTCTAAAACTTTATGTTCAGAATTTTTATTTTCTCCAATTTTTCATCCATAATTTCTATTTCAACTTCTTTTGTTAACAGATTTGGAAATTCTGTCTTCTCCGTTACAGTCTTCTCGGTTATCTCAAAATGTTCTTTTAACATTTTTAAATCTCTTGTTATCTGCACTTTGGCTTTGTCGACTACCCATACTCTGTAGCCTTTAGATTCATCAGAATATCCCAAAAATATACATTTTTCTGCCCTTGCTTCAAATTTTGATTTATGCTTCTTTTTCAAAATGTATCCTTCGCTTCCAAACACTTTAAGATTTTCTATATTAGGTATCTTATTAGTCCAAATAACATAAGACTTTTTGAATAACAATGATTTCTAAGGTAACATGCAGTCGCAGTGGTCTCAGTCCAAAATTTCATTGGAAGATTTGATTCTAGTAACATACAACGAGCCTTGTCTACAAGTACTCTATTACGTCTTTCAGCTATCCCATTTTGCTGTGGGTTATGAGGGACTGTTAGTCTGCGTTTTATTCCACATTCTTTTAAATATTTAAAACGTTAAATATTATTTATTGAAAACATGAAAACAAATATTAACCTTAAATATCATAACTGTTACAAATGTCACTATTCAGTGTCTTTAGAATTTGCGGTGTTGCCAATGATTGCTCTTCATCAAAACGATGGTCCGTTTAGAACCATTGAATGTTTTAAGAAAACAGGAGCTAAAATGTTAATTTTTTTGAATGAGACGATAAAATGACAAAGTTCAATTGTATATCAAAGGTGTATATCAAGTATTGAGCTATATTTTGGGGAAGAACAGTAATGCGTATTTCTGAACGTGAATTATAGAAGGGGGTGTTTTCGATGAACGTGACGTCATGGGCACATTTTAAAATGCGATATTTTTTCGAAATAAAAAATATATTAAGCTATTCATTCATTAATATAAAACCAATAAATTCGTTCCTACTGGATAAGTCCATTGTTGCAGCACGTGGTAAGCCCGCCAAAATCATATAACCATGTCGGGTTTTAATTTGTCAAAACCATTAAAAATGTCCGGTAATATTAATGAGAATTGGAAATGTTTTAACCAATCATTAAATATATACCTACGAGGATATGGTCAAATTACAAAAAGTGATGACACAAAGATAGAAATTCTTCTCAATTGTGTATGAGATGATGGCCTAAAAACATATAATAATTTTAGACTGGAAGCAGAAACGTTTGAAGCAGTATTAAACAAGTTCCATGAAGTGTGTAATCGAAAAAAGAATATTTTATACCGTAGGCATATGATCTATGAACATTTACAGAAGACTGTGAGTTCAATGATGTAAATGAAATTCTACGAAATCGAATTGTTTGCGGGTCAGCCGACAATGAAACGAAACAAAAAGTAATCACTGTGGAAAAAGTAACCCTAGAAGAAGCTATAAAAAAAGTGTTTAAAGTAGCCGAATTAGAAAAAGTCCAAGCAAGAAATGTATGCCAGGCAAGTAGCAGCTCCAATTAAAATGTAGACAAAACCAAAAGGTCAACGCTTAAAGAAAAAAGTTCATACAGGAAGAAAAATGTTGCAAACAACACTGAAAATGTAATAAATTGTAAATGGCGTGGAGGAACACATGAGTGTGACAAGAACATGTGTCCAGCAAAAGGCAAGAAGTGTAAGAAATGTGGCATAGAAAACCATTTTGCAAGTGTATGTAGAACAAAAGCTGGAAGAAGGCAAGTTCAAGAAATAAATGTACATGAGTCTGAAGATGAAAATGGAGAAAAATATTATTGTAATTCAGTCCCAGGTAGCAGTGTGACGTGTTAAAGACGTTGAATATTGGTCATTATTTACGTATATGAATGACGTGAAAACACGTGATAAACAGGGTCATAAGTCACAGACCAATGACGTCTTTTATTACGTAAAAATTACGTTTTTTTTACGTATAATTAACCATCCATTTTGACGTTATTTTAGATTAAAAAATTGTATTTTTTTACTGTAAAAAACATAATATCCTCGGAATTCATAAAAGAAATAATTACACAAATTATATTCAAATACAGGATGTCCAACAGTAGTTTGACGATTTTTAAACTAAAATAACTTCGAATAAGATACGATAAAAGAGCGGTTTTGTCTGAATGCATTTTTTCCCATTCCCACTATATTTTTCATTAAACACATGCACACGGAGTATCCCATTTAAAAATAAAAATTCGCAGTGATTTCCGCTGTTTAACTGGATGGACAACTGACTTAAATTCATTTTTAGATTATTAAAGACGATTAGGTAGTCAAAACGGCACTCTTTCGAAGGTATTTCAGTTCAAAAATCTTCACAATATTGCAAGACACCTGTATAATTTATTAGCAAAATGAAAACGCATTCTTATATAAATCTTAATTGATACAAACATAAAAAACAAATTGAAAATATAATAACATGTTGAGCATTACTGAGAAGCTACAGGGGGGTAGCCACTAAGAATGAACCACCACTAGTCCTCCTCCATCTTCTTCGCCAAAGTCTTATCACTTTTTACATTATTATTAGTCCTGTTAAGAGATCGTGTTACGGGCTTATTTTTTAGGCATTAACATCTTAGGCCAAATTTTAAGTCTCCTAATAGAGTAATGTATTCCCAATTTATTTATAAAAAGGATACTACAAACCTTGTTTTAATAATAATCTCACTATTGTTTACTTTATATTTTGTTGACATTTCCTTTTTCATCACAGTTAAATCATTAATTCTTCTTTTAATTAATTTTTCTTGAATGTGACATTTGATGGATTGAATTCCTTCCTTTCATTTCTCTTCCTTTTTTGGTGCTAACCTGATTGTAGCATGTGCTAATAAAATCAACCGGTAACGGATTTAAATGCCTAAAAAAGAAATAAATAATTAAAGTGTTTCTTAAATTGTATGGTAGAATACTGCATATCTTTTAAGGTGGATATATGAAACACTAACTTGTAGGAAATCACTCGTAAGGTCATCCAACATCCTGGGTAAGTTTTTATGTCTAACTTATGCTCGCTTTCTGTAACTCTTCTCTCCAACGTTGTATATATCTTTTGTTACCCTTACATCAAGAAGGGGGCACAACAAGAACTTAATGATTTGAGCGTTCCCAATAAGAGCTACCATCTTGCTGTCTCATCGGTTTTATGTTTGCTCGTTCTATGCTTTTCTGCTTTACCACTGCTTTTTGGCTAACTTAAGGCAGGATATAATCCATTCAAAGCCGCCTTCCTTCCATTTTTGATCCCGTAAACTATTGATCAGTGATAGGGGCGTAGAGGACATCATACTAGTTCTAGAGTCTACTAACTAACAAGTAAGATCTTTCCATTTACTGAACTGTCTTCAAGTACTCAAAATAAAAGAGGCTAAATTATATGAATGACATTAGTCTTAGGGCTTACCTGGTTTTTAACTTTAAATTGTCGATAGTGTTTAGTATATTTGATAAACAGCTCATATTCATTATAGATCGTAACTTAGTATCAAATAAATTATTGTAAAACAAGAGCACGAGACTCCTGTTTAACCTAAAAAGTAGAGTTAGGATTCTGAGAACGATTTATAACTTAATTAATTTGTATATTATATTAAACAGTAATAATAGATTTACCTGTGAACGATTAGTACTAATTGACCAAGCATATTTCTAATAAATATTTCACTCGCACACGTGCACCCCATTTTAAAATATTTCATCATATAAATTTGACAGAACAATATTTTCTGACCTGTGTAACGGGAACATAAGGGTCGTGTTTACTACTCCAGCAGCCGTGGATAAAAAGTACTGTTTTATTTTTTTTTGTTCATCATATTTACTTTTTTTTATATGAATACCTAAATAACTGTAACCTCAAAAACACACCACAACAAAATGGCTTCTATTGCGCCGAAGTTTCGATACAAGCCAAGCAAAGGCGGACGCAGTATTGCCAGACGTCAAACGTCTAGTCTAAAATTATTGGAATATGACCACAAAATTATAAGATTCCAGGATAAACTATCAGAAAAAAATTGATATATTGATTTATTTGAAATTTTTATCTCTATCCAGATTAGCTACATTATAGGTTATTATTATCGATTTATCAGTTCGTAAGCAAGATTAAGAACAATTAAGTTAGATTTCAATAATTATCAGGCCACTGGCAACACTGGGCCACTGATGTTTGCACCGCAAAAACAGTGATTTCTAATAAAATTTCATTAGGAATTTATAAAGTCCTGTTTTCGTTATTGTCTATGTAATAATAATTGTTGGTTACATTTTAGTTTATTTTCTAATATATTATTCAATACATGATTAAGGCTGCGATTTCGCGCAAAATCTTGCCGAGTAAAAATAACTTTCTGTTTTAATTTTATTGGGAATATCAGTGTGCACTGACTAGGTATAAACAAATTTCTAAAAAATACGATTTTATATATTTATTCGAAAACTAATACCAAAATTCGACGAAAATATTACGTTTTTTTATGACGTCTTAAAAACGTCCACCTAACAACGTTTTTTCACGTCATGTTTTGGCCCAAATTACGTCAGTTGAGAATACACCAATTTTCAACGTCTTTAACACGTCACACTGCTACCTGGAGTAAGTAATAAAATTGTAAATGCTATTTCTTGGTATCAAAGAATAAAAATTGAAAATTGTATGTTAAATTTTAAACTTGACACATGGTTAGATGTTAATTTAATTCCTTCCGATTGGGTTGAATTGATTAGTAAAAATTCAAAAGTAATGTTAAATCGTAATAGTAATGTAAAATTAGATACATATAATGGAAGTGAAATAAATGTACTTGATGATACTGATCTAAATGTAAGTATTAAAAGTAAAAAGTTCAGAATAAATTTTGAGATTGTTGAAAACAAATTAACACCAATTTTAGGCCTCGAGAGCTGTATAAAGCTTGAGTTAATTAAAAAGTTTAAATACGGTTGTAACGAAGGATAGTATTTTAGAAAAATATGAAGATGTGTTTACTGGAATTGGTAAATTCTCAAAAGAGTATGGTATTAAATTGAAAGCCAATGCATTACCTTGTTCAAACCCTCATCATAGAGTTCCATTAAAAATAAAAGAAGAGTAATTAAAACTGTGTAATCTTGATATAGTTTTTAAAACAAAAGAATCAGTAGAATGGGTGAATAGCTTGGTAATTGTTGAAAAACCTAATGCTAGTTTAAGTCTATGCCTAGATCCCAAATACTTGAATGAGTCAATGGGGACGTGTGATGCGGTAGCTACAGCAAATTCATTTGTAGTATATGAAAATCTACTTAAAATGATTCATAAAAATGGGCTTGGTTAATTTTGAAACACTACGATTACTAAGAAATAAATTTTCAATATTTCCAAGTGACGTCAACTACATTAATTTGTTTAGTCATATAGATGGCATGACAGCGCATAATTTATAGTTATCTGTTAAGTATTACTAAACCAAATAGCCTTAGTGGCTTGTACTATTTAAAAAAAAAAGAAGAAAAAAGCGAAACACACAAATAGGTTATGTTATAGTGAAAAGTCAAAAATAAAACGCTGTGACTAGCAGTACAACGGTAGTATGGATAAGTTTGATAATATTTCTGTAACGTTGGTTTTGGCGTAATGCGTTAGTATATGGTTTCGGTGTAAAAGGGCCGGAGTTTGATTCCCAGTAGGTAAGGCCAACTTTTTTTATTTTTTGATAATTTTTTTAGATTTATAAAAATCATATAACAATATTGATTGGTATTTAACCGGGGTTTGATTTATACAGTAAAGAGTTTTTTTATCCGAAATTA
Organism: Neocrepidodera transversa; assembly: GCA_963243735.1. NCBI lineage: Eukaryota > Metazoa > Arthropoda > Insecta > Coleoptera > Chrysomelidae > Neocrepidodera > Neocrepidodera transversa. The sequence goes on from OY725341.1 coordinate 33,022,772, forward strand.
AGGATAATTAGATTTTGCTTTTTTAACTTCTTGAAAACTACATAATAATAGTGACTGGTAATCAGTTTGATTTATACAGTAAAGTGTCTTTTTTTCACTTTTTTTTTCTCAAAGTTGGAGATGTAAAAATTAGATAGTTTATTTTATTTCCGATGTACGATATAAACAAGTCGAACTAATGTGCTGCTAGTAACGGCGAAAATAAAAAACAACAATTTTCTTCTTTTCTCATATTTACATCTGGCCTCTATTTAGTACGGAATTCAATTCGTATATACTGCCATCTCTTGACAGTATTATCAATTAATGTAGATATTTTTAATTTATTTTTTTTTAAATATAATATAGGTTTAAAAAAATTGTAAATATTTTTTGTAGGCATATTTGATACCAGACTTTTAATTGCTAATTTAAAAATTTTACATAATACGTCCCCATTGTTAAAGATTATTTTGAGATACCTAAATTTGAGGATCTTTATTGTTTTGGATCTAAAAGATTCATTTGGGCAAATTCCGTTAAGTAAATAAAGTTCAAAATATTGCACATTTTCGACTCCTTTTAGTTTATATTCTTTTAAACGTTTACCATTTGGTATAAATATATCAACAGAAGTGTTTCAAAAGTACTTGTCAGAAAACTTTGAGGATATAAAAGGTGTAAATATATACATTGATGATTTGTTAATTTATGCAGAAACTATAGAGTAACATAATGAAATACTAAAAACGGTGATGGAAAAGGCTAAACAAATAAACATTAAGTTTAACAAAGATAAATTTCAATATTTGCTAAATGAACTCAAATATTTAGGTCATACTTTTAGCAATGGTACAGTCAAAGCAGATGACGGAAAAATTCAAGCAATAGTAGATTATGATAAACCAAAGGATAAGAAAGCACTACAGCGGTTTCTCGGCATTATCAATTACTTGAGAAATTTTATACCAAGTATGTCTGACAGAACTTATCCTTTAAGATTATTCATGTTTTTTCTTATAATTTCATATTTTTGAGTATTTTTTCCCATTTTCCACGTTTATCCCTTTATTTCTTTTATTTTCCATGTTTTTCTCTTTTTCTCTATTTTTCCTGTTTTTTTTTTAGTTTTTTCTATCTCAGTAACAAATTTTTTACTGAATAGAAAAAGTACATCTTTTAATATATCATTTTTTATCCAAAATTTTGCTTTATCAATACAATACAATTTTATCAAATGGCAAGCACAATTTTTATATAACATTTGGCCTATTAAACATTTCTGACCATTGTTAATGTCCTAGTAAGTAAAGTTTTACTTTAATTTCAGATCAATACTGGGTACTTTGACATTTATGTTATTAATTTCAACAAGCTATGACATCTACTACCAAAACAATAAAAAAGGTAAGAACAATCAAAAATCAAATATTAAAATACTTCTTTACATATAAAGTTGGTTAAATGGGAAAATATGCGTATTTTCAAAACAAATAGAGATTGGTTTTCTCACAATTAAATTATTTGACTCGCTTTTCGAGGTATGTGCATAAAACCGAATTTTACGGTTTTCGCTTCATTTAATTCACAGTTTAATTGTTCAAAAGTTTTTTACAAGTCTAAATATTGCTTAAAATTATTTTTTATTAAGTACGAAACGTTATTATAACACATTAAATATGTTATTTTAACAAGTATTTTAATAAAAAAGCTTCATAAATATATTTTTTTATTTTAAAAATTATGGTGATTTTGAAAAACCAATCAGTTCTGCTTCTTTTTCCCATTTTGTATCTATAACAGTTTATGAAATCCAAATAGTGTTCAATTATATTTTTGGCATCCTGTATATGGCCAAAAATAACTTTCAAATATTTTGTAGTGAAATTTATTACACCATGTATATTATAAAATTTAATAATAATGAAATGAAACTTAAAATCATGTACCACAAATACTTTAATAAAGTTGTAAAAACGGGAACTAGTTTCGGCTATCTAGCAATCTTCACACCTAAAAAGTTATAACAATGTTCGAAAAACCTAAGTGAATACAAACAACAAACACATTTACCATATAATTGGTTTACAATAGTAAATATTACACTAATGAGGAGAAAGCATAACGTAATTGCAAATTCCGGAGGGTAATGGAAAAACATTACAAAAACTATTAAATTACAAAATTAAAGGAGTATGCCCTTATAAGCGATAGCTTCTGGTGTTGAGTGTAAATCGTATTTTTGGTCCGGGATTTTCTCCAAATATTTTTGTTTTCTTCATTTTTGCGACCTCTAACCAGACATCTGTGGCTCAGCCACCCAGTAATCAAACAGTGATGCCGATTTGTGGGGAATTTCCTATTTTTGGTCATCGGTTGACCTTTTCATACCTCCGAATTAAGAATTTATTTTTTAATGATAACTATGTAGTGAATATTTTCCGATTTTTTGGGCTTGACTAGTAGTACCAGTCCACTTCATTAGTAGTACTAGTTCACTAGATTATACTATAAAATCATGGATAGTGTCCGGTGACCCTAAGGTCATCTAATAACCTTTTCATACTTAAAATTGTTGGAATACAATGATGTTTCACCCTATATATTATCTGTTATGTTTTATTTTTTATCTAGTATGTTTGATATTATTAAATATATGATTAATGTCAGTTTTGAATAAAAAATATAAAAATATATTTCTTCAATATCGTCTAGCCCTTCAACAGGTTATGGGCCCAGGAGGATTGTAAGCGAAATATGGTTGATAAATTCGTTACAACAATAACAAAATTAAATAGCGAGAACTATCTGTGGAGTTTCAAGTTGAAACTGTTCCTTACAAAGGAAGGTTGTTGGGATGTTATCGAAGATCCCCTCCCGCAGCTAGATCAATGAAATGCTGAATGGAAGAGAAATGACTCCTTGGCATATGCTAATATTGGCTTGTTAATTGAAGACAATCAGTTTACTCATATTAAATATGCTAAAACAGCGAAGGATGCATGGGAAATTCTAAAAAAGTATCACCAACAGTCTACACTATCTAATAAAGTATATTTAATACGAAAGATATGCAATATGCAATCATCTACAGACGGAAATATGGAATCTCATATGTCTCAAATGTTGGATTACATAGACAAATTAAAGGGAATGGGTGAAGAATTATTTAACGATAAATGGATAATAGCTTTCTTACTAAATAGTCTTCCCATAGAATATGATACGTTAATAACTGCATTAGAAACAAGAAAAGATGATGAACTAACGTTGGATTTGGTAAAATCTAAACTCATTGATGAATGGTCCAGAAAAAGAAATAACCTAAATAATAAAGAAATTGCAAAGAAAGTATCAACATCAACATCTTCTGAATATAAAACTACCAGCAGTAATTGTGAATTAGGTCATAAATACGGACATTTAAAAAAAGATTGTTGGAAATTTAAAAAGTTTGCAAATAAGCCGAATTTTAATAACTACATAAGAAATCAAGCAAATTGTACTATTACAGAAGATCAAAACAAAGAATGGATATTTTTTTCAATACAGGATCGAGATGAACTTAGTTGGTATATAGATTCAGGAGTCACTTGTCATATTGCAAATAATAAAGAATTCTTCACTGAATTTTCATGTTCAATAAGAGAAAATGTGTTCATTGCAAACGGTATTAAATTACAGTCACTAGGTAGAGGAAACGGATACATAGACATTTTAAATTTTACTGGAAACGTTGATAAGAGAAAAATCACCGATGTATTGTTTGTTCCAGATCTGAATGCAAATTTATTATCAGTTCCTCAATTAGTTTTGAAAGGTTCTGAATTATTATTCAAAAAGGACATTTGTATCATACAAAGAAATATGAAAGAAGTTGCCATTGCAGATGTGGTTGAAAATTTATTTAAATTAAGACAAGATAATATTATTTCATTACTTAAGAATGAAAGCCAAGATTGTATTCATTCTTGGCATAAGAAACTTGGTCATAGAGATATTGAAGCTATAAAAATACTATATGAAAAGAATTTAGCTACTGGAATAACAGTGAAAGATTGTAAATGCAATAATTTGTGTGAAATTTGTATAAAAGGGAAAATGTGCCATACAGTTTTTCCAGAAAAATCTGATCATGTATCTTCTGAAAAGTTAGATTTAATTCATTCTGATGTTTGTGGTCCAATGCAAACAGAAACACCAAGTGGTAGAAAATATTTTGTAACATTTATTGATGATTACAGTAAATATACTTTTATATATTTGTTGAAAAACAAATCTGAAGTATTTGACAAGATTATAGAATTTATTGAAAAAATGAAAACAATTTACCAGAAGAAAATAAAAATAATAAGATCTGATCGAGGTGGTGAATATACCAGTGAAAAAGTTCAAAATTATCTTAAAAAAGAAGGTATAACTTTTCAGTATACTGTTCCTTATTCACCACAACAAAATGGAGTCTCAGAACGCAAGAATAGATATTTAATGGAAATGGCCAGATGCATGTTATATGACGCAGGTCTTGATAATCGTTTTTGGGGCGAAGCAGTAGTAACGGCTAACTTCTATCAGAATAGACTACCTTCGAGATCAATTGATACCACTCGGTTCGAGAAGTGGACGAATAATAAGCCCAATTTATCAGATATTCAGAGATTTGGATCATTTGCGTATGTACTGGTTCCAAAAGAAAAACGTCGAAAATTCGATGAAAAATCAGTAAAACTAAGATTTGTTGGTTTTGACGAAAACTCAAAAGGTTATCGTTTTTTAGATGACAATAAAATGAAAATAACAATCAGCAGAGATGTAAAATTTATTAAAAGTACAGAAGAAGATACAGCTGTTAATCAAAGTCAATTATCTAAAACATGTGTTGATACTCAAATTGATGTATTAACTCATACAACCTCTGAGTTATCTGATGTCTCTCAAAGTCAAAATAGTTTAGAGAGAGATGAAAATGATCTATCAGAAATAGACAATATAAGTCAAACAAATTTATATCGAGAATTACAACATCAAACTGAGTTCAGAAATAATAGTGATCAAACATGTGAAAATATTAAAATACCAGTCGAATTTAATTCAGAAATTAAGCCGATGGAGCCAAGACGATCAACTAGAATTAATTTTGGTCAACCACCAGACTGGTATAAACCCAATCACATATATGAAGTAGATATTCACGAGGAGCCACAGAATTATTTTGAAGTGGTGACAAGTAAAAATAACACAGAATGGCTAGAAGCAATGAAAGATGAAATGAAATCGATAGAGAAAATGGAACATGGGAATTAGTAGATCTGCCGCAAAACAGAAAAGCTATTGGATGCAAATGGATATATAAAATTAAATGTAATAATGATGGAACAGTATCAGTATAAAGCTAGGTTAGTGGCACAAGGATTTAGTCAAAAATTTGGAATGAATTACAACGAGATATATGCTCCAGTGGCACGTCATAAAACTTTTAGAGTTATACTATCTATTGCAGCAAAAAGAAATATGTATATTAAACATTTTGATTCAAAAACAGCATTTTTTAGTGGGATTTTAAAAGAAGAGATATATATGAAACAACCAGTAGGATTTGAAGTTCAAGGAAAAGAAGCTAAAGTTTGCAAGTTAAAGAAAAGCTTGTATGGATTAAAGCAAAGTGCACGAGCCTGGAATGAAACAATACATAATGTATTGGTAAAAAATGAATATAAACAAAGTTTGGCAGACCCATGTCTATATAATAAAGAAAAACTAGCTGTCCAACTCAAACAGACTGGAATGAACTGAAAAGAGTAATAAAATACTTGAAGGGAACAATTGATCTACGATTAAAAATTGGGCAGAGGACAGAATCGATAGAAAATCCAGTAGCGGATTTATTTTTTAAATGAATGGAGGCACTATTAGCTGGGCATCGAAGAAACAAGCAACAGTAGCGATTTCTACTACAGAAGCAGAATTTATAGCTTTGGCAGAAGCAAGCCAGGAAGCAGTTTGGTTAAAAAACTTACTAAATGATTTTGAAAAGAAGCAAATTATGTCAACGAAAATTTATGAAGATAACCAAAGTTGTCTAAAAATTATACAGAATGGACAGTATAGTAACAGAACAAAACACATTAACACGAAATATTATTTTTTAAAGGGTTTAAAAGATACAAATATTTTACAGTATATTTACTGTTGTACTGAACTTATGGAGGCAGACATATTAACTAAGCCAATTGCTGCAGTACGTTTTGAGAAATTAAGAACATTAATGAGGAGGAGTGTTGGAATACAATGATGTTTCACCCTATATATTATCTGTTATGTTTTATTTTTTATCTAGTATGTTTGATATTATTAAATACATGATTAATGTCAGTTTTGAATAAAAAATATAAAAATATATTTCTTCAATATCGTCTAGCCCTTCAACAAAAATTACGTATTTATTTTTAAAAGAAAACTATGTAGTGAAAATCTTTCGGTTTTTTGAGCTTGGCTGGTAGTACTAGTCCACTAGAATATACTATAAAATCATGGATAGTGTCCGGTAACCCCAAGGTCATCTATGATCTTTTCATGCCTCAAAATTACGTATTTATTTTTTAAAGGAAACTACGTAGTGAAAATCTTTCGGTTTTTTGGGCTTGACTAGTAGTACTAGTCCACTCGATTATACTACAAAATCATGGATAATGTCCGGTTATCATAAGGTCATCTATAACCTTTTCATACCTCTAAATTACGTATTTGTTTTTTAAAGGAAACTATATAGTGAAAATCTTTCCGTTTTTTGGACTTGACTAGTAGTACCAGTCCACTAGATTTTACTATAAAATCATGGATAGTGTCGGGTGACCCTAAGATGCTGACTGGTTAAGTATTTCTCATAAACTTAAAGATGCTGACCGGTTGAGTATGTATAATAGAAGAGTTTTGCACTCTTCTAGTCTTTATCATAAAATAATAATAAACAAAATACCATCTTATTTGCATCGTAAAATTAATTTTCGAACAGATGTTGATAACTTAAATGTCAGAAATAACGGTACTTTATACCCACCCCGTTTTAAACTTGAAATTTTTAGACGCAGTTTTAGCTACCAAATATACTCTCTGTACAATAGTATTCCCAAATCAATTAAGAGCTAAACAATACAGAATTTCAAGACACGTTTAAAACAACATCTTTTTAATAAGCAGTAAAATAGAATGAATATCTGTTAAGGTTTCCAATCTCATTTATTTATCTACTAGAATGTATATCTATATAAAGAATAGATTAAGGTATTTCCTTTAGGTTAAGTGGAAGAACAGTTTTATGGTGTGAAGCCATATAAACTGAACTTTGACTTTTACTCTTTTGTTCTTACTTATAATTATAGATATATATTATAAAATACCTGTTGTATGCAAGAGAATAATAAAGTCGTTTATTATTATTATTATTATTGTCTATAACCTTTTCATACCTCAATATTAGGTATTTATTTTTTAAAGGAAACTATGTAGTGAAAATATTCCGGTTTTTTGGCTTCACTAGTAGTACTAGTCCACTAGATTATTCCATAAAATCATGCATAGTGTCCGGTGACCCTAAGTTTATCTATAACCTTAACCGGAAGATTTTCACTACATAGTTTCCTTTAAAAAATAAATACGTAATTTTGAGGTATGAAAAGGTTATAGATGACCTTAGGGTCACCGGACACTATCCATGATTTTATAGTATAATGGGTTAGTACTTCTAGTTGACCCCAAAAAACCGGAAGATTTTCAATACATAGTTTCCTTTAAAAAATAAAAACCTAATTTTGAGGTAGGAAAATGTCATAGATGACCTTAGGGTCACTGGACACTATTCACAATTTCATATTATATTCTAGTATACAAGTGTTACCAGTCAAACCCACAAATCGGAAAATTTTCACTGCACAGTTTCCATTAAAAAATAAATAAAGTTATAACATGGGAGCACCAGATACGGGCATACTCCTTTAACAAATATTCGATGGGTGCGGGTTATAGGGAGTTATAGATAAAGAAGAAAATTAAACAGTGACAAATTAATATAGAAGATGAAAAGAAGAATTTGAGGTTAAGCCGAACTTAAAGAACAAAACAAATAAGTGTTAAGGTAAACAAGGGATAGTTTGTGAGTAATGGACGATCACGAGGGGAGAAAAGAATAATAAAACTAGTGAATATATGCGAGGATCAAGTGGCATTAAAAAAGGATTTTGTATTTAAAAATGGGTTGATTAAGGTATGTTCCATATTATTCATGAATATTTCAGGTAGGAGAGGAGAAAGGTTAGAGCCCATAGCTAAAGCTGAAGTTTGTCTATAGAATTTGTTATCACACTCCGGGAAGTCACCCAATTTGACAATCAGTACTTGATCAAAAATTCCCTCGATCTCACTTCTAAAATTGCCAATTCCCCCAACTCCTTCATGTTTTCTCTAGACATTTCTAATTTATTTATTTCCTAGTATCCCCCCGATGGATGTATTACCCTTGTCAATATCTTACTTCGTAATGATGCAGATGACCCCACCAACTCAGTTGTTTTTCTTCAACGTAATCTAAGATTGACTTTATTTTCAGTTCGTCTCTTCTGTCTATGTTCTTTATTCTGTCTATCCTAGTAACTACTTTGACTGCCCTTAGATTCTTCATTTCTATAGCTTGCATTCGACTGTTCATTTTTCTTTCAAGTATCCATTTTTCGCTTCCATATGTGAGAATTGGTCTAAAAACTGTTTGGAATACTGTCATTTTCGTTTTTCTCGAAATCTCCTTGTTAATAAATCCGTTCCTTAGTAAATGATGACCCAATAGGCAGTTGCTTACTACGACACATATGAAATCGATATCTCCGTAACTAAGCGAAAACGGGCTATAGTATCTATGGGAGAAATGATCCCCATCGAATTCTGAACAACTTAATTTTTTACTATGGTCTGTATGTCTGGTTGTAGTCCGCAAAGCTTAAAAATGCCATAATTTTTGAAAGCTTTAATGTATCGACGTGAAATTTTTACCATTTTTTAAGACTGTTAAATGAGTACTACATTCTACTAGAAAATGAGTGAAATCGGAAAAAGAATAAACGGGTTTTCCGGGCTTTTCAAACTTATTTTCTAGTTTCACAGGAAACTCGCTGCAGGTCGTAATTTTTGAGCAAACCACTTCAAATTTGGTTAAAAGATACCTTGAAGTACTGTTATGAAAACTGTTGAAAATTGGAATAATCGGAAAATTTCTTCTGGGTTTTCCCGAATCTCTGAAACCGTGAAATATATTCAAATAAGAAAAATACACAAATGTAGGAATGAAATAGCTCAACAAGTATTATTTGACGAATTTTTCCGAAATTTCTTGAAAAAGTTGGGAAAAAAAAATATAAAAAAAAAAAATTTTCGAAATTAAATTCCGAAAATCACGGAACCGAGAGGGAATGTCGAAAAATGTCAAGACTAATTTTTTGCTGTACTTGAAAAGGTCCTATGAAATGAAAAAAATATGAAAAATAGGGAAAAAATAAGGAAAAAGAGGGAAAAAATATTGGAAAATAGGGAAAAAATCATGAAAAATAGGGAAAAAATAATGAAAAATAGGGAAAAAAATAATGAAAAATAGTGAAAAAAATAATAAAAAATACTGAAAAAAATAGGGAAAAAAAATGAAAAATATGGAAAATAATAATGAAAAATATGGAAAAGATAATGAAAAATATGGATAAAAATAATAAAAAATATGGAGAAAAATAAGGAATAATATGGAAAAAAATAATGAAAAATATGGAAAATAATAATGAGAAATATGGAAAAGATAATGAAAAATATGGATAAAAATAATAAAAAATATGGAGAAAAATAAGAAATAATATGGAAAAAAATAATGAAAAATATGGATAAAAATAATGAAAAATATTGAAAACATAATGAAAAATATGAAAAAAAATATTGAAAAATATAGAAAAAAATAATAAAAAATATGAAAAAAAAAATTAAAAATATGGTAAAAAATAATGAAAAACATGGGAAAAAAAATTATGAAAAATGTGAAAAAAAAATAATAAAAAATTTGGAAAAAATAATGAAAATATACGTGGTTGATTTTCTAAAAATGTCGTTATTATAAAAAACCGTTATCTATGAAACCGTAAAGGTATTGAAAATCGAAAAATTATTAAATGTAGAAATTAAATAGGTCAATAAGTCTTATATGAAGCATTTTCCAGAATAATGTCAAGAAAGTTGAGAAAAAAAAAATAAAATATGAAAAAAAGATATTTTTCGTCTTAAAAAGTTCGACAAGAAAAATATAAGCATAGTCGACGACGTTTCAACATGTGTGCAAAAATGTATCTGCAAAAAAACGCGGAAGGGGGGGGGGGGTTGTAGTCGTCGCATTTACTACACCCTTGTGGTTAGTTGTTCCACTACTATCTATTATTGCTCCAAGATATTTGAAATATGTCACTTGTACGATATTGTTACCTTCTATTCTTATGTTCATTGTTGTTTGTTCCTTTGCTATCATCATTACTTTACTTTTTTTTGTATTTATTTTCATTCCATTTCTTTCCAATGGTTCTGTGTTAGGTATCCATATTTTTCTGTAGTCCTTTTTCGGTGTTGGCCATTATTACTAAATCATCGGCAAAAGCACATTCTCTTATTGCTACTAGTTGTAGTTTTCTCATTAACACGTGTAACTCGTGTGTGTCTGGTTTACTTTCCATAATTATGTGATCTATAAATATATTGTTAACTCGTCTTTAGTTTTGAATTCTTGCGACGTTCTATTATTTTTGTTTACGTAATTTATGTTCTTTCTGTATATACTTTTTATAGCTTGGAAAAGTTCCTTATTGACTTCTCTTTCTTCCAAAATATTCCAAATTTTCTTTCGGTTAACCCCATCGAAGGCTTTTTCCATGTCTATAAATACAAGGTATGTGTTTTTCTTACTGAGTTGTGTTTTTTCTATTTGTTTGGTCGTAAAAATGTAGTCGTTTATACTTCTACCTGTACGGAATCCACTTTGTGATTCATCTAAGGTTGGTTCTATTTGTATTTTTAGCTTTTTTTCTACTATTTTCTCATATATCTTCAAGGCTGTGCTTAACAATGTTATGCCCCTGTAATTATTACATTCTATTTTATCTCCTGATTTGTGTATGGGTAATATTATTCCTCTTTGCAAATCTTCAGGTATTTTGTTTTTTTTCCAGACTCAATTGTATACTTTCAGCAATAATTTTGTTGCCTCTTTACAGCTCCTAATAATCGTTTATTGTAAAAGTTTCTTTAGGATCTTGGTTCTCATCTAGATATTCTATTTTTTCGACATTTTCTTCATTATAAGTTACATCCAGTAAAATTTGAAAATATTCTTTCCATTTTTGCATTACTTCGCTGTCATCTATTAGTATTTCTCCGCTTTAGTTTTTTACTGCTGCAGTGTCTGTTGTTTTTCGCCCTCTAAGATTTTTGATTGTTTTATAAAATAGTTTTTGATTCTAATTTTTCACCAAATTTTTTCCAGCTCGTCTGTTTTTCTCCTTTTATTTTATTTTTTACTATCAACCTTTGATTCTTATATGCTTTATAATTTTCTTCTGTTCTATATGATAAGTGTTTTCTTCATTTTTCTTTTTTCAGTTTTATTTCCTGACTGATCTTTTAATTCCACCATGAAGTTTGCTTTTTGTTCTTATTCACCTTTAGTACGCTACATGCCTCCTTTACTGATTATAGGATGCTTTTTTTAAAGTACATCCAAACTCCTTCTAATCTTTTATCTTTTATGTCAATGATTATATAATTCTCTGTAATTTCTTTATATTTTTTAGCCACTTCTACTTCTCTTAACTTGTAGGATATTATTGTTTCATAATTTGTTTGTCTCAGCTCTAACTCATTTTTAAAGATTTTTTCTTTATCTTTTTTCATTTTTGCGATCACCATATAATGGTCAGTATATATTTCTGGTTCCCGTCTTACTCTAACATCCTTTACTGTATTTCTATTATACTTCTCTACAAGGACATAATCTATTATTGATTGTTCTGTGTTATTTTCCAATTACCTAGTATACTTGTGGCTATCCTTACGTTACGATAAATACTGTTGGTAACAATAAGATTCTTCATTTCACAGTATTCAATTATTCTGAGCCCGTTATTGTTTCTTTTTTCTTCATCATGCTTTCCTACCACTTCAATTTTTTTTTCTTTTCCTACTCATCCATAATACATGAGGGGTTTCGTCCTTTTCCTCACATTTCCTACATAGCGAATCTTCCGATACTCCTATGAGGTGCAGGTGTCTTCTGAGCCCGGCGTGTCCTGTCAGGACACCTAGTGCGGTTCCCGTCTGTTTAGGCATAGTAGCAGATTGTCTTCTATAATTGTTATGGACTGTCTTAGTCCCGGAAGTTAAAACCAGTATTCCATGTGTTTATCCCTTAATTGTCCTTTCAGCATACCCTTTATATCTTGGTAGATTTCCTTCTATGCCTTCATGCCGAGGCACCTATTCAAGAGTTATATTGTTGTTTTCTTCCAGAGCATTTAGGTTTTATGGCAGTCCAATACTAGTTTGGACTGTATTTCCATCCATTGTATTGCTTTAAGGGATGTTTCACTATCTGTGAGTTTACGGATTCTCTTATTTCTAAGATCCTCGCGCAACATCACGTTTGAACAAGCATTTATCGCAGTCATTTTCGCTTGAAAGACCGTGCCATAGATCCCAGGTTTAGAATGCAAGTTCTTCCTGAGTTCATATGATAGAATCCAGCACCTGTGCTGTCTTCTGTTTTACACCCGTCTGTATATCAGACTGATTGATTTTTCAGAGTCCTGACCTCACTCTTTCTATCCCTCTCATGTATTTTTACTGTGAAAGGTTTCACACAGTTGTGACTGACAGGCATTCTGTCGGATAGCATAGTTAGCACCGGATTTTCTCTTAGTTTTTCTGCGATCATGGAATGTTCCCATCCCATGCCGTTTATACCCAGACTGTATGCTGCTGCCAGTGCCTCTTTTCCACTACTAGATGTAGCGGATGAAGCCCCAGCAGAACATCCATAGCCGCAGTTGGCGTTGTTCTAAATGCCCTGCCTTTGTGCCACCATATTACGGAGGCCTAAGTCACCCAATGTATCACAACCCTGGTATAGAGCTAATGCTGCGCCATTCCGGGGTTGAGTTCCCATTTGCACGCCAAATGGGCTCTTAGAGCTTTATCCGTTGCCATATCTATATGGCTAGAGAACGTTAATTTGTTATCCAGGATAACTCGCAAATATTTAACTTCTTTTGTCAGATTTAGTTGTTTTCCCCACATGTATAATCCCTTTATATTCAGGTTTCTTCTCCTTGTAAAGGCAACTGTTGTTGTCGCCGGATTCGTAGATAATCCCTCTTTCCGGCACTATCTATCTACAATGTTGAGTGACCGTTGCATCCTATCAGATACAACGGCATCAGATTTTCCATTTATAATGATAAATACGTCGTCAGAAAATGCTCGTGTATAGATATTTTCTCTCTCTACCTCTCTAAGAAGGTTATCAACCACCAGGCACCACATTAATGGAGAGTGTAGCCCCGCTTGAGAGCGCCCCTTGGTGGCAACCACTTCCCTTCTTACGTTGTAGAGAGTGCTGTAAACATTCCTGTGCTAAAACATGAAGTCCATCCATCTCGTAATGCTCTGAGCGGTTACTATCTCTTATTTCATTTTTTCTATTTTCTTTACTTATTTTCATCTTCATTGCCTTGTCATTTCCTTTATCATTTTCCTTATCTATTTTAATTAGTTTTTTCGCGTAGTAGTTTTAGTTAGTTTTCTAGTTCGTTCTTCATTACTATCCATCTGTGATGATCTGTCAATCACTGTTCTCTTTTGACTGATACTCTTTCCTTCTTCGTCATATTTCATTTCTTTATTGTGTTCACATATGTTCTACCTACATTACTTTGTTATTAGTTTATTGTACCTTATGACTGCTCTATACCCTTGATTCCTAGCTTGTTTTAATTTCGGTATCAACGGTCTTCTTTCTTCTTGTATATTCTTGGGAAAGTCTTCATCTATCCATATTTCTGTTCCTATTAACATTGTTGAATTTTTCAGAATATTGGATCTTATACTTTCTTTTGTTAATTTAATAAATATTGGCATTTTCCTATCATTAGTATATTTTACAATTCTCTTTATTTCATCTATATCCACCTTTTGATCAATCTTAGCGCCTATCCTTTGCATTACTCTGCGTATTTTTTCTTCGACTTCACTCTCTGTCTCAGTTTCATTGTCACTAATTCCTTTTACCACAATATTTTTCTTTAGTATCTCCCATTCTAACTTTACTATGGGCTCTTCCTGTTTTGCTACTTTTGTACTTAATTTTTCATTTTCTACCTTAATCTCTATTATTTCTAAGACAAACGCATTAAATTTTACGTTCATTTGTTTTATATTTCCATCTATTTGTTGGAACATCTTTTCAATTTTGTCCATAACACTCATCTTTCAATAACTTTTTCGCCTTGATATTTAATCTGTCTCTATTATTCAACAGTTAATCGCGTCAAAATCAGACCCCAGTCTACCCATCGGAAGTAAACTTTTATCGATTTTCAAAAATGTCTTTCTTACAGGCTTATCTGTAAGTCTGGCAACACCGGTCAGAGTTCCGTTTATAAATTTTATCTATTATCTATCATCAGCTTATCAGTTAGCATCACTTAGACTTCTTGTATTCACCTACTTTTTTTACGCAACAAGATTGTTAATTTTTCTATTTTTTTACTCCGCGTCAAGTTTGTCACTTAAAGGTCGTTGTCACACCAAAGAGAAGCGACAGCGACACGATGGCCCTAGCATGAAATCCGTCGTGTTTGACCCATGATTTCCAATCACCATCCAAATTGCGTGCCACTTCGTGTCTCCAGGTCAGTTGCAACGGGACATTCAAGCTGTGTGTTCTGTATTATTTTATGTTGAAAAACTAAAAAAATATGATGGCACAACAAAAAATGAACAGGAATGTAATGAAAAATTAGTAGATGCTGTAGAAAATATACTTGCTTATACAATTATAAGTTATCAGAATATTCTCGAATCTGTCGAGTTCCTTAGCAGCAACAAACATTCTTTTTTTGGATTCTTGTAATAAAATAATTAACCCACCATTTTCTTTTCTTAGACTTTCCAGATTTCTTCACTTGATTCACAGCACTGAACTGAATTACTCGTTCTTTCATGGTAAAATGGTATCGCTGTCGCTCCTCTTTGGTAGGACTACTCCATGTCGCCTGCTTGTGTCATGTTGAAATCGTGTTGCTCTTCTTTGATAGGACAAGGGTCTAACTTCACTATTAGCGTTTCGAAGTAATAAATTTCTTCTGTACCGCTCGATTTCTTGGAGTTAGTACAGGAGGAAAGTATACTACTATTTTCGCACTTAACGCAATGTTGCTAACTTTAATTATATTTTATATTATTTTAAATTTTTAAAGACTAATTCTTTACGGCTTTCATTAATTACAAAGGTAAGCGCGTTGTTTCTTTAAATTTTTAAATTTTATGTAAAACAACGTTGTATTACAGACCTGATGATGGCGACTATAGCCGAAACTAGTTGCCAATTCCACTTTTATTAATTTCGTATATAAATATATTGTGGTACTGACTACGAGTTTTATGATCTCAACTAATTAAATTATTATTTAAAAAATTACAAGCATTTTAGTAAAAATTGCATTTTTGGACTTTCTCAGGTTTCCTCTACCATTTAATGAGAAATAAATTCACAATGGGTAGCCCTTAAAATACTTATCTAATATGAATAAATGTAACTATTATTCAACAACTAAGGGATATCTTTTGAGAATTACTATGATCAGTTAAAAGACTTGTGTCTATGAAAATACTCAAATATTCATTTCATTTACTAACCAAACATAACACATGCTTTTATTTTTGATAATCCAAATTTTTTAAGTATTTTCGACGAGTTTCATCCATCCAATAATTATTTCCGCAATCAATTCTGTCTTCGTCTTTTCATCCACTTTCTGGTGGTGGCGTGTTGAAACAATTTTCCTCGTAGTTTTAACACAGTGAGCAATATAATAAACCGGATTATTATATTATATTGTTCATCTATAACTAAATTTGGTGGTAGATCCCGAGAATATGGTACTTTACAAGTGCAAAAGTAGCAAGGTTGAATTTACTATTTTTTGATAAAGAAGCAACAAAATGTTCTAGAAAGAGTTTACTTTAAATAGTATATTGTTTAACAAGTGTTGAAAATAGCACAAAGTGTGAAAAGTGTTTTTCACACGAGTTACACACTATACTTTTCCTACGACTGCCACTTTATTTTCTAAATTTGCAATAAATTTGAATTTATTTTAATGAGAAATGAGAACTACCAGTAGTGACAGTATCCGCATGCTAGATTTCATCTCAATTCGTTGATATATGTTATGTTATTATGAGTAGTTGTATTGTCATTTTACTTTGCACACTGCGTGCGTAAACGTTTACACGCGCTGTTTGAAATTGACGTTTTTCGAGGCAAGTTGACAGTGCGTTTTTGTGTATTTTCTAAGCAGCTAGGAAAAATAATTTTATTTGCTTGAATGAATTAGATATCTGAATATTTTTTACAATTGCGATGAATTTTGCCATATATCGGAGGCGCCATATATTTCACTTCGGGAATGTGTATTAGTAGTTGGATGAAAAACCATTTTACATATTTTTCCCTGTGCTGATTTGTCAAGAAAACTTTTTTGGAAAATTGTATAACGATGTAAGAACAACGAGCAAATCAATATCTTCGTCAACAATAGAAACGAGATCATACACTATGTTAAATGCTGCAGAAGATGTTATTGAGCTTTTTTAAATAAAATTTTCTAATAACTTTCACTGTTTTACTATTTACATAATTTTCTTCTCATAAAATACTACCCCTACAAGAAAAAAACATTAAAATTCCTGGTATATTTGGTAATCTAATAACATTGGAAGTAATTAAAAGTTAAGTTGAGTTAGAAAAAAAATTATATAACGCAGTTTATTTTAATTATTCTCCTTTAGAGAGGTAATAAAACTGCGAAGATGGTATGTTAATAATATTTCTTTTATTTTAAGCACATCCAGGTTTGATAGCATTTTCCCTTTACACAAATGGTAGAAATTTATGCAAAATTCCAAAACGTTCCTTAAACTTGAGTTGCTTAGATGGTATAAGAGTTTTAAGTACTGCATGGGTAGTAATTGCTCATACTTTTTTTACTTACACCTCTGGACCAGTGTTTAGTTCTGAATATAATGAACATGTAAGTAAATATAATGTTTTTAGACAAAATCAACTCTCATTTTACTTATTTTTATATAAAGTTTATTCAGTGACCACTGACCTCTACGTCACCAATGTCGCTTATCGTAGTAGCATATGTAAACCAGATAAGACAGATAATTTGCATCTTAAGTGAATGTTTTAAATAACTTCAACAATCACATCAAATTTATTGACACATATAAAACATTTACGCATTTAAAACAATGTCGCGATATTGTGAGAAATAACAACAGTTTATAATAAGTTGATTTTTTACAAAGATGCCAGAAATACTCTTTTGCCCTTGAGTGCAGTTTTAGGTACGTAATAGATAAAAAAGTGTTTTTTTTTAATTCATCCAAGAATTCATCCTTATGAAAACCTAGCTTAAGAAAAAACATAATATTTGTGAATACAATGTAAAACTGACTGAACTTATTTTCGACATACCCCAATTGTTTGAAATAAGGTTATTTTGTGACGTAGGGGTCAGGGGTTACTGAACAAACTATGTATCCCTTATGGCCCTGTTTATTGTTATCCTGAATATTTTTTAAACTAGTAAACCTTGGATGTAAATTTTCAAGAAATGTGGACGCAAAAAATAATGGTGGAAAAAAATCTGGGAAAAAAGGGAAAAAATTAATTTAAAAGTTTTATAAATATTTACAGTGATAATGCAACAGGAACAGTTAGAAAAGTTGTAGTACACTAAATAAGTTTTTTACATGGTTGAACAGAAAAATAGGGGACTTTTTGGCCTAAATTTCACGGTTACGGAGATATAGGCAAATCACGTTTTTACAAGTATTTATTACTTTCATTTTGTAAATGTGTAGTAGCTATAATTATAAATGCCCTTTTAATGTGACAATTACCTTATATTCCTAATGATACAGTCACTAAAACGTAACAGTTACCGTCAGTGTGTCGCTTGTAGTTACGGCTCAACAG
Source organism: Neocrepidodera transversa (assembly GCA_963243735.1). Taxonomy (NCBI): domain Eukaryota; kingdom Metazoa; phylum Arthropoda; class Insecta; order Coleoptera; family Chrysomelidae; genus Neocrepidodera; species Neocrepidodera transversa. The sequence goes on from OY725341.1 coordinate 33,041,082, forward strand.
GCACCCATAACGAAGTTACAATAACCGATAATTTACTTAAAAAATGCATTTAGAGTAATTTTTACTTTAAAGTCACCACCTTTTAGTAGCGGAAACCATTAATGTTACTAAAATGCGACTATAAAGTAATTTTAACTAACAAGTAACAACTGCTAGTAACTGGAACTTAACTGGGCGCTTTATCATAACTTTATATTTATAGTAGCATGTAAGTTAAAATCATTGTCCCTGGATAGTAGATGTTACCTGAGGATATACTTTGAAGTAGCGGCAACCAAATACATTTGTGGTACTGTGACTTTTGACACCCAATTACTGCTAATATTGACTTCAAAGTTTTTGCTACTTTACATTCGCAAAATTTCCAGAACAAACAATTAGGTTATAAAATTTGCATTTATTTACCATAAAAAGAGTGTTCTTCATTGGGATTGTAAATCGTATACCTAGTTTATTCATCGAAAACTATTAATAATGAAAAATTATCTAGACATTCGAATTTTTAGAAAACTAAACCAATTAAAATATTACTCAGAAGGCAAAATATTATACAAAATTTAAATATTATCTGTAACCCATCTAATATTAAGGGAAAAGAACAGTATTCAGAGGAGACAAAAAGAATAATAGATTTAGATTATGAAGAACATCAGACTAACGATTTTGCCTCATCAGCATATGAAGTCACACATAAGTCATATGTGTGACTTCAAGCGCTGAGGAGAATTGTGTGTTGCTATTAAAGTAATTCTTGTCACTTCGTAGTGTTATGCAGATATGGTTACACAATTAGTCACTATTTTGAAGGTAATGGCGTGGTAGCAATTACTTTAAAGTAACTTTTGCATAGTTTCAAAATTGACTTTAAAGTCGCACTTACTTTAATAGACAATATTTTAAGTTAGAGTTACTAAAGGCAAAGGAAAAATTACTTTGAAGTGGTAGTATTCTCTTTCATAGTCACAACTTAAAATTCGGCCATATTTTTTAGGTTGAATAATATATGCATTTCTTTGAACATAAAAAATTTGATTAATTTTAGAATTCTCATTGGTTTAAAATAAATTCAGTATCCAAAAAGTGGAAATTAATATCAACTTGGGTCTTTGTCAGTGCTTAATATCACTTTTTGTTATATTATTATCTTTTTTGCCAAGAAACTGAAATTTGAGAGGCGGTTTTATTTTTTTAAAGCATTTTAATATTTTACTCAATAAACTACTATTTGTTTAACAAATATATCCCCAAATGGCTTTAAACATGCCATTATAAAAGTATATTTTCACACCTACTATATTATTACTTTAAAGTAACAAAGTCAACCACTTGCCTCGAAGCTATCTTTTTAGGTATCATATCATCTAAACAAGAATTTAATAAAAATTAAATTCATACATATTTAAAAGAAAGAGTCAGGACACGCCCACGTATAATATAGATTAAGCAGTTACTATGCTGCTACGTAGAAATAACCAGGCTGCCACTACTTTGTGACTTTACCAATAGTGGCGGTTGAAGTTCCAATAACTAGCCTGGAACTACTTGGTTACCTGAAAATCATTCCCCACTTTGGTCATTAATACATAGCAGCTTAGTAACTAGGTGGTAGCGGTGGATGGTCACCGTAACATTTGTAGTTACTAGGTTAGTAGCGGTTACGTCTTCGGAACTATAAATGTTAGCTGGGAATAGTAATTTGTTCGTATTTTGTGATTTTATATTCAGAATGACCTGTAAAATAAAAATACCATTATCATGTTTATGAAAATAGTTAAACACACTTTATAATTGAAATAAACTTCAACGTATAAAAAATAGGTTTATCTATTTCTGAAGTTCCAATATATTATATTAGATTATTTGAAATGTATGATACTCTCTTTTTGATTGGATTTCTTCAATTAAAAAATAAAAAACATTACAAAAAAAAAAATAAAAAAGTATAATTTTGGCGCCTTAAAAGCCTTCCTTCGGTTTTCCTCTTTTACCCTTATGTCTTTTAATCTGTTTCTTTCTTTTTTTTCTCTGTATCACTTTATTCACCCAGTTTCCGTCTTCTGTATTTTCCAATCTCTTTCCGTCTAATCTAATATAAACTATTCAGTAGAAATAAAACTTCATGTACCACAATAAAATTAAACAAAAGTTTTAGTGGGCAACTAGTTTCGGCTTATGAGCCATTCTCAGGCCTAGAAACAAATTACCCGGTGTGTAACAAAACAATTGTTTATACAATACAAATTTTTAAACTTACCATATTTTGTTTTAAAGAATTAATTTTAATAAAAAAATATTATACACTTTACATATTATCAAGGGTGAGGCTAGGGCAGGCAGTAGAGTAGGTACATGAAAATATTTGGCGAACGAAAAAAAACAATTTTTTTTTCCTTACGTATACCATCATGTATCCGTTAACGTTCTCTTGGCACGCTGCATGTGCCTTTCCTAAATCAAGAAATAAAAAGTTTTTTCCCACTATGGTTCCATACTTACATGAACCATTAAATACCTGTCTGTTGGACAACAGTTTTAATTTTAATTTAAAATAAAAAAAAAATTGTTTTCGTTCGCCAAATATTTATATGTAGGGTAATGTTGTATAAGAGTACGTATGAGTATAAGAGTACGCACGCTTATTTTTAATACATATCGCCATCTATTAAATTGTCTATGCAGTCAGTTATGTTCCAAATAGCATACGACACTGGATACAAAAATAGAAATCTACATTATCGACACACCTGTTTTAAAAATGGCCGAGAAGTGTTTGCATGGGTTGGCGATCTAATTGTTGGTGCTTGATGATTAGTATTTTGTGAGGTACCTACAAACGTTACAGGTTAGTAAACGTTATTGTATGTTTTTTTTTAAATATTGCTATTGTTTGTGTGTCTAAAATTGAGCAAGAAGTAGGTTAATAATGAAGATATTAAGCAAAATATAAAATTATCAACATATGCACAAGAATACGCAGTAAGCAATGCATAAGAATACGCAGTGCGTACTCTTATAAGTAATAAAGCTCTAGTGAATAAAACATAGAAATCAACGGTTTTTTTCAGATTAACAAATTTGAAATATGAGCCGATACTAAAGAAAAAGTGAGCGGAAGCTAGAGTTCACCGAAGGCAATATGGAATAGATTAGGCAAAAAATTGCAGATGGTTTTAGTAAAAGAAGTATAGCCAGGGAAATGGGAATAAATGAAGCAACACTAAGAAAACGGTTAAAAGCAGGAACCGTCCCCAGCTCCTTATGACGACTCAAAACTGATATACCTTTAGATATGGAGGCTGATTTAACCCAACAAGTAAGGGACCTGGATCTTAGATTTTATGGGATTACCAAGAAAGATTTGAAAATAGCGGCTTATAAGTTTGCCGAAGCTAACAAACTTCAGCACAGGTTCAGCAATATTAAAAAAATGGCAGGTGAGTCGTGGGTAAAAGGGTTTTGTTAAAGACACAAAATATTACTTCGGCAGCCAGAAAAATGTTCAATGGGTCGAATAATGGGTTTCAATAAAAGCCAGGTGGGTCGGTTTTTTAAAAATCTTAAGACCCTTTATGAAAAAAGAAACTACCTACCAAATTCAATATACAACATGGACGAAACAGGGGTATCAACAGTACCTAATAAATTACCCAAGTTTTTATACAGCAAAGGCAAAAAACTGGTCGGAAAAGTAGCTGGTACAGATCGGCAACAGTTCGTTACGGCGGTATGTTGTTTTAGCGTTACGGGGACATATATTCCTCCGGCTTTCGGAATATATCCCTATAATCCGGATCAGTTTAACGATGATGATTTTGCCCCTTCCTGTGTGACAGACGCACCCTTTAATACGCCAGACCCACTCATCACTACGCCAGACGCACCCACTAATACGACAGACGCACCCAATTATACAGAGAATGGCCAGCTCAATGATGAAGTCGTGGTGGAAATAGATGATCCCGAACCTTTCACAAGTATTCCGATACATGCAACACCTTCATATTGCCAGCCTTGATATAGTCTGTAAAGACGGGGTACTTATATCAAAGAATTCGTCTACTTTTGAGGAAGAGGGTTTAAATCGGTCGATTCCAGCTTTAGAAATTTTACCCTTGCCGCAAATAAAAGAAAAACCAAGATCACAAAAATCCTAAATACTCTCTAGTACTCCATTCAAGGATGAACTTGAAGAACTTGCCGGAATTAAGAAAGTAAAAGAAGAAAAAAAATTGAAGCAGCAAAGACAAAACTAGTTGTTACTGGCTCAAATTCTCAGAAAACAAAAAAGTTAAAAAAGAAAATTAATAAAGGTGTCGAAAAGGATGGACGTTGACCAGGATGTGAAGAATTGTACTCAGAATGTTTTGAAGATGATGAATGGATTATGTGTTCTTGGTGTAACAGTTGGTGGCATGAATCTCGCACCACATATGTAATGGGGAACTTTGTTTGTTTTAATTGTTCAGAGTGACGACTTTAAGCAGATACTACGTTTTTCATTTTCCTTTAAGGAATATTTTTTAATTTAGTATTACTTTCAATAAACTTACGTTTTCTATATGAAATCTTTTCATTTTATTAGTAATCAATCAAATATAACATGACGCGCATCCATATTTTAGAGAAAGGTGTAGTGCGCACTCTTATAGATTAGCATGCGTACTCTTATAAATATTTGTGCATAAGAGCACGCATCTGAAGACTTTCCAAAAAATTTGAATATCTCCTTTTTTTCTTATAATGTATAGCATAACATGTTTAAAACATGTTTGGCTGTGACTACTTTATATTATAAAATTTAAAAAAAATTACACTTCGCCTAAAACTGAGAAATTATTTTAGAATTTTCACTAAGTGTGTACTCTTATATAACATTACGCTACCTACTCTACTGCCTACCGCCCCTCACCCTTATTAATATGTAAATTGTTTAACATTGTCTATTCAAATTAATTGTTTAATACAAAATATGGTAAGTTTAAAAATTTGTAGTCTATAAAAAATTGTTTTGTTACACACCGGGTAATTTGTTTCTAGGTCTGAGGATGGCTCATAAGCCGAAACTAGTTGCCCACTAAACCTTTTTGTTTAATTATATTGTGGTACATGTCTTGGAGTTTTATTTCTACTGAATAACTTGACCACATTTAAGATATGGATGACCTCTAAGAATTAATCTAAACTATCTCGTTTTCCTACAGTGCCATTTGTTCCTTGTCTTCTTTGATATACTTTTTGTATTCTTTTAATATTTTATTTTATTAATAAACCTTTTTTTGTATAATTTTTTTATTTTTATTGAGTTTAATTTCCATTTGTTTTTTTTTATAAAAACTATTCAATATACTTTTTTTAACATGTATCATTTTTTTCTGACCATTTTTTGTTTGTTTTTTTTTATATGTAATGTTTATTATTTTGTTATCGAATAAACCCAACCAAAAAGAGAGAGAGTTTCATAAATTTCAAGTAATCAAATATAAAATGGCGCCCAACGTGTAAACAGTACGACTGTCGATACACGTTTCATAATAAATACATAAACTTTTTATCGGATCTCAGCTTCTAATAAAACTAATATTAAATATTCTCCAGTTGAATTTGGATCCCTGTCTCGGCCTTTTCTTACCCTAACTGTCTGTCTCAATTGTCTTTACCTTTTCATTCTCGTCTATTTCGTCTGTCTCTAGTTCACCTTCTATTAATACTTTATATTTCTTGTAAATAAATTATTTGGTTTCTATTTTTCGTTTAACATTTAGTATAACATTCTATATTTGTAGAAACTATTTTCTACCAAATTTTATAAATTTAAAATTAGAAATAACAATTTGAAAAATATTCTGATTAATATATACATCTGTTTTAGTTGCCTTCTTACTTAATGAGCATAATTATCATGAACGGAAGCTTGGCGTGCGACACATTTTTACTTGTTGGAGGAACGTTGGTGACATATGTCTATTTCAAAAAGTTTAAAGGAAAAACTTTAACATTTCCTGGTATTCTTAAACATTATTTTCATCGATATATTCGGTAAGTTACTTTAAAATTTTAACAAAACAAATTTTAATATTAGTTGTTATTATATTTTTAGTTTGACGCCGTCACTGGCGGGTTTAGTACTGGTATATGCAACTGTGTTGCGATATATGGGATCAGGGCCAAAATGGCCGCAGATTGTTAACAATAATGAAGGTTCCTGCAAAACATATTGGTGGTATCCTTTATTATACATCCAAAATCAAATTCAAATTGTGGTAAGTTGTTTATACTTAAATATTTCAATTAACTATCTTGAAAATTTAATTGTATAGTCGTTGAAAAAAATGTTTAATCCCACGTGATCAACTTATGAAAGTAGATATTTTTGAATGAGACTCGACTTGTATTTTAATAGCTTTATTACTTGGATGATACTCAATATAATATATGTGGAATCAATAATTAAAACATTCACGAATACCAAAACTGTCACTGAACATCAATAAATTACTAAACAAATTAAACAAATAATGACATTTCACAAAAAACTTGACCACCCAAGTTTTTTTTTTAAATGGATAAGAAATAATTTCTCGTTACACGCGCTACTTTATGAGCACACACAAAACTATTGTATTTTTTCCACCCTGTACCAATTGGAATCAACATGTGATACATTTTTGGAATCAGCTCAGCTAGAGTAATCCGAACATTGAAACAAAAAGGGGGTGTTCCATTTAAAAAAAATGACGGTGACTCCATTACTCGAAAGTAATTCACCCTGTATATTAGGTTATTATTTTAAAATACGGTAAATTAAAATCAAAAATCGACGTGTTTCAGGATTATTTCTGAAAATGGCCTTTGTATAAAAATGAATTTGTTCCATACTTTTCGGACACACTGTATATTAACAGACAAGACAAGTGACATTATATCTTTTTAGCGACTGGATGAATTTAGGTCACTAAAATCTTTTAGATCTAATAACCTTTTTAATTTTTCAAACAAGTATTTGGTAATCCTTTTGTCAATATGTCACCCTGGTGATTTTCACTACTTATATACACTAATGATATAATACCGTTTTAATAATAGTCATGAACAAAATTAAACTTAAGATCTATATGTATAACACAGCGGTTGTTTGAGAAGGATTCTCAATTAAAGCTAAACATCCTTGATTATCTTCGTGAAATTAAATATTTTCTAAAATAACACCTAAATCTAAAAACAACTTTCTTAACCACAAACAATCAGATACGGCTGTCCATAATGCAATTAGCTCTGCTTCAGTGGTGGACAACGACACAAAATGTTGTTGCTTTATAGCCCACATTAGGGTATTATTAAAATTTTTGAAAACGTAACCTGTTACTGACTCTCTATCTTGTGTGTCACCTCCAATTATATTATTTAAATCTGGCCCTGCTACAATAATCTACATACAAAATTAAATGAATTCTTTTAGTTCTGTTACATGGTAAGTACAAGAAACAATCGTTTTCCGATTTTGAAAATCCAATTTCTAATAGAAAGGAATTTATTTCCCCATTCCAACATTTTGACTTATTTAATTATTTGGACTTTATTCATGTCATATTTCGTTCCTTGTGGATTGAACGAATTAAAAATATTTGTATTCATAACTGTTGAAAGAATACGAGACTGCGAAGTGATAAAACATATTCCAAGACACCGAAGGACCAAACTTCTTAGGTAGAAGTTAAACCAATGTTAATGTTAAAATAAAAGTAGTATTTGAAATTGGAATGTAATATTTATTCTATTTTTTTTAAGTACAAAACATGAACAGCAAAAATCATATGAATCCTTTATGCATTCATGGGTTAATTTTTACTTAATACGTATTTTGTTGAAAGTTTTTATTATTTTTATAAGTCCGTGGACTTGAGCATTTATTAAAATTTGATTTATTATTTATGCAAAATATAGAACTTGAGTTTGTTTTATAAGCAAAATTTTATGCTTTTTTTATTAGCAATTATGTTTGATTTTCTGAGATTTCTGACAATTTTTTTTTAAAAATACTGGAAGGTGTCGAAAAGCTGATGGTTTAATTTCTATAATAATTATTTATTAATTGTTTTTATTTATTATTATATATTTTTTATTAAAATATTTGAATTGTCATAAACTATCATCTATCAACGGGAACAGTTTACAAATAAAAATATCTTTTTACCTCTCGCCCTTCAGATAAGAGAGGTATAGGAATCATGCTAAAAATTGGGTAGTGAGTTTTCAATGGATAAACACGTTTTAGGGTCCCTAGAATACGATTTTAATATTTTCGCGATGATGTCTGTGTTTGTGTGTGTTAGTGTGTGTGTGTGTGTGTTAGTGTGTGTGTGTATTTGGATGGATGTTGTAGTAACGATAACTCAAAAACTACTAAATAAAAAAATTTGAAATTTTGCATACAGGATTCTGATACCCTAGATTAGATCTGATTAGATTTTGGTGCCAATCGCACAACCGGAAGTGGCAGTTGCTATGGGTTATGACCCCATTATTATACAAAACGGCAATAAAGTTTTACACATCTATTTTGTATACCCTATAGTTTATTTTCATCTCATTAAAATTTTCGAAACTTTTGCCATTGTTGCCAGATTTACAAAAATTTATTTTTTTTTCATACTTTTTTTTGTCAACCTGTAAATTTTTGATTCAAAAATGGCGAGAGGTCATGTGCTGGCCACATCAGATTTTTTCAGCATATTTTTATGGTTTTGATTATTAATCAAGTAAATAAATATTTATTTATTTCACGCTCAAAAGAGATACATGAAATTTTTGAAAGATTCTGTAAAAGATGTTTTTATTTTTAGAAAAAACATTAAACTTCAGTAAGTACACTATTTAAGCAATAATAATTGTTATATTATGTATGCAGTAATTATGCAACATAAGCAGTAATTATGCGAAAAACATTAAACTATTTTTCCACACTCCAAAAGAGATACATGAAAATTTTGTAAGATGTTTTTATTTCTAGAAAAAACATGATACTTAAATAGGACAACCATTTAAACAGTAAAAACAATAATTGTGATTTTTATGTGCAGTAATTATTCAATATAAGCAGTAATTATGTGAGAAACATTAATTATGTAATTTAGATTAACTTTTTTTTACATTAATCTTTTGTAAGAGTAATAGCTTTTTTTTGTTTAATAGCAAGAAAATGAGACTAAAAACAATTTTTTGAGGTATGTTGTACCTAGAAATATTTTTTATCAACAATATGAAAAATATTATTGAAATTAAATGTTGAAATGAAAAGTTTTATAAATCAAAAAACCAACCTTTTTTGCTCAAACACACACTAATAATGATACCTGATTCTTTTCCTAAAGAGACTAGAGGTTGCCTTTTGTCTACTTGAAGACCGACGGCTTGCTGAAACTTGTTAAAACTTGCATATTTTCCAAAAACCGGCTCGAAGGACCATGAACGAATTATGAATATTAGTATTCATAACTATTGAAAGAATACTAGACTGCGAAGTGATAAAACAAATTCCAAGACATCGAAGGGCCAAACTTCTTAGGTAGAAGTTAAACCAATGTTAATGTTAAAATAAAAGTAGTATTTGAATTAAGAATGTAATTTTTATTCCATTTTACGAGTACGAAACATGAAATAGCAAAAACATAAAGCGGCACATTAAATTAAATTATGAAACCGAAACATGAATATTTGAATTGTACTTAATCACTTCACTCACTATAAAAACTATTTACATTTTTTATTATGAAAACTCAGAAAACTTTTTGGGTGCTGTTAATTACGCACCATTTTACTTATTTGAAGAAACTTGTTTGCTCTATTGAATGCATGACTGAATTGGTTCACTCTAAATGCGAGAGACGAATGTCTACACTCTCAATTTTAACGGAGATTAGGGTTGGTGGTTTTTTATTGGTAGGAGACATGTGACGTGGTATGTACATAGCCTTGAATTCAGAATCTTAGCGGGAAGAAATATATCATATTTTTTGTCTCTTATAATGAAGGAATAATATAAGAGAAAGATAAGCTTACATAGCAACAGTCGCTTATGTATTTTGTTTTTGTTAACTCTAATTTGCAAGTAGACAGAAAAAAGTCTGAGAGAACGACTGAATAATATTGTGTTGGTTATAAATCTATTTTTAGATTATAAAATATTAAAATATACAATAATAGACATTAATATGAACTGGAAGAATTATATTATTAATTTTAAAAGAAATATTAATTAGTTTGTATTTTTTGGATAATATTCCAGTGAAATTTATCCATGAAAAATATATAAACATATTATCGGTTAGCGTACCATTTAAAAATGCTGACTTTACGTCTAGCGGTCGAAAATAAAATTATTCTTGATTTTCAACTATTAGTAGCGTCCTTATAGTAATAAGTTTTGCGACAGGTGCATATATTTCACTTAAAGTATTATTTTCTTTCTGTGCGAACCTCTAACTACCAGTCCTGCTTTGAATGTATTTTCTTCCTTCCCTTCTATGCTTTTATAACTAAAAACCCACTTAACCATTTTACCCTATCCAGTCTTCCTTTTAATTCATTAAAACAACTCGGGACATCATCTGTGTAGCTATAAGCATCAAATGCCATATATAACTCAAAATCGTAAAACTTTTGTGAAACTTTAATATTTCGTTTTTTCTCCTTATTCTCTAATACTATTACGTCATTTTCACTTTCACTTTTAGAACTTTCATTCTCAATATCTATATAATATTCCTGTACCTTCATAACCTCACTTTTATTTTTATTTTCCTAATATTCATCTATTTCTATTATTTTTCCCTTAAAATAAAAACTACTTTCATCGAACTCAATATCTCTATTTATTATCAATTTTTGTTTTTCTATGTTCCACAACCTATATCCCGTTGGTGCATACCATAACATTATTCATTTTTCTGTTTTAAAGTCTAACTTTCTTCTTAATTCTTTCGGTATGTGCATCCAAATATTCTACAAATTTTTTTTCATTAGGTTTAGCCTTATTCCATGTTTGCGCAGGTGTGATATTATCTAGATTACCTGAAATACCCCTATTTATTACGTAGTTTGTGGTGAGTATTGGCTCTCCCCAACAGATATTATTCATCCCTGAATCTGCTAATAACGCTCTCGCCCTCTCTAACTAAACTCCTATTTTTCCGTTCTGACTTTCCGTTTTGTTGAGGCGTGTATGCGACCATATAATCCAAAATTATGCCCCTCTGTTTGCAGAATTTTACAAATTCATTTGTTGAATATTCACCACTGTTATCGCATGTAAGCTTAGAGATTCTACTATTAAATTTAGCTTCTACCATTTTTCCATATTCCATAAATATTTCCAACACTTCACTTTTCCGTTTCAATAAATAGACGGCTGTGAAGTTTGAGAAATCATCCATATTACACAAAGTATTTTTTTCCATCATATGTCTCAGTTGTTATCGGTCCACATAAATCAGTATGTATTATTTCTAATATTCTTTTGCTCCTTGTCCTGCTTACAAAAGGAAACCTAGTCATCTTCCCATTTATACATGGCTCACAAAATTCAACTTGTACATTTACATTTTCATCAATACCTATGACCATTTTTTGTTTTATTATTTCCTTTAACCCTGTATAACCTATATGTGCATAGCGCCTATGCCACTTTTTAAATTCATTAGTTTTACTCTCAACGTTCATACATTCTGGAGTTAAATTTTCAAATGACGTTTCATACAGATTTTTCCTATGTCCTATTCCTATCAATCTATCCCTACTATCTTTTAATTTTAAATCCCCATTTTCAAAATTAACTTCTATGTTTGACAATTCTAACCTTTTCTCCGATAGTAAATTTTTCCTAAGCTCAGGCACGAAGGAAACATTTTTGATGGTACACTTTGTTTTTCCATTTTTCAAATTACTTATTATTTTTATGTTACCTACACCTATAGCAGACAAATCGTTATTATTTTTTGCTTTTGTTATTTTTATTGGTTTTTCTAAGATTAACAAGTCAGTAAAAAATCTTTTTTCATTGACCATGCGATGTGTATAACCAAAGTCAACAAAAAACCTAATTTCATTTTCATCATAATTTATTTTTACATTTTCATTTAACCCACCCACGAAACATACGCTACTCACACTTTCGATTACTTGTATCTCCTGACCTTCATCCTGTTGAGCATAATTACTTCGATAATTATGATAATTATTTTGGTACCTGCTTCTACCTCCTCTGTATCTTCCCCTAAATTGGCTTCGATGCCTGTTGTTAAGGTATCCTCTGTTTCCTGATCCTTCTTCCATTGGACATTCTCGTTTAAGGTGGCCTGATTTTCCACATCTGAAGCATCCAGTTCTATTTGTTGCTGAAAAAGCATAAGTGGTGTCATGTTCCGTTCCTCCTGATAATTTTCCTTTTTTCCTATTCCCCTTAAAGTTTCTTTTTCATCATATGACATGTGATTTTCGAAATATTTTCAATCGCAGTAACTACAGTCTCATATAATTTAGGTAGTCCTAGCAAAATATTGCAAACTAGGTCTTGGTCATTTATCTCGTTTCCACATTTCTTTAACTGCCTGGTAACTTCTTCAAAATCTTTTATGTATATATCCAATGTTTCGCCTTCTTTTAACTTCGTCGATGGTAGCTTTTTCTTTAAATAAAGTTGACCAGGTAGCCCCTTTTTCTCGTATTTTTCCTTTAGTATTTAACACATTGCATATACTGTCTTCTTACCCCTTAGACTTTCTATTTGGTCGTCGTCTACGCACTGTACAATTATTGATTTCGCTTTAGCGTCCCTTTGGGCCATTTTTCCTTTTTATTTCACTTTTATCCTCAAATATTATTTTTTCCTTTTATGTGACAATTTCCAACTAACTTCCTTTATAGAGAGTCTCCTGGGCCCACAACCTTTTGAATGAGACTCGAAACTTGTATTTTAATAGCTTTATTACCTGGACGATACTCGATATAATATATGTGAAATCAAAACACTTAAATCTAACCTTACTTACTCTTAACCTCGATTTTGTTTTTATAATTTTCTTAAATTTGGTCAACAATAATTTTATTCCATTTAGTGTACTTTTCAGCATGCTAGGGGGAATAACATTATGTTGTACCCTAGACTAGTTTTGTTACATGTTGTGTCAGATTCAAGTGACCATAAAACGTCCATATCCGACATTGAAAATGACCAGTCACCTCCAAGACAATCAAATATTGATTATGTAATAGCAACAACCCTTAGGTTTTAGGCCCCACTACTACCATCGAAACGAAAGAAATCCAATATAAAACAGGTTTCAGCAGCCCTAAGGGACTTGAAGCAAATTGCGAGCGACGTTACTAAACAACCTCCTGTCGAAAATGAATTTCTAATTTTTGGCTACAATGCGGCAGAACAATTATAAAAGTTAACAACAGAGTCAATGCTTTAGTAGCCTAGGAATAAATACAATCTCTTTTAACGCAATTTAGAATACGCGAAATACAAAGCGTTTCTGCCATAGCACCCGCACCAAGAATTTACGTAGTTTAGCATTATGCTTTTACACCAATGTCTTGCCAGTCACCTTCTTCATATTCAGACAGTAACGAAGCTCAGTTGCCTTCTACATCATAACATCAGGCAAAGTCAGATGTTCGGTATAATGAGTAGTGTACTTTTATATTAAAATAACTATAATTATTATCACAATAAAAAAAGCAAATAATACAAGTATTTTTCTTATCTTGATATATTTCTGTAGAGCTGCATAAATAGCATCACACATCTCTGGAATAAACTTCGAAATGACTGGTCTGGACACGCGAAATTGTATTTGCAAAGTTCTCAAGCTATTTCCAGTTGCTAAATACGATAAAGTTATTTCCAATTTTACTCTGGCCGAATAGCTTTTCTCATGAGGGTGCCAGACTTTGTTATAGAAGGACCAACCATATGCAATAGTTGGTCAAACTGTTGCTTAGACATTCACATGCAGTTTCTATATTCCTCCAGGTCTTCATTAGCCAGTTCCTTCAGCAACAAAAAAGAAAATCCATGAGTAGTTCTACGAGCTAACCATTTTCTGATCCATATTCGCTTCTTTTTGTTTTGTTCACGTTCTATTATTTTACTAATTTCTTCGCATAACAAAACTACACACTCTTTTACAACCGATCTTAAACGCTTTCGTTTAATTAGCGCCATTTTCATTCCGCTACTTAAAGTGCGAGCTAAAATACCATAAAATACTAAACGGTAAGTAACTAAATCTTAGTAACTTGCTTTAGTGACTTGTTTTAGTGACTTGCTTTAGTTTCTTGCTTTAGCTACTATCCACATGTAAATTCGCCTTTATTGGTAGTAACTAGTATAAGAGCTCAGTTAGTGTCAAACATGAAGGAAAGACTATTGTTTTTCGGTCTTATTTTGGAGAGGCAAGAACAATTAAATTGATATCAGATAAAACATTTAATTTTGCATAGTATAAATTCAGTTATAAAGCCATACATCGTTACTTGAGAGGGAAGGTCAATGTAATTTAAGTATGTTTCAAACAAATAATAAGAATAATTTTATATTCTTCTTTTTAATATTGTATGTGACATTTTTTTATAACAACTTGATAATAATTATTCCTTTCTCTAAATTTAATTATATTTATAAATTTAGATGAGACCCAGCTCACTTATCAAAAAAATACGATAGGAGTAAAACAATTTAAATATTTTTTTCGCCTACCTTATGTGAAAATATGGCCGAAATTAATGTTTATCGTCCCTTGGGATGCAAAAGTCATAACACGGTTTTGTAATTTTTCACCATATCTAGACACTTTTAACTGTCACTCGCGTACTTTTGACGTTTCACAAAAAAATTTCATTAAACGTCAGTGTAAATTAAAGTCTGAAATCAAGACAACAAATCTGTAAAATATTTTTGTTATATTTTCCTTTTTTTCGTTATTTTTGTAGGCGAAAAAGAGTTTTGTGTCACACATGCAAAAAACGCTTTAACAGCCCTTAGCTATTATCTACCCTAACTTCGCCACGCTCGCTCGTGCATCTAGAGTTTGTTTAACCTCCAACCTAACCTAACCTAACCTAACCTAACCTAACCTAACCTCCATCATGGAATGGATGAGACGGAATTATGACGTCATTGACGTATTTCTTAACTAATTCAGATTATTTATTACTTTTGACAGTTAAGTTGTCATATTTTGATTTGTTGAGTATTTTTGATTATTTTCGCCTTTTTCAATTGATTGTTCATTGTCAAAATGCCTTCCCGGTATAATGAGAAAGAGCAAACTTTAATTTTGAAGTTGATTAATTACTTTTCAAGAGAAAGATATGCTGGAAAACCGCTTTTACCGTTAAATGCAGTCTACAACGTAAGTATCTACGTGTATTATGCAAAATGTAAGTATTTATTAATTTGATTTTATTAAATTTTATAGCGTGTTACTGATGCTCTAGACATATCTATTAGAACCGTTCAAAAAACAGTTACTAGTGGAATAGAAACAGATAAAGACTACAAAAGCACTGTTTCAGGCACACAAATCAATTAATCAATAATAACTGGGAAAATGAAAAATGCATTGATGCATCTGATTTTCTTCCTGTTATCATAATTCTGAATGAATCGGATTCCCAGAGTGATGATGAAGATGATTTTGTCAGTGATGAAGCTTAGATTTTGCATTTTATTTCATTACATGCTATTTTAGTTTACGTTTCTTATCCGTTTTTAGTTCCTTTTTCCTATTTGTATTGGGAGTTTTATCAGAAATAAATTCATTTATTGCCTGTTTTCTCCCATACATGTGTTTTTTTTTCATTTTTTAGGAATACGAAAGTATTTCTCACAATGACACAGACAATAATTAGTATACAATTTTTAAAAATATGAATAGTTGTATGTCCAAACTAGAAATTTGAAACAAATCAGTTAAAAAAAAGGAGGTTACAAGTTAAAAAAATTACTAAATATGTAAAAAGGTACGCAACCCATAAAGCAAAATACAATTTTCGGCATTACCAATTTATTAATACAAACAAACCCACCTTAACATGGGTCATTGAAAACAATGCTTAACATATGTTATATTTTAATTTTGAGGTTATGTGTAAAATGACATTCAAATAATATACGACAAACGTAAAACAGTGGGATACGTCACCGATTATGACGTAACGGGAAAGGATGGTTAAACAAACTCTAATAGCCGCGGGTTGTTAAAGATCATTTTCTGCCTTTGTGACACAATATACTATTTATTTATTAAATTTTTTTGCAGTGCCTTGGACATGCTTGGTATTTGGATGTAGATATGCAATTATACATTTTTTCGCCTTTGATATTTTGGTTATTATCGAAATATACAAAAACTGGATTACTGTTATTGATTTTTGCAACATTATCATCGATATTTCTTTCTTTTTTAATAGCATACGAAAATGAATTAACAGCGATACAAACTAGTGCTTTTCCTAAGTAAGTTAGATATTTACAAAAAATAATATTAGCGATTGGTTACAAGAATCTTTAACTAGACAAATATTTTAGGGTATCATATTTGGAGTATTTAAATAAATATTATATCAAAACACAAACGAGGGCGGCTCCATGGATAATTGGAACAATATTGGGATATATTTTAACACAAAAAAAGTATACAAGCATTCGTTTATCAAAAGTAGGTTTTCAAACATAATTGATAATTTTTAAAAACATGTTTAATTTTTTTTTAGAAAATTACCATTCCTTTATGGACTTTAACATTCAGTATTATTCTTTTATGCATTTTTGTGGGATACAGTTTAGGAAGTAGTGAATACTATAGAGTTACAAGTGCATTCCATATTGCTTTGCCCAGGCCTTTTTTTGCACTTGCAATTGGATGGATAATTTGGGCTTGTTCAACAAATCATGGAGGTAACAAAACAATAAATTTAAATATATATATAATTTTAATAAATAGCTAAAATTTATAAAAATCTGAAATAGAATCGATAGTTCAATACGAATGTTCATGTTTTTTGAAAATTTGCGAAAAACACGGATATTATTGGATTTTACTAATAATGACATAACCACGATTTTTTTTTGTTTGTCTTCCAAAATTTATGGCAATTACGCAGGATTTTTTGTTTTATCTTTGTGATTTGTGCGAGATAGTATAAGGAATGCATATTACAAGGTGAATAATCATAAAGAACAACATCGAAAGATAATATTTCTGATTTCGAATTCCGACTTTGCACACTTTAAAAATGTTACAAGATCCGGATAAAAAGTCTGTTTTTTGTTAATCAGTGTCGTTAGCGCTTCGTATATAATAATTTTTATACTTACAAACAAAAGTGTGAAATACACTAAATACAAGATTTTTTATTATCATCAATGTCGACATCTTAAGCAATTGTGAAAATTTGACAATTTTTCTATATTTTATATCAGATATACATTATTTTGTTTTTTCGTTTACTTGCTATTAAATTAATTATTTTTATGACATTTAACGATTCAATCAAAATGATTATATCTTTAAGTTCAATGGTTTTCATTTACAGGCCAATAAACAATATTAATAAAATAAATCAATTGTTAACAATAGGGAAAATTATTAATAAAACAACCTGTAAATTTATTTTAATATTGTGTGAATTTTTGTGTTTTATTTTTTTTTTAATCAAAAATGAAACACTTTAAATTTAGGTTGAATTTATTCCCATTCTCCTACTTCAAGGGATTATAATATTATAACCGCTCTTCCAGCGAAAGAGGAAAAGTGTCTTCGGTTGTCCTGGTCTCAACCTTTCCGGCCCTCGGCTACGACTCGAGTGGAGACGGGTGTGGATCAAACTTAAGAAAAAATCCAGGATACTGTTATTATAATTATGGGCGCCAGCTAAGTTAATATACCCCTCATGCCTTCTCCGTAGTTTCTACCCCAACCTAGCATGGATAGAAAGCATAGAATAAAAGACACAGTCCCGTTGGAAAAAAATTTTAAATGAAAGAAATAATTTTTAAATGCATTTTTCAAAAAGCTAGTCTATTGTCAATTAACTATTTTTTTTATACCTCCGTCCTCTTTGAAAGCTCGATATTTTTTTAAATAAACACCCTAAAAATGTTTCGCCTCTTGGAGTATTCTCTATGAGTGTACTCAATATGATGACGCTATAAAATTATTTAAAATCGGTTTATATTGTTTATCACGAGTTTTCTAAGTTAACCAAAAATTGAAAATCGTATAATTGTTGTTAAAATTTTTTTTCTCATATGCTATGGTATAGCTATTTTTATATTTGAAATAAGGATTAAATTATTGTGGGTAAGATTTTTCAACGCTATTTGTTTATAAATTGTTTATAAATTATTTATAAACAAATAGTTTAATTTAATATTTTTGAAACTTTTTTGTCATTCTATTGTTTGGGGCCTATGATTAAAAAAAAATCTTAAAAAAATTATCATATTATTTATAATAGTTTTTTTTATATTTGCATTATTTATATAATTAGTTAAGAAATAATTTTGTCTTTAAAAATCATTATTGATGGCTCATAATACAACTAAATAGTTATTTGTATGCCTAGGCCGCGATATACCCTTTTGGCGGACCAAAAGAAAACTTATCGCCGAGGCCGCTTGCGGTCGAGGCAAGATAATCTTAAGGTCGCCAAAAAGTTTCGCGGCCGTGGTATACACACTATTTTTCGTGCAATCGTTAAAATTATGAAATTAGATCATTGCCAATAAATATTATATTGCTTTAAAATCAACAGCAGTTCAATTTCATTAACAAAATCAAAGCTGCTATGGAAATGACAGTGTTTGAATATACAAAATATTTTGACAGTTCTCGACAAAACGCAAATATGGTTGACATTGATGGTGATATTTCAGTATCTTGTTGCTTCAACTTCTAGAGTAATAAAAGTAATAATACAAACTGTACAATTACAATTAATATCTTGAATAATATAAATATGTATTTGTTAATTTAAAAATTAATAATGTGTTTAATAAAAAATAATTACATTGTTAGTTTTATATTGTAGAAATGTGATATTTGAAAGTGACCTTTGCTTTTTCGGCCGTATACCATGGGCAACGGCTGCGAAATTGAATTTCGCGGCCGCTGTGGAGAACGCGAAGTACTCACTTCGCGTACGATTGCACGAAAAAATATGCAATCGTACGCGAAGTGAGCACTTCGCGTTCTCCACAGCGGCCGCGAAATCCAATTTCGCGGCCGTTGCCCATGACAAAAGCAAAGGTCACTTTAAAATTTCACATTTCTACAATATGAAACTAACAATGTTATTATTTTTTATTAAACACGGTATTAATGTTTAAATTAAAAAATACTTACATATATTATTGAAGATAAATATTAACATTAATTGTACAGTTTGTATTAGTACTTGTATTTACTCTAGAAGTTGAAGCAACTTGATACTGAAATATCACTGAAAATGTCATTGAGTTTTGTCAAGAACTGTCAAAATATTTTGTATAATCAAACACGGTCATTTCCAAAGCAGCTGTGATTTTTTTAATTAAATTGAACTGCTGTTGATTTTAACGCAATAATATATTTATTTGCAATGATCTAATTTCATAATTTTAACGATTGCACGAAAAATAGTGTGTATACCACGGCCGCGAAACTTTTTGGCGACCTCAAGATTATCTTGCCTCGGCCGCAAGCGGCCTCGGAGATAATCTTTCTTTCGGTCCCACAAAAAGGTATTTCGCGGCCTAGGCATACAAATAACTATTTTTTCATCAATAATTTCATTGTTTATTTGGTTAACAATTTGTTATAAACAATGTTTGACTGTAACAATAATTTTTTCTAATACTACTAAAAACTACAAAAACAACGATATGCAACAATATGGCGAAAAAAGCTTTTTTCTATTTTTTTTTTTTTGAAAATCCAATGTAAAATACAGAAAAAATTTTTTTCTCAACTTTGTTGCATATTGTAGTTTTTGTATTTTTTAGTAGTATTAGAATAGTTATTTTTCTACGATCGTGCAAAAAGTGACCACTTTTTGCTCTATCTACCGTGTTAAAAGTATAACTTTTGTGCACTAGTGCATAAAAGTAAATATGCACTTTTTGCACTAGTTACACGAATAAATATTGTGTAACTAGTGCAAAAAGTGCATATTTGTTGCACTCAGCATGATTGCAGCTCGAGACGAAGTCGAGAGCTGCAAACCATGCTTCATGCAACAAATATGCACTTTATGCACGTGTTGCACACAACATTTTTTCTACGATCGAAATAAATATGACATTTTTAACAGTTTTCAAAAAAATAAAATTTGAACTGACAATTTGAAATTAATTGCAGAAACTATCACAATCAATCTGACAGTGACAGTTCAGGCCACATCCATAGGTCAAATCGGTAGACATGAAACGATTTTGGTTAATCAAACGGATTTCTATTTATAAAATGACCACTAAAATTTGCTTGTTGATCGTTTGTGATCTTATTTGAGATTGAATCCATTGAATCACGGATAATATAAATAATTTAGCTGATATTATTCTAAGTACCTATATATATACTTCGCTTTATGTAAATTCATCGAATTTTTTTTTTTTTATTTAAAATTTACTTTTATGCACTAGTGCACAAAAGATTTACTTTTATGCACTAGTGCACAAAAGTTATACTTTTAACACGGTAGATAGTGCAAAAAGTGGTCACTTTTTGCACGATCGTAGAAAAAAATTATTGTGACACTCAGATATTGTTTATAACAAATTGTGAACTACATAAACAATGAAATTATGAATAAAAAAAATTTTTTTTAATCGTATTATGAGCCACCCATAATGATTTTTAAAGACAAAATTATTTCTTAACTAATTATTTAAATAATGCAAATATGAAAAAACGATGATAAACAATAAGAAAAATTTTTTAAGAAAAAAATTTTTTTTTTAAATCATCATTGACCATAAACCATAGAATGGTAAAATTTTTTTTTCAAAAATATTAAAGTAAACTATTTGTTTTTAAACTATTAATAAATACCAAAGTATATGAGAAAAAAAAAGTTTAACAATTTTACGATTTTTCATTTTTTGTTAACTTAGAAAACTTGTTATAAACAAAACAAACAAATTTTAAATAATTTTATAACGTCTTATTGAGTACACTCGTAGAGAAATTTTTTAGGGCGATTATTTAAACAATTATCCAGCTTTCAATGAAGAAAATAGTTAATTAACAATAGACTAGCTTTTTGAAAAATGTATTTAAAATTTTTTTCCAACGGGACTTTGTTTCTTCAAGTGTTAAAATGACACCATAATTTTTTCAAATTTTTAAATCAATGTTTAGTGCTTTAAAAAAATTATTTTAGATGCGGTAGTCACTACAGAGGCGGCATACTCATCCCAAAACGGTTGCGCAGAACCCAATTTTCAGCCACAAAATAAAGTTATGTTACGTTTTTTTGTACCACCCTGTATTTTCATTATTCTTCTATTCAATAGATTATAGTTTCATACTCGCTTGATATCCCCTTCTTATTTCCTCGCGTCATGCCCCTCTCTTCTCTTGGTATTCCTATAAAATACCTTTCCCATGCTAATAATGTTATTCTCTTTACCTACTTAGTCAAAATAACTGACTTTATATCGTTCGTGTTGCTTACTGAAGATTTCTTCTTTTTTCTCAACCTCATCTTATAGGAGTTTTTTTTCTGGGCCAAAAAGTTTTTTTCCTGGGCCAAGAAGTTTCTTCCTGGGCCAAGAAGTTTTTCCTGTGAAATCAGTTTTTATCTCTGAACTACAGCTTCTTCAGTTTCTCCTTTGGATTAAATCTTGGACCACAGTTTCCTTTGAAGAAGGAGGATAAGAAAAACGCAAGACAAGCCAAGTTTTTTTTTAAGAAAAGAAAAAAAATTTCTGGAACTCTATTTTATGAAATTAACAAATATAAAGTTTAATTTGATTATAATTTCCTTAACCCAAAAAAAAGAAAGGACGGATTTTGAAATGTATCGTAGTTTTTTTGTTCAATTTTTTTTTATTTTATATTCTACTTCTGATACTGGGATGATATACTAAGTACAACTGACTCGCAAAACGCTTACAATATCTTTTTAGATAAAATACAAACTTGTTTAAATAAATCTAATAAAACTAAACGTTCCACTGAGAATAGAAATAGGAAAATTAGGCCATGGGTCACTGATGATATTATTTCTTCCAGTAAAGAACCGTTTGAAAAAAAACTTAATAAAAAATTATTCCCACGCTTTAGAATCTGAATATAAAAAATACAGAAACAAACTAAAAACTTTTATTGGAAAAACAAAAAATGATTACTATAGTAGCAAAGTGGAAGAGGCGAACAAAAGTTATAAGAAACTTTGGAATATTCTAAACAATATAACAGGGTATGAAAAAAAATCAAACCAAATCGAGAATTCCATTATCATAAATGACCAAAACAAACCTATAAGTAACAATAAGGAGAAGCAACTAGTTTTAATAATTATTTCATAGGCCTCGGCGAAAAAATGTCTGAAAAATTAAGCCAACCTGTTCTACCCCATGATTTCCTAACATTAAATAAAAATGACTCATCAATATTCTTAAAACCAGTTACTGAAAAAGAAATTATATTATTAATATCTCAATTAAAAAACAATTGCGCTCCTGGAACCGGTAAAATTTCAGCAAAAATTATTAAACAAATTCATAATTACATTAAACTACCCTTAAAACATATAATTAATCTAATTTTTAAAACTTCTAAAATACCTTCTCAATGGAAAGAATATGTTGTAACCCCCGTTTTTAAATCCGGAGATACAACACAACTAAATAATTATAGACCAATATCGGTTATCAATAATTTCGCTAAAATATTTGAACAAGCTTTGAAACACAGGATTATTAACTTTTTAAACGCTCACAATATTATTACAGAAAAACAATATGGATTTATTCAGTGGTCAAATACCGAAAACGCTTTAGCAGATTTTTTAAATGAAACAGTTAAAACTCTAGATGAATCATCAAAATGCCTTGCGATATTCCTTGATATCGCCAAGGCTTTTGATACTGTATCACACAAGATCTTAATCGAAAAACTTGAAAACTACGGAATTCGAGGTACTTTAGCTCAAAATTAATAGTAAAAACAGGAGTCCCTCAAGGAACTGTGCTAGGTCCAATTTTGTTTTTAATATATATAAATAACATCGTAAAAATCCAAAACCTTACCTCCAGTTTAATATGTTATGCAGATGACACAGCACTGTTTCTCTCTGGAACAAACTGGGATATTTTAAAAACTGCAGCAGAAAGTGACTTACATAAATTACAAATCTGGTTGGACCACAACTTACTTACTTTAAATGCAAAAAAAAACAAAATTTATGACCATTACTCCTACAATCAGTACGCAACCTTCACCAAATTTTTACTTGAAGCTGCACAAATCTAAATGTGCTAAAGAACATAATTGTCTATGTCCAAAAATAGAAAAAGTAGTCTCCATTAAATATTTAGGTATAATCGTAGACTAACATATAAGGTGGACTGAACACATAACTAATGTAAGTAAGCGCCTAAGAACTCTTAAGCACAGGCTTTATATTCTGAGAGACATATTATCAAGAGAAAATCTAATAATGATCTACCACTCCTTAATTGAATCTATTTTAAGATACGGTATAGTAATATGGGGCGGCACATTTAATAGCAACTTAAGTCATTTACAAATCACTCAGAATGCAATTATAAACAAGCTCTATTCCACAGATCTACTTTATAAGGAAACGCGTATATTTAACATTAATCTAATTTATGCCTACCAATGCATAGTAAGAGTCCATAATAACAGAAATAATTATTTATATAACAATACCTTATTCACTAGATCAACTGTCAATAAGGACTGTTAAATTTCCACATATAGAAAAGCCATTACACAAAGGACATTTTTATATTTTGGCCTTAAATTCTATAACTCCATTCCACTTGAAGTAAAAAATATAAATAAACATGAAAAATTTAAAAATGAGCTAAAAAAATTTATTCAATATAATGGTGAGACTTTTATTAAAATATTAAACTTTGAATAAATACCATAACAATCGAATCTCCATCATGAAATCGTGCCTGCCATCGACACTCTCCCTTATGGTATATTATTATATTTGTTTAGCTGGTCAAGCCTCATCTTGGACATGCATACGGGCAAACCTGCCTAGGCATCGTTTAAAGATGGGTGTTTGTCTTAGCAATTTATATATATCTATATTGTAACAAACACATTTTTATGTTATTATTGTATGCCTAGAAATAAATTTGATTTGAATATTTCAAATTCTATTCGTGGAACGAACCCATAATATAAAGATTTGAGCTTACTCACATTAATTATTTATTATCAACAAATTAAAGTATCGTTTCAGTTATAAATATAAGAGCTAGAGATTCGGGAGTCAGAGGTTTTTTTTTTGGAAAGTTCCTCCTCTTTAAGGACATTTTTTGCAATTCACGCTATCTTGTATAGTTTTTAAGTTATCATCAAAAAACCCAAAAGGCTTTTTTTTCGTTTTTTGTTAATAAAAATTACAATTTGTATTTGCGGGAAAAAATCGACATGACGCATTTCTCAGAATTGTTGCAATCTGCGTCGACTGAGCCATCGCTCATATTTTTCCTACCCTTCTAACTCTTTTTCACAGAAATCTCACTTCTCGACTAGACTAAATCCGAGTGCTTAAAAGTCTATATGATGTGAAAACAGTTCGACTCAAAATTAAACCGTAAAATATTCAAAAAGTACTGAAGTTTTCTTTAACGTTTCTTTCGTGGCACAAAAATGAAATCACATATTTGTGACATACGTAATACACTAATACACATTCCTTGATTTAGTACATTTGTGGTAACACAAATACACATTCTCAAATCTGCATAATTGTGGAACAGGTTACCACAATGGGGACGTGTGGTGCGGTAGCTACAGCAAATCCATTTGTAGTATATGAAAATCTACTTAAAATTATTCATAAAACTAGGCTTGGTTAATTTTGAAACACTACGATTACTAAGAAATAAATGTTCAAAATTTCCAAGGGACGTCAGCTACATTAATTTGTTTAAAGTACTGTAGATGACATGACAAGGTATAATTTACAGTTATCTGTCGAATTTTACTAAACCAAATAGCCTTAGCCGCTTAGACTATTAAAAAAAGGAAGAAATAAGCGAAACACAGGCGACACATAAACATTAAAATAATAGGTTAAGTTACACTGAAAAGTCAAAAATAAAACGCTGTGTCCAGCAGTACATCAGACGTACGCATTTATTTTGTACTTCGGCCGTTCACTGCGTTTACAAAATATAGAAGTATGTTGGTGCATTTGCTTGAAAAGTTTGATAATATTTCTGTAACGTTGTTGTATAGTATGTGGTTTCGGTGTAAAAGGACCGGAGTTTCATCCTAGTACGGCCATTTTCTTTATGTTTTAATATTTTTTTTAGCTTCATAAAAA
Organism: Neocrepidodera transversa; assembly: GCA_963243735.1. Classification (NCBI taxonomy): domain Eukaryota; kingdom Metazoa; phylum Arthropoda; class Insecta; order Coleoptera; family Chrysomelidae; genus Neocrepidodera; species Neocrepidodera transversa. The sequence goes on from OY725341.1 coordinate 33,066,669, forward strand.
CCACATAAAATTAGTGATTGTTAACTGGTTTGATTTGTATAGTTGGGTTTTTTCTTCTAAAAAATTAAGGATTATTATTAGATTTCACTTTTTAACTTCCTAAAATCTACATAAAAACAGGAACATGGTAACTAGTTTGATTTATACAGTACCTAAAGTGTCATTTTTTCTCAAAGTTCAAGATGTAAAAATTAGGTAGTTTATTTTATTTTCCGATCTACGATATAAACAAGTACATCTGATGTACTGCTAGTCACGGCGAAAATAAAATCAATACAATTTTCTTCTTTTCCCATATTTACATCTGGCCTCTATTTAATAATAAATTCAATTCCTATATACTGCCATCTATTAACGGTATTATCAATTAATATAGATATTTTTAATTTATTTTTTTTAATATAATAGAGGTTTAAAAAAATTATAAATATTTTTGTAGGCATATTTGATAACAGACTTTTAAAGTCCTAATTTAAAAAAATTACATAATACGTCCCCATTGATATATGTCAATATCTTTTTTTTGACGGAATGTATAGACATTTTGATTATATTCGTAAGTTACCATTACGAAAGTCATATATTTTTAACCAAAAAAAGCGTTGACACCACAAATGTGTGTACTGCACGGTAGTCACTAATATGGGAAAACGTGTATGTGTGTGTATGTGTGTGGCTCTGTATGTGTGTATGTGTGTGAACACGATAGCGTCTAAACGGGTGAACCGATTTAGATGAGATTGTATATACATATTTAGGGTGGAGAGGAGATGTCCTGTACAGATTTTGGAGTTAATCGGACAACCGGAAGTGATAGTTTCTATAAGTGATGACGTCATTACTAAACAAGATGGCAATAAAGTTTTACACATACATATATTTTTTATACGTTATAGTTTAAATTCAAATGATTAAAATTTTCAAAAACTTTTGCCACTGTTGCCAGATTTATCAAAAAGTATTTTTTTTTCATATTATTTTTTTTAAATTGGCAAAATAATGCATTTTTATGAAAAAATACAGGATGCAAAAATTGTAGAACATAAAATTTTCTACAAATTTTGTCTTTACTTTTTTTTCGAATTCATCATAATTTTGTCGCTAGTTGCAGTTTTTAGATTTTGTGTAAAAATTATGAATTTTTTTTAAAAATTGGGTGATATAAAAATTGTAGAGCATAAATTTTCCTATAAATTTGACTTAACTTTTTTCGAATTTCGCATAATTTCACCGCTAGAGGGTGTGAAAGAAATATATATATGATTAAACAATTATTTTATTACAAGTATTCGGAAAGTTGGGTGGGATTACCCCCTATTTTCTTATTTCTTATTGTTTACAAAAATTGTTATAAACAAATGAGTTGTTAAAATATCTTTTTTGGAAAAAATCATTGATGCAAATTATGGTTTTTACAAAAAAATCGTGTCTTAAAAATTTTTTATATTGCTCAAAAACGTATGTGTTAATTAGCATTTTTTTTTCTATCACCTGTAAGTATTATTAAGGAACCATTTTTTTAATTATAATTTATCTTGCTCTTTGATAACTAAAACAAAATTTGTTTTTATTTAAATTTTTATGGTTTATTTAATAAACAATTAAATTTTTTCTATATATTTTTTTCTTTTTCTACATAACGGAACAAAAACAACCATGTCTTATTTTTTGAGAGAAATTATTTATATGTTAGAAACAGATTGTTAATTATTAAATACGTTTTTAGTACTAAAAAAAATTCTTAAGGAACGATTATTTTTTAAATCATAATTTGCAGAAAAGATAATGTTTCCAAAAAAAATTTTAAATTATCTTATAAACAACGTACTTATTTGTTAATAACAATTTTGTAAACAATAGAAAATAAAAATTTTTAAAAATCATTTTCATGTGGTTTCTGATCATAAAAAAACGGATCAATAGTAATATTAAAAAAAAAATTTTTTCAATGATTAATCAAGCTCTTTAATTTGTAACCTAAGTAAATTGTTAATAACAGAGTGAAAAATAACAATTTTTTAATTTTTCTAACAGGAATCTCTTCTGAGACCTTTCAAAAATAGATCCAAATAAAAAAAAAATTTCAGATTTGTTATTTAACAATTACTGCCTAAATTTTTTAATCTTTAATTTTCATATTTAATAAGTTTACATAATATTTATTCATTAAAGCTAAAAAGTGGACACCGCTTACGCAAGCCCGAAGTCCCTGTTTTCAGCTGTATTTTTTAACACTCTTTGAAAATTATAAATATTGGTCCTATAGTTATGAGAGATATAGTTTTTTTTTTAGTAAATTTCCTCCTCTTTTTGAATCTTTTTTTAAATTTGAAAACTGTCAGATAGTTTTTGAGATATTTGCAAAAAACCAAAGCACATTTTTATTATTCAGTTAATTGTTTATAACTTTTGCAATTTTTTTAAGCGGGTCTAGAATTTTTTCAAAAATCATCTACATGCTATTCCGAGTGATAGCTCGTTCATATATTTCGGAGGCGGAGAAAAAGTTTGGCCCAAAAAGCACTTGTTGACTAGACTATGAACCAGAGACCGAGAAAAAAGACGTAATTATACCAATAACCGGAAATGTGCAATATCTGATACAAGAAATTCAAGTGCTTACATTGCCATAAAATAGCAATTCACTAATATTAGCAATCTGAATAAAAACACTAGCATTCCTCACATTTCACCTTACCATCATATTCCCTAAAAGTGCATATATTTATGGATAACTTTTATAGTGGGACTTTCTAAAAAGCTGTTACAAAAGAAAACGTATACGTCTGGAACTCTGCGTGCAAATAGAAGAAATATATAATCCAAGTGGAGCGATCGTCTTAAAATTTTATTATTGACTTCTAAATATCATCCTGATCTTGTTCAAGTCAAAAACTGTTTCGGACAGGAAAAAATAAAACCAAAGATGGTGTCAAACTGCAACGATAATATGTCTGGAATTTATCTAAATGACCAAATGGTATTCAACTTCTCGTAAAAGTATACGCTGGTATAAGAAAGTTATGTTTCACCTCTTAGGGTTCGGCCAGCACGACAACGCGACAAAAAATAAATTCAAACAAGTTAAAACAAATTGAAGCGCTCATACTAACAGAAAACGTGATCGACATAACGTTGTTCGATTTGTAAGCGATACTTCTGGCGATTTCAGTTAATTTCGTTAACATGGCATTGTGTTTCAAAGAAATTTTGATATCAGAAGTTCAAAGTTGGTCTGTGCTGTGACAAGATAACCATAAACACTTCAAAAATAAGAGTCTGAAGGGCAAGCTGTGGGCAGAAGTTGGAATTACTTGTGATATCACAAGTAATTTTTGTTTATTATTTAATTAATTTAGGTTATGTTGTATAAAAACAAGTAAAAGCAACATCGTATAGTTTATTCTGAATATAATTATTTAAAGAACATACCTACATGCTTGCTTATTAGTGAGAATCCAAAATGAGGATTATTGATGTTCAAACAAATATTTCTTGAATTTCTGTAGCTTGCTTTGTGCACCGATAATTGCTTCTACCTTGACTGGACTCAACAGTACTTAGTTGATTCTGCACATTAAACGTTTCCATAACATTAGCGTAATTAGGATCGCTGTCACCATCGTTGTCTCTCATTAAGTTTTGAAGTATACAAGTACATTTTATCAATGTACAAGCGTAAGCGGGATATGTCTCAGTATCTTTTGATAAAAAAACGCTACTTCGAGCGCAGAATTCCAAATGCACATTCAACGCATTTTCGAGCTGTAGACAGGCGTGTATTATAATATTATCTTCTTGGGGTAAGTACTTTGCGTGGATTAGGTCACATTAAATAGGTTTTCGCCAATCATAACGTTTGGCAATTTGATATTTGAATTTGGTGCTTCTTGCTGAGGAGGGACACAGAATTGTTCCGTTTCCAACAATTGAAATAGAGTTGATGCAATCAATGTACCTCCATCACTTTGTTGAGCTTCTTATCAGCATCGGAAACTGCTTTCAATATAAAGAAAAAATACGTCAAGTAATTAAAGTACTTCGAGCTAGAATTTATCGGACATTTTATTTGACAATGTTTGCCATCGATGGCCCCAAGGCAATTTGGAAATTTCCATTGATTATAATAATTGGATATAATCTTTTGTAGATGTTTCGTAGTAGGTATCGGCATAAAATCATCTACCAACTGTTCTCAAATAACTTCATCTGTTTCAAACACTATGTTACTCACTGTAGATCTAAACATTGTACATTAAAATGATAGGGATCTAAATGAATATCCAGTTGCTACATATCTACAACAAAACAAATAAACTGAGTTCAAATTTATTTTTTTTAGGGATTGACGCAAAAATAGAATAGAAAATTTTATGAATCAATTCAGAAAAGAAAATCAAAAATTCCCCATTTTAAGATCTGAACCAGAAGCCACGACTGTTATAAGTAGATGGAAGTATTACACTGACATTCAATTTTTTCAACCTTTTGCAACCGCAGGGCAATTTAGACAACAGCAGGCAAATATAAATGAAGAAAATAATGACATTATTGATGATGAATTTGATTGTCGCAGCGTTTATCATGACGAAAGTGATGCAGAAGATATGGAGATTACAAGATCCGGTTCCGTAGTAGACAATATGTCGGAAACGCATCTCGTCCACAGTCTGAATCATCAACATCCCGTCCTTTCAGCAGTAGTACTGTGTCACGCAGCTCTGCCACTTCTCGGAAACGTGAAACTCACAGATTCAATGACCTATACTTAGAACTATAGAATAAGAAAATACTATGGTTGGAAAAAGAAAGTAAAAATTTTAAGGACATTCCCGAGAGTTTAGATTTACAATTCTTTAGAAGTTTGCTTCCTTCCGTATATGGAGCGTTTGCCACTTTTGACAACTAGTTTTACAGTAATTGCGAAAAGTTACGACTTGATAGTAAACTCAAGTACAATCAATTTAAATATCATAGCCATACCAACAGTAGCACCCACAGCAACAATTCTAACCATACCAACAATCGCAAGAATCTCAATACGTATCAATATTAGGAGTGTAACAAAGTTACTAAATCCGGCTAATTTTTTAAAATCAGAAAAGCATTAATTATTCTATCTCCGTTATTAATAATCGTACAACTTCCATTCTTTTTTTAAAAATCTCCTTTTAATAGACTCTATACATTTGTTTAACTCTTTTTGACGCGCCGATCCCCTTTCACCCTTAAAACTATACCGCTATCGGAACCATCGAGTCCTCCCCTCTACACCGTATGTAGCAACGGTCGATTAAAAATCTATACCGCTGGGGAACGCGATATTGAATCAGCGGTCAGTCAGTTCTGTGACAGACACTGTGAGAGCCAGTCGACTGAGATTAGCAGCTGCCGTATACCGGGTGAGACATTCTTAAGTATAATTAAATGTAAATTTCATGAATTTTTCTAAGTCCGGAAAAGTAGATAATATTAGAATTTTGACGAGCTGTCCAATATATCGCTTCCGCGCACGCTTAAACCCCCTCCGAATCCGATCAAAAGCAAAGAGTGGGAAATAACAGATTTGGACACTTTAGGCTTAAAATAAATGCAGTTGTGCCAGCATCGCCGAGAAGATCACCACGCAAGAGAACCGACACCGATAGCCTGCTCGAGACCTCCGACGATATTCGAAGCGCTCCGAGGTAATACCGGTGAGACACATCGAGTCTATTAATAGAATTTTCTTGTGTATTTATTTTTCAGAGTTTAATTTCGACGACTACTCGAGAAGACCAGTTAGGTTCGCCTTAGGCCCTCGCAGACAACGATACTGTGAGTCGAGAAAATCACACTATATCGTTGGATGGTATATAACTGTTTATACTAATACGGAGTGCCCATAGTCGAGCAAATCACAGGGTACGTGTCGTCATTGTGTAACTGTTATATACAGGGACTGTCACGTAGGCGGCCCATTAGCCATATATGGAACAGTAATGGTAATTCAAATTTGAAAGTTTATTTACACAGGTTTGTAAATACGCTTTATCTAATGAAAATATTTTTAACTTTCGGTTTATACAGGGTGTTCCGAAAGTAACGATCAATTTTGTTATTTAAAATGGAACTCCCTGTAGTTTTTTACATTTTTAGATTTTTCGTGGGAAGCTGATTTCAAAAACCTATTACACTTATATTATAAACTAAATAGTTTTAAAATTATAGATAATTGAAAATCGTATTTTTTCAACTTTAAGTGATTGCTCCGGCCAAACGACATAAAATCCGATAATATGGTTTACATATCAATATCCTAACTTTTTGAGTTATACCTGTTGACATAAGAAGAAAATGTATACAGAATGATCGAAATTTTGATCACCCTGTATGAATTTTTTTCTTATGTCACAAAATAGAACTCAAAAAGTTAAGACAGGAAAATGTAAGCCGTTTTATCCGATTTAATTTCGTTTGACCGGAGCAATTACTTAAAGTTGAAAAAATGCGATTTTCAATTGTCTATAACTTCAAAACCATTCGTTTTATAATATAAGTGTTAAGGTTTTTGAAATCAACTTTTCATGACGAATCTAAAAATGTAAAAAATGACAGGGTGTTCTATTTAAAATAACAAAGTTGATCGTTACTTTCGAAACAATCTGTATATACCGAAAGATGAAAATATTTTCATTAGATAGAGCGTATTGACAAACCTGTGTAAATAAATTTTCAAATTTGAAATAACATTACTTTTCCATATATGGCTAATGGGCCGTCTACGTGACACACCCTGTATAGGTAAAGGGGGCCCTGGAAAGTACTGATAGCCGAGTAAATCACATAGTACTTACTCCGGCGATGTAATTTCACCGTAATAGGGATTGATTATTAATTTAGGGGGACACGACCGACGAATACAAACATACCGGGTACAGTTAGATTCACCTTAGGCCCATGCAGACAACGATACTGCTAGTCGAGAAAATCACACTGGTATATAACTATTTATACTAGGACGGAGTACCCATAGTCGAGCATATCACAGGGTGCGTGTCGTTACTGTATAACTGTTATATATATAGGTAAAGGGAGTCCCGGAAAGTACTGATAGTCGAGGAAATCACACCGTATTTACTCCGGCGACATAATTCAAAGAATCAGGGTGGGAACCGACAAGGGTAAGAACTTAACCTGTAAGGAAAATTGAACTTTGTCCAACCTAGATTTCGATTTATCTCATTCACCGCTTAACCACGACGTCTCGCCGCATTCTTTCATTTCTCGTTTTCATCATACCGCCTCCTCGCTTTGAAGCCCGCAGCTTCCCGACATTCGGCTTATTCCTTACTGTTAATACCCGCCATATCCGTTATATTTTTCATCGTTAACCGCTGCTGAATCGTTTCGTATTCCGCAAGACCCGCTTCAGCTTTTTCAACCCGTTACACACCCTCTCCTCGTAACAGCTTTGGTAAAATTATTTGTTTACTGTGGTGAACAATAAATGGTTTATTTTCGTTTGGTAATTTTATTTATTTTTCTGTTCACATAAACTAACATCCTAGCGGCAGATACACCGGCACTCATCCCAGGTGGGCAAGTAAAGTCTGCTCTTCCGGCTGCCAAGAGTTTGGTTGAGGTCATAACGACCACTGGAGTATTAAATCTTCACTGACGCTGCCCGGTGCAAGTGGCCTTCACACTTAAAACGAAAGGTGGCGCCCGTGTAAACTCGAAACCTGGACTAAGGCGCCAAAGTGACCCATAACGACCGAAGCGTCGTTACAGGAGACACAACAGATCTACATTCTTTAGTTGCACTTACTAGACAATAAATAATGCTAAAGTTTGTTTAACCATCCTTTGCCGTTACGTCATTATCGGTGACGTATTCTGCTGTTTTACGTTTGTCGTATATTATTTGAATGTCATTTTACACATAACGTCAAAATTAAAATATAACTACTGACATATGTTAAGGATTGTTTTCAATGACCCATGTTAAGGTGTGTTTGAATTAATAAATTGGTAATGCCGAAAATTGTATTTTGCTTTATGGGTTGCGTACATTTTTACATAATTTAGTAATTTTTTTTAACTTGAAGCCTCCTTTTTTTAACTGCTTGGTTCAAATTTCTAGTTTGGGGATATAACTATTCATATTTTTACAAATTGTATAGTAATTATTGTCTGTGTCATTGTGAGAAATACTTTCGTAAGTATTCCTAAAAAATGAAAATAAAAACACATGTATTGGAGAAAACAGGTAATAAATAAATTTATTTCTGAAAAAACTCCCAATACAAATAGGAAAAAGCAAAGAAAAAACGGATAAGAAACGTAAACTAAAATAGCATGTAATGAAATAAAATGCAAAATCTAAGCTTCATCATTGACAAAATCATCTTCATCATCACTCTGGGAGTCCGATTCACTCAGATCTATGATAACAGGAAGAAAATGAGATGCATCAATGTATTTTTCTTTTTCCCAGTCATTATTGATTTATTGATTTGTGTGTCTGAAATAGTGCTTCCATGAAACATCTCCAGCATGAACTTTGATTTTGTAGTCTTTATCTGTTTCTATTCCACTAGTAACTGTTTTTTGAATGGTTCTAATAGATATGTCTAGAGCATCAGCAACATGCTATAAAATTTAATAAAATCAAATCAATAAATGCTTACATTTTGCATAATACAGCTAGATGTTTACGTTGTAGACTGCATTTAACGGTAAAAGGGGTTTTCCAGCATATCTTTTTCTTGAAAAGTAATTAATCAACTTAAAGTTTGCTCTTTCTCATTATACCGGGAACGCATTTTGACAATGAACAATTAATTGTAAAAGGCGAAAATAATCAAAAATACTCAATAAAAATCAAAATATGACAACTTAACTGTCAAAAGTAATAAATAATCTGAATTAGTTCAGAAATACGTCAATGACGTCTTAAATCCGTCTCATCCATTTCATGATGGAGAGATCGAGTTGGATAATATATGACGCAACGGCAAAAGATGGTTAAACAAACTCTAACTGTCCTACGAGTTTATTGTATTATTTACTTATCTAACTGTTACTACTACTCTTTCTTCTGTAGAAATTGGTTCCCACAATTTGTAGTTTTTTTTCGATGTTTCTTTCAATTTTCTTCAGTAATAAGTCAAAAGTTTCTATAGACACCCTAAGGTACTGGAAAATCTCTCCATGTATTTTCTCAATTGTTTATAGAAATGATGAAACTGTCTATACTTGTTCTGTATCTATTAATGGGATGTGAAAAGCAATGCAATTCGATGTTTTTGTGAAAGAGGTATCCCACTACTTTGTCGTCACCGATTTTTCGCACACAACAAATTCCTCGCTAGCCTGGCCGAACCCTTAGACGTAAGGATCTGGAATACTTCTTACATCTATCGAAAATTTAATCCTAAACAAACCGTACTTGGATTTCGTTAAGAGTTATTCAAAGAATTTCTTCAAAAACATTAAGATATGAAGGATAATCGAATGTTAGTTTGTTCAGGCCCAATATATGGCGCCGATAAACGTCCCTGGTTGCGACTTGATCATGGAGAACTACAAAATATCATGCATTTTCCAGATAAAATCCCCAATATAAAAGATCCCAGCAAGAACCACCATATGAGGTGTAGACTATGCGCAGAAAAAAAAAATTCACAAATAAACGAAATAATTATGTAAAACGTACCCGGATAAACCAGCCGAGTCCTGTCTCGAAGAATATCTCCAAAAGTAGAATGACATAACATGTATTATTTTTCAAACTTCAGTTCATTAAAGATTTCATAGATAATTAGTTTTTCTTGACGGCATTTAACGTCACTGTCTCACTATATACAGGGTGTTTCATTGGGAAATGGGCATACGTTACCTACAGATAGGGGACACCTAGGTGATTCCAAATAACTCCCATATGAACTCTAGTGGTCTTTATAACCTAGATAAAGGGTGTTTTATCTATTTTGTCTATTTCTTTAATGGCCTAAAATTTACGATCCACTCTGCATATTTTTCTTTATATTTGGGCTACACATTCTTCATAAGTTGCTAAATCCATTGAGACATTCATAAAGAACAAAATACAGGTTCGACTTCGCAAAAAATATACAAATTTGGTCATCCCCAAAACAACACCCTGTATTCCTGAATTTAAAATGTTTGTTTCCATATTAAAAAAAAGCGCAAAAAACTGAATCTAAAGATGTGTCTACGGAGTTTGCGCAGAAAAGTTTACTACTTCAATTTTATATTCAAATTGCTTGTATAGTAGAATATTGGGAAGTCAAAATGAAATCCATCCAATTGTTTACATTTTGTTTCATTTTATATACCATATATTAACTTGCCTGAAATCGTTTTTGGATAGGAAGCTACAGTGTTCACTAATCTAAGCTAAAATATCATGAATTAATACTGATTTCACAATATTTACTATTTAAGATAAGATAATTGTCATTAAAATGAGACAAAATGTAAACAATCCGATGGATTTCATTTTGACTTTTCAAAATTCTAATAAATCTGCAATATAAAATTGAAGTAGTAAACTATTCTGCGCAAACTCCGAAGGCATATCTTTAGATTCAATTTTTTGCGTTCTTTTTTTGAATGTGGAAACAAACATTTTAAATTCAGGAATACAAGGTGTTGTTTTGGGGATGGCCAAATTTGTAAATTTTTTTTGTATCTCGGTAACAAAGTCTTATTTAGAATCACCTAGGTGCCCCCTATATGCCCGTTTCCCAAAGAACCCTGTATAAATACAAATTCTATAGGGATAAGGCGGCACATTCCGCTCAAGCGTTTTTTGTCAAAAAAAAAACCAAAAGAATGTAGTCCCAAAGGAAAAAAAAATGTCGTTCAAGAAACAACAGCTTGGTCCAAAAAGAACGTAGTCCCAAAGAAAGAAAAAAAACTGTAGTCCAAGGTGAAAAAGTGTAGTCCAAGGGGAAAAAGTGTAGTCCAAGGGAAAAACTCTGAAAGTTCACATAAAGTAAATATAAGACAAAAATTTTATAAGTTACCAGATTTCGTGCTCTGTTTTTAAAAAAGATAAAACAATGATAATATTGAAATGAAATACATGAATTTTAGATCAAAATATGAAATACAAAAATAATTAAAGTTAATTAAACTTTAAGACAATCTGTAAAAACAAATTAAAAAGTACATAGATTCTCTTTTTGTATACAAGACACAGACATCAGATAATTTATAATATTATAAAAGATAAGATATGAACTTTTAAGTAAATATAAAAAAATATACCGTCATAAAAAATAATTATAAATAGCAGGAAAAGTTAAAGCGTAGAAATAATTAATAATGATAGCAAAGCATTTGAGTGAAAATATAATATAATATAATAAAAACTTACCCTGTAAAATAAGCGGGAACAAAAATAAATCTTCAGTAAGCGACACGAACGATATAAAAGTCAATTATTTTGACTGAATAGGCAAAAAGAAGAACATTATTAAAATGGGAAAGACATTTTATACGAATACCAAGCAAGTATGAAATTAAAATATATTGATTAGAGGAATAATGAAAATACAGGGTGGCACAAAAAAACATAACAACGTGTTAAATATTTTATTTAAAAAGTTTATAATAAACGTTATTTTTTACATACACTCATTAAAATAATTAGAAAAGCCTGTAACTCGCACTTCAGAAAGTTAATAGTTTCGGATTATCGAAATCGAAACTTAAAGCCCATTTTCTCATGATTATAGTTTTTGAGTTGTGCCAGAGTGTCCGATATATTTTGGGTGCACCTATTAAAAGCTCGTTATACGAATGTGTGTAGTTGAGATTGTAGTTTATTGATTGCTGTTTAATTTGACTTTATATTATTTTTAGGACTTGTAAATTTCATATTGTCTTTACCGATTTTTCGATTCATAAATAAATTTATATTAAGTATTTATCTGCTTCACCCGATATGTGTGGAAATGATTGTCTATTCAAGCGAAACTACCTTATACGTCAGCAATTTTAATTTGGTAAGTTTTTCCGACAAATAAGCATTTTCTTGTTTTGCTTATTTGAAAAATTATTTTTAGGCCTACTGGTTTTGGGGAATATTTCTATTTACATTTGGATTATCCGCCGTCTGGATCCTAGTTTTTGAAAGTCCATTTTTTGTTTTAGAAAAAATTATTTTTTCTTCAAAGGGTAAGTATTTTATAATAACTTTAAAATTAATAACAATCCCATAATAACATACTGATACTCAAGAGTAATCTAATATTGGTTATATTTTTTCTATTAACCCTCTAACTGATAAATGGCACCTTAGGACCTTATTACTAATTACTCATCTACACCACTGATCAAATTTATACATCTAAAAATATCTTTAGTTCGCTCACTAATACCCCTATTTATATAACAAACTAGAAGGCGGGAGAGAAAAAATCGCTGCGCGATTTTTCATGGCTATGGCCGTTTCTGATAGCGGACTTTGTATGCAAAAATCCCATACAAAGTCCGCTATCGGTCTTTGTATGGAAGAAAATCCGTTATCGGACTTTGTATGGAAAAAAGTCTGATGGCATACTTTGTATGAAAAATTCCCAAAGTCCAATAGCGGACTTTGTATGGAAAAAGTCGTTTATCGGACTTTGTATGAAAAACTTTCTTATAAAGTAAGATAGCGGACTTTGCCCAGAAGAAAATCTGATAACAGATTTTTTAGGAAAAACTCCCATACAAAGTCCGCTATCGAACTTTGTATGAAAGAAAATCCGTTTTCGGACTTTGTATGGAAAAAAGTCCGATAGCATACTTTGTATAAAAAATTCCCATACAAAGTCCAAAAGCGAACTTTGTATGGAAGAAAGTCCTTTATCGGACTTTGTATGAAAAACTTTGTTATAAAGTCCGATAGCGGACTTTGCCCAGAATAAAATCTGATAGCAGACTTTTAAGGAAAAACTCCGATACAAAATCCGCTATCGGACTTTGTATGGAAGAAAATCCGTTATCGGACTTTGTATGGAAAACAGTCCGATAGCAGACTTTGTATGAAAAATTCCCATACAAAGTGCAATAGTGGACGTTGTATCGAAGAAAGTCCTATCTCGCTAGCGGACTTAGCTCAGAAGAAAATCCGATAGCGGACTTTGCATGAAAAACTTCCAATAGCGGACTTTTTTTGTGAGTAAAAATTTGACATGGCTCAACGATAACATCGTTATAGTGGCTTAGGGGGCGGGGGGACAATAATGCTTCTTGTTAGCTTTACCCGAAGTCCACCAAGCGGAGGTCAGAAGCCAAGGACTTCTACCCCTCCTATGTTTTTGGTAACTTTTTATATTTCATATTTCGCGTTTCAATATCTCAATTAATTTTTTCACATTACATGTATTCAATCTTGCAACTAATTACCGAAACAAGAGTAAACCAACAGGATGGGATTGATTCTTTAACTTTGTACATTTTCGACAATTCTTTCTGAATAATCCAAATCATTAATTCGTCAGATTCATTCAAAAATTTTACAATAACACACAAAATTACCAACAACTAAATTTTCCCATAAACAAATTCAAGATAAGCTGATCAGTTTTCTTAAAAATTGAAGAAATTGAAATTAAACCAAAATTACCTAGATACTCAATTATTGAAATTTGGCCATCAATATCTCGAAAAATGGTCATAGGATTGAGCTAGGCCCTTGGAGACATTTAGTCAGAACATCATGATCTACAACATACTAAAATTGTAAAAAAATTGGCCAAAAGCCATTTTCCATAAAAGAAGTCCTTTAAACAACAAAAATCAACCTTTACCTGTCTATCCGCTGCCGACAGGATTTTAATCATTTTATAAAAATGAAATAATAGTTATTTACGTACGTAAGGGCGACGATCTTATAAACCCGATGGCCTCTGACCCGAAGGTTTGTAAGTCGCCCGAAGGCATAATCATCTGTTTATACCCGCGGTGCATACAAACTTTTATGTCATACTAGTTCAATATTGCGTGCACAATATGAATATTTTAAAAACTCGCGGGCCATAAAGTGCACTTTGTGGGCTATATAGTACACTTTGCGGGCTGTAAAGTGCACTTTATGTAGTTGATAACTAAGCAATAAAAACATAATATTGAACTAGTATGACATAAAATATTATACGATACTCGTCCATTGGGTGTTATACCGGACTTGTAACGTAAAATACTATATTAAATTAAGTTGAAATGCTGATGTACATTTGATTATAAGGAATCACTTCCGCAACATAAAGTTGATGCACAATTTTTGGATAATAAACTCCATAAACTCGTGATTTACAACTTTTAAAAAATAATTGTTTTAGGTCAAACAGAAGAACTTGCCCAACCAGAAACCAAAGCACCAGTTTAAGACGTTGTTTCCAACATTTGCTACATTTCCTATAAGTAAAATTATTTGTTTTTTAAAATTTTAAGACTGTATTAAAAATCAATAAAATTTATAGCCCATTTCCAATCTTTAAATATTTTTACTTTCATCATTGACAATCACTGTTAACCAAAAAAAAGTTTTTACGTTATTTTTTCAACTCTAAACGTGATTTAATATGTAGATTTTTTAAGATTGTATTTGTTGAAAAAACATTTAATAATTTTTCAGCCTGACTCATTTAAATAAAAATATATTCCCGCCACACAGTGACCGTTACATACTACTCCTCCCTCTTCCTACTTCCGCCCTGTAGTATTTTTTGAGCGACACAAGTGATTTTGACTCGTCTCGTGTTTGTGTGTGCATCTATATATGAGGCGGTCAATCAATTACGTCACCCGACACACGACTTCACGACTTCACGACTAGCGTTCCAAGTGACAAAATATTAAACAATAATTTTGACAGATGTGACTTAAATCATTTTCTTTATGAGATTTAGTGAATCTGTATACTTTAGTTCTGTAATATTAATTATTAAAATACGAGGCGAAACACTAATTTATATTAATTTTATTATGAAACGTGATTCGCTTAAATAATAAGTGTGAACATATTTAAACAAACCTGTAGTGGCTGTGTGGCATAGTGCCCGCTAGTGGTGCAGGGTCCCGGGATCGAATTCTTCTAATTTTTTTATTTTTTTTTAAACACAAGTTGGATTTTTAAGACTTCTTTTAATAAAATAAATATTTTTTTAATTCCACAGGTTAGCTTTGGTCAGTTAAAACTTCTAATAAAATAAATATTAAAACTTCTAATAAAATAAATATTAAAACTTCTAATAAAATAAATATAATATTTTTGTCACTTGGAGCGCTACAGTCGTGAAGTCGTGTGACGGCCTGGATTGACCGGCTCGTATCTATATGCATGGCAAAAAATGGCGGACCTACACCCAAAACAAGCCAGCAGTGCTGAGCAGCGTTGCCAATGCGAGTAAAAATGCTCACATTGTGAGGATTAAGGTATTAGCTGGAGCGAAATGCGAGCAAAAGACAAATGCGAGGATTTTGTGAGCATTTTGATGTATTTTGTGTCGAATAACATTTTATTTAATGACTTAATTATTTTCACATTCCCAATTTATTAAATATTAACTTCTACTAAATGAAATTTATTTGGCAACATCGCGCATATCATAAAAAAACAATAAAATAAGTTTATTCATTCCAGGGTCCTGTAACTCGGATATGGGACCTTGAAACAGTATAAAAGTTCACAGAACTAACACTTTGGCGCTGGTGTCGTATTAAAGTTTTCTACATAATTATATTTAAATGACTTATTTAGTTCTTCATGCATAAGATGATTCTGTGATTCATTTCGCATTCGTTTATTCTATTCGTTTTGTGTTATTGTGTCGCACTTGCTTTTCTAAGACAAAATATTGAAATAAAACGTAAAACGGACAAAAATTAAATACCGAATTAATTGAAATAAATTAAATAGCTATGGAGAATTGCTTGGGAAGATGGTTAAATCAGGTAAGATATCCGTTATTTTCTATATCCTAAAAAAGTAACTATATTGTCATTTATTATTGTTCAATTAAATATATACCTAATAAAACTTCAAAAAAGTCAAAAAATACCCACATAATATATGAATCAAATAATACATGTTTGTTTTTTTAGCAACCATCAACATCAACTAATATTACTACTACTGCCACACAAGAATACGAAGATAATAGCTCCAGTGAACCGTCCGAAAAAAGAATTAAAAAAATGAACACAAAAAGAAACTACTCTTTTAGGGATGAATGGCTTACTCGAGAAGAATTTAAAAATTGGTTAATTAAAGACAGAGATGGCAAATCGGCACGTTGTAAACTTTGTAACAATAAAATATTTCCACATAAAAATGATCTAACTCGCCATGCACGGAGTGAAAAGCATACAAATATTTTAAAAAATATAGGAATTCAGGGAGACATTACGAAAATGTTCAAGCCAAGTGCATCTGATGCAGTTAAAACTGCAGAAATCAAACTTTGTGCATTGTTAGCAGAACATAATTTACCATTTCAATTAATGGACACTTTATCAAATTTATGTTATTCGTTATTTCCCGATTCTGGCATCGCCAAGGATTTAAAAGTTCAAATGACCAAAGCTACTGCTATAATAAAAAACGTTATTAGTAAAAATGTTCAAGATGATATGTGGAAGCCATTAAAAGAAAAAGGTAACTATATTTCACTAATAATGGACGAAACAACTGATGTTGGTACAATAAAACAGTGTGCTTTCAGTATAATTTATTTTTCGGAAGAGAACACAGTAAAATCAGCATTTTTCGACATGGTAGAAGTAAGAAAAGGTGATGCCGAAGGGCTCTATAGTATCTTAAAAAACTTAGTTACCCAAAAGCAGATCCCGTTAGAGAATCTAGTAGGATTTGCTTCTGACACAACAAATGTTATGGTCGGGGAACATCATTCTGTGTTTAGCCATTTAAAGACAGAATTGCCTTCTATAGTATGTGTTAAATGTAGTTGCCATATGATCCACCTATGTGCTTCTAAAGCATGTTTAACTCTTCCTCGATCATTAGAAGACATGCTACGTAATATTGGCTCACATTTTAGCCGAAGTTTTGGTCGCCAGCAAGATTTAAAAGACTTTCAAATTTTTTTCAAGACAGAAGTTCATAAAATTTTATCTCCTTCTATCACTAGGTGGCTTTCTTTGGAACAATGTAAAAAACGCGTATTAGAACAATATGAACCATTAAAAGCCTATTTCACACAACAAGTATTTGATGATCCTTCCAAAACAAGTCAGGATATTTTAAGTAGTCTAGAAAATTACTTTACTAAAATTTATCTAGAATTTATGGCATACATTCTAGAGATTTTAAATGACTTTAATACATTGTTCCAAAGTGAGGCACCTCTATTATATAGAGTAAAACCAGAAGTTCACAAACTGTTGAGAGTTGTATATAGTAATTTTCTTAAAAAAGACAGCTTTTTAAATAAAAATCCGTTCAAAATAAATCATGAAAATCCTCACAACTTCATAACTCTGGATAAAATCTATTTAGGTATCTCGGCTCATGATTCCATACAACAAATTAAGACAACCTGTAAACATGACGAATTACAACTGTTTTTCAAATCATGCTTAAGCTTTTATATAAAACTTTTGTCGGAATTAAAAGAAAGATTTGAATTTGATGATGAGCCACTTTATGATCTAATTTCAGTAGTTGATCCAAGTTCTGAAGGTTTCAAAGAAACATCATCGTTGTCAGACGTAATAAAAAGGTTTCCGTTTTTACAACAACACGTTGAACCTCAAATTTTAGATAATGAGTGGCGGCAACTTGGTCTCCATAAATTAGACTTTGAGGGAAACGTTTCACCAGAAATCTATTGGAAAAAAATTTTCAATCTAAAAAATTCCATAAATATGCCTTTGTTTCCTAGTTTGAGGCATGTAATTGGCTTGCTTCTCATCCTACCATACTCTAATGCTTCAGTGGAAAGAGTATTTAGTAAATTAAGAAATATAAAAACCGACAATCGCAATAGACTTAAAACGGATATAATATCTGCTTTATTATTTACTAGTGAGGAAGTTGTAATTAGGAGGTAGTTGTAATTTTATTCCTACTCCGAATATGTTAAAAAGTAAATATTGGAATAAACAATAAATTGAAAGTTTTATTTGTATTTGTTTAATTGTGTTCTTTTTTATAGAAATAAATATTTATGTTCCTGATTGTCATTTTTTTATATTTCTATTGTTGTTTTGAAAACAAAAAGTGCAAAATGTGTTTTACTATTTCCGTTTTAAGGTTTATAATTTACATTTTTTTTTAAAGTTGGCGCCCGTTCTCAATGAAGGACAAGGTCTCATTTGCAGGTGGAGCTAGTGGGATTCATGATTGTCGTTAATGTTAGATAAGGTTTTTTTTTCTAATTAATTAGAGTAAAAATAAAACTACCATTCGAATCTAACCGGGGTTAATCATTAATAAAAAATTGCATTTATTTCCAAAACAAAAATTATTTTTATGGAGTATTTGTCTCCCAATAGCTCCTCTCCTTCGCCGATTTGCTGAAATTCGCGGCAACGTCGGTAGGTATTTTTTTCTCACTCACTGCATTATAGTGAGACCGAATAAACAGAGATGCATGTGTATGTGCGAGGATTTTGTGAGGATTTATGTTTGTGTGTGAGCGAAATGGGAGCATTTTAAACAGAAAAGTGGAGCTTTTTTTAATTATTATGTTGGCAACGCTGGTGCTGAGTTTTAGTTGTTACGCATTAGGTTAACAATGATTAACAAAAAAATCAGAACAGTGACCAGTATTAAAGGGTATTAAATTATGAATATTTTTTTATAATAATTTTCTTAACAATATGAGTTTGTGAGAGGGAATTAGGCCTTTCTATTTTAATTTTAATGGTTCGATTATATGGTAATGATTATATTATAACTTTTTCATCTTTATGATAAAATTTTTAGTTAATTTATTAATATTGATCCCAGTGTGTTTTTTAGGTAATATTTGATTATTTCAATAATTAATATTTATTTTATCTTTTTTCTTTTTTTTTAAATATTTTTATATAAATTTTTTTAGGAAGATTCGCTGTGATTTATTGTCTTTTCTCTTATTTTATTAACTTATTGGGTTGGGAGTTTAATAATTCTTGCAAGAAGAAAGTTAAATAAGATTAATGACTATAAAAATTTATTTTTAATAGTTTTAGTTATTTTTATTTTTAGATTGTTAACTTTTTCTTCATTGAATTTATTTATTCTTTGAAATTAGGTTAATTCCAACTTTAATTTTAATCATTGGCTGGGGTTATCAGCCTGAGCGATTAGAGACTGGGATTTATCTATTATTTTATACTTTATTACTATCTTTACCCATAATAATTTTAATTTTTTATGTGTATATTAATAGCGGATCTATATTTTTTATATTATTGAATGATTTAGAACATATTTTTATATATTGTTGTATAAATTTAGTTTTTTTTTTGCAAAAATTTCTATATTTTTCATACATTTATAATTTCCTATGGCCCAGGTTGAGGCCCCTGTTTCATGTTCTATAATTTTAGCAAGAATTATATTAAAACTTGGGGGTATGGATTAATCCGAGTAATAGGTTTATTTAAATTATTTGCTAATTCTGTGTAAAAAATTTTTTATTACATTTTCTTTATTCGGGGGATTTATTATTGCTTAAATTAATAATCGTCAAAAGCATATAAAATCCCTTATTGCTTATGCCTCAGTCTCTCATATAAGTATGATATTAAGAGGTATTTTTGCTTTTAATTATAGGGGATTTTGAGGTGCCTTGATAATAATATTAGCCCATGGTTTATGTTCCTCAGGGCTTTTTTTGCCTTTCAAATTTAATATATGAGCGTATTTTAAGTCGAAGATTATATATTAATAAAGAATAAAGGCTTATTATCTTTAATTCCTAGGCTTGGATTATGATGATTTTTACTTCTATCTTCTAATATAGCAGCCCCTCCTTTATTAAATTTGTTTAGTCAAATTATATTGATTAATTCTTTAATAAGATTTATGTGAATTAATATAATATTTTTATCATTAAAATCTTTTTTAAGAGCTGTGTATTCTTTGTTCCTTTATTCTTGAATAAATATGAATTAAGAACTCATATCCATTTGGAATTTCTTTTACTAGTTCTTGAAGGACCAATCTGATTAGCACAGTAGACACATTATTTAATACAGATAATCGATTTTATTTATTTTTAAGGGTTATTTTCACACCCATTTATTGAATTAAAATATAAATTGAATTTACACTTTTTTAATACAACGTGTAGAGCATAGCTCTAACTTCATTAAACTTAAATAAACATTATTAACACTTGTTATTAATTTAAAATCTCAGAATGTTCAATATTTAATTTGAAAAGCTCTCGCCGTGAGACAAATATGCTCATCGATGATCTAGAAGCTTAGTCATAATAATTTTAGTGAAAAGTTCTCGCCAGGAGACGACTATTCTCCTAAACGATCAAGAAGCTAATGAATGCTAATAATAATTTGACGCGATAGATACATTTTTTCAAGAGAGGTTATAACGGATTTTAATTTGTAATGGACTGTTCCATATTCGGATGCAACTGCGCTTGCTTCTCAAAGAGAATGATATATAGAAATAGATGAGTGTTAGTTTCAACGGTTTTTTCTGGAAATAATTCTTTTGGTATTACATCACGCGATAAATGACAGTAGTTAGAGCTACCTATGTTCTGGACCGGAAGTGAGCTGTCAAAGTCTTTAAAATGGCGGGAAATTCAAATGGGGCTGCGCGTGCGCGTGCGAGAATGCGCAGGGTCCCCCTCCCGATCTGTCAATTGTCAAATGGCGGGACCTAACCTAACCTAACCTATGACAGCCTCCCAATCTGTTAATCTTTCACTCGTGGCTAACTTCACCTATGACGTCATTAGTCAACCCTAACCAAATGACAGCCTCCCAATCTGTCACAGCTACCAGATGACAGCCTCCCAATCTGTTAATCTTTCACTCGTGGCTAGCTTCACCTATGACGTCATTAGTCAACCCTAACCAAATGACAGCCTCCCAATCTGTCACAGCTACCAGATGACAGCCTCCCAATCGTGCACGTAATGACAAGTGACAACTGCGCATGCGCTACGTCATTGGCGCGAAAAGTTGACGTGATTCTTGGCGCGGAAATATTGACAGCTCCTATTGGCGTGATATGACAGCGCGCGAAATCGTTGAGCTATTTGAAATTAAATGCACATATAAAAAAAATCAACAGCTGTTAATAATTCAATGACAAGGTGGTGCATATGGCGCGAAATAACAAGATGACAGCCCGCGAAAATATTGACAGCTCCTATTGGCGCGATATGACAGCGCGCGAAATCGTTGAGCTATTTGAAATTAAAACTGTAAAATCAACAGCTGTTAATAATTCAATGACAAGGTGGTGCATATGGCGCGAAATGACAATATGACAGCCCGCGAAGTCGTTGAGCTATTTGAAATTAAAACTGTAAAATCGACAACTGCTAATAATTCGGTGACAGATAGTCGTGATGAATGTTGACAGCACGTTTACAAGCGCGCGAAAATATTGACAGCTCCTATTGGCGCGATATGGCTGCGCGCGAAAGGTGTGGAGATGAACGATTATTTGTGAAATAATAATACTTGACGTAATTCCTCGCCTCCCAATCTTGCACATAATGTCAAGCTAAGCTAGTTCTTAAAATTTTTAACTATTTAATATAATAAAAATATTTCAAAATCCAACAATCAAAAATATAATAATGAAAATTCAAAACAAGAGTTGTTCGTAAACAATTGGCGGAAACGGTCCAGGACGCAGACGAACGAGGTAAACATGTTTACGAAAACACTATGACCAGAAATAGAAAATAATAATAATAATTAACAATAAATACGAACAAACTTATAATAAGAACCTATTAATAAATCAAGGGAAATGCGTCTGAATAAGAACGAGCGCAGATAATAGTTGATTGGAAAATAACTTTAACAAAAGAAAACATACCTTTGTTTAAAAACCTGCACTAAAATCTCACACACAACACAATTGTCATTTTTAGAATAACACGGTGTCTAATTTCACAAAATCCACAATATCACAAAGATGAGATTACCTATTTTTAGAAAAACTGTCTACAGATTGAACAAAATAAGCTGAGCATTCAACCATATAGACAGCATCTCGGGAAATAAGTTCCTTGCTAATATTTCCATGTGAAAAAACACAACATTCTACTTTCTCGCACCTAATACTAGCGTAATTCACAACCATGATAGAAGTATAAAATTATCGAATGTTGATATTATCGGTTTCATGCAGGAAGTTTCATTTTTGAAATAATTCTAGCATACTGGGTGTTTAAAACTTAAGAAGAGAATGTTTATTAAAATTTTAGAAAAAAGCAGATACTAAACTCTGTAACTGACAAAATAAAATTTAACTGCTAATTTTAACCTAATGTATATGCAAAAAAATCCAACTACCACCCACAGGAAAAATTCATAAAATATACCTCATATCGAAGATGTAGATTAAGTGAAAACTATACAAAAAATTCCAACTAGCCCCAACCATCCCGTGTTTACGTAATATTAAAATGTATCACGTGACACTTAATATATAATTTTCAATACTACGTTACCAACATGGCACTTTCTCGCGATGGAATAATTTTTACTTTCCCATTAAATTTCTTTCTCGCTATAATATTTAAATTTCTGCCATTTAATAATTTACCCGCATTGTACTTTTTTCAAAATATAAACATAACATCATAATTTAATCAACTAGCTTTACCAAGATGATACTTTTTTATCAAATTTATATCAATAATGAATAGTGTCACCAACGCCAACATGATACTTTCCCTCCATTTCATACATTTAGACGTTATTTTTTATTGGAATAAAGTTCAAAGATTTTACATGGGCGGGCTTCAGGGGTAAAAGGTTCAAATATTATCAGCATAATATAACATTTCAACAGCTGTTCACAACATAACACTTTCTCGCGATGCAATAATTTTTATTTTCTCGCTGTAATATTCAAATACAGCGTCACCAACATAGTACTTTCTCATCAAATTCATGTCCCTCTATAATATTTTAATACAACGTTACCAACATAGTACTTTTTCATCAAATTTATTTACCGATATAATATTTAAATTGCTGTCATTTAATAATTTACCCACATGATACTTTTTTCATCAAATGTATTTCTTTCACTCATTTAGACATCATTTTTAATCGGAATAAATTTCAAAGATTTTACATGGGCGGGCTTCAGGGGATAAAAGGTTCAAATATTATCAACATAATCTAACATTTCAACAGCTGTTCACAGTGTCACCAACATGATACTTTCCCTAAATTTCACACATTTAGACGTTATTTTTAATTATAATAAAGTTCAAAGATTTTACATGGGTGGGCTTCAGGCGGTAAAAGGTTCAAATATTATCAACATAATCTAACATTTCAACAGCTATTCACAACGTTGCCAACATATACCATAAAACGCGTGCAATAGAGATTTTTATTAATTTAACGGTTCTTAATAGATTAACGTAGCAATAAATACAACGCTACCAACATGATACTAGGGCGTAGAATTCTTACAAATAAAAAATCCTCAATGTTTTTGAAACATGCACCGAAACGGTTTTAAGCACAATGGATAGGGTAGAATTGAGCATAGATATTAATATTTTTACGATATATTTTATTCTTCATTTTCAAACTTAATTGTTACAATCATTTTTTCATTGATAATATTTCTATAGCGATTTAAATCAATTTTTTCCGTCTTCTCATATGACATATTATTTTTATAATACATCCAATCATGAAAATAATAAATTTCTACTATTTCGCCAGAATCATCATACGTAGTAATTTCCATTGTAAGTGTAGGTTCATCATCAGCATCTACATATTCAGCCTGAAAACATGCCTCGACATCTATTGTTGGGAAATTTCCAAATTCTTCTTTAAAATATTCTTTGGAGAAACATGTGTCATACTCATAAACATCCACAGTTATATTATCAACAGTAATATATGCCTCTATTTGGTTAAGATCAAGACTTCCCATGACGTCAACGTTCGTGATGAAAATGATTAGGGTGAATATTGTTTAGTTTATTACATTAGTTTCACTCCTATTGTTGTGGGAGTGTCAAAAGGTTAATGGGTCACGGGATCATCCAGCAGTAACTTCATCGGACTAAAATCAAGCGTAGAATTCAACATCAAAGGGTATTATAACCTCATTATTATTAGTTCAAATTGAACGCGGAAAACAATATTTGAAATGTAACGTAGAATATATAGGTTCATATTGTTCCAATTTTTATGGGAAAAACAGTAATGTATTTCAAATGTGGATATCCTCGCACACCCTAAACGATGTTCAAAAAATCTCCAGACTGATCAAGGTACGGAATTTTTCAACGCAAAATTTCAAAGTATAATGAAAAAACATATTATAAACCACTATAATACATGGTCTGTTATAAAGGCTTCAATGCCAGAGAGAGTAATAAAGACGTTAAAATCCAAAATATACAAATATTTCAGTTTAAATGAGTCGTACAAGTGGTTAGATGAATTACCGAAAATTACAAATCATACAACGAGACTAGGCATAATAGCAAAACCAAATTCAAGCCAATCAACGTCAACAAATCCAACGAACAGAAAATTATTAATAAATGTTATAGTCATTTGAAAATTGCTGGACCACGTAAATTAAAAGTTGGTGATGTCGTACGCATAAGTAAAGCAAAACATGTTATCGAAAAAGGTTATACGCAAAAATTGGACTACTGAACTATTTAAAATTAGCAAAGTTAAAATAACCAGCCCCCCCGCTTCATATCTCATAGAAGATATGCATGGAGCACTGATCAAAGTGGCATTCTACGAAGAGGAATTACAAAAAACAACCAATCCCGACATATACCTAGTGGAAAAGTTCTAAGACGTAAAGGCAAAAAAGATGTACGTTAAATGGCTCGGACTCACCAAAAAACATAATAGTTCGATTGACAATGATGATGTCGTCTAAGAAGTGCTATAAACCAGAGAGAAATCGAGAAATACACTAGTTTTACATGTAATCTTATGGCAACACAAACACAAATTCCAACATTTAGGGGGCCTTTTTGAACAACAGTTCGTTCAAGTTTTTACCGTAGTGGGGTAACATTATAAATATGACAAAGCATCTCAGTTCATAATAGTTAGTCAAAATGTTTACTCCAACTTCGAGTGGTTACATTTCTGAAGGCAGTGAATTTGACGTTCCCCTAACTCCATCACCGCGTTCATCGGTGCTCAGCGAAGACTATGATCGTGAACTTGATGCTGTTTTGGGAAAGTACGAAGAAGCAGCTAAGAATGAAGAACATTATCTTCTCTACACGCAATTCCTGCACGGTTTTTGTCGAAATGGGTGTGGTCTAAGTCCAGCAAGATCGTTTACTCCAGCTGTCGTCATGCACAAAGACCAATGGGAAAAAATATCTTTTAGTCATCTACGACAATATAAAATTCATCAAAATTACCAAGCACAGCCTAGACTTTTTCCTGTCAGAAATGGACGTGATGAATCTTGTACATATAAATACTGAAATTTTAGTACCATATATAAGAATGCTGGAAAAACTTGAATTTCCTAGTTATTACTATAATATACTTAATTTAGTTAAAAGTAGTTTTTTCGATGAAAATTATACGTTTTCAAGTGCTTTTAATAAATTGCAAACTTTTAAATATGTACACAATAATTTAGAAAATATCGCTTTAAGTCAATTTATGTATTATTATAAGCATCGAATTGTAAATGATTTGGAGAGAATTCCATAAATATGTTCAAAACATTATTGTGTTTTATTTAAAAAAAGTGAAGATAGCTGAACGACAGTGCTTTAAACCGTTCGATTATCTCCACTTTGCTAATGTAGAAGCAAAAATTGGTAGTAATGCTTCAACTGTCAACATTGTAACGTCAGTAAACGCTATCAATTTCGTTATTTTTCATCGTTTTTCATCGTTTTCATCGTTTTTTCCATCGTATGTTGGAGAACGATAAAGGTCGAATATTGATGATGTTTGAATGTCTTCGTTGACTCGTCTTTTTAT
The DNA here is from genome assembly GCA_963243735.1 of Neocrepidodera transversa. Lineage (NCBI taxonomy): Eukaryota > Metazoa > Arthropoda > Insecta > Coleoptera > Chrysomelidae > Neocrepidodera > Neocrepidodera transversa. Next base: position 33,092,847 of record OY725341.1, read on the forward strand.
CGACGGTAATTGAATATCTTCATTGACTCGCCTTTTCACGCTTCTTTGTTGTTTACAGTTTCATCGTAAACATGTTTTTCACTCTCACACTTAGTCTTGCGATCTTTATCACTTGCAGTGTCCACACATTATCGTAAACATGTTTTTCATTTTCACACTTCTTTGTGGTTTCATCGTAAACATGTTTTTCGCTATCACGCTTCGTCTCGCAGCCTTCATCACTTGCGGTGTCCACACATTATTGTAAATATGTTTTTTCATTCTCAAGCTTCTTTGTGGTTTACTTCATCGTAAATATGTTTTTCATTTTGATAATCCATATCAGTTGTGGTGTCAACACATTATCGTAAACATGTTTTTTCATTCTCACGCTTCTTTGTGGTTTACGGTTTCATTGTAAACATGTTTTTCGCTCTCACGCTTCGTCTCGCAACTTTCATCAGATCAAAGGGGTCTTTTGACGCATGACCAATGTGCGGTTGGAGGCATATAACTTCAGATCTAACGCTTCACGAGCGTTAGTTTCAACATGAGCAGTCAAGACTCCAACATGTCGCAACAATTCAACGATATTAGTGAATTCAATATAACGTCAACATCAGTGTACAGTGGAGATTATGGTGATATGAGCAGTCAAGACTTCAACATGTCGCAACAGTCAAACTATGACAGTGGATTCGTATCATCAGTGTCCAGCGTTCATTATAATTATGATCAAGATTTGGATAGAACGTTGAAAGTTCTAGAGAATGAAGTTAGATTAGAAACTCAACAACTACTTCAAACAACGTATCAGTTGGACTCTTTGAAAATCAGCTGTGGACTGAGTCCAGCAAGATCCTTCAATCCAGCAGTCATTTTAAAGCAGTATAACAACGATTTTAGTAAAATATCTTTTGATCTCTGCGAATGGAGCAACTTTATCAATATACTACGTCAAAGAAATAATGATGCCTGGTGCACCGTATTGCGTGACTTACGCTCTTTTTATGCATCATCGTTGGAGTATCGATTGGCACGGTCCATATATGGGCGTCAAGTTGTATTTACCGGCCGCTTGTACAACTATAAGCAGTATCAGCATTTTAAATTCATTTTTTCGACGAATTTAACGCACCTAAAAACACATGCGTCAAAACAGTCAATTTTCAACAGTTTCTTAACACGTTATGAAATAAAAACACAGAGATTTTTAAAATTTTTTTATTATACAAGAACTACTCCAAGGCTTTTACAATTTTAAATTTATAATAATAATAGTATTCTTTAAGCGCTAAGTGTAACATATTATCGTTTAAAGTTTTACATAAGAAATCGAAAAGTTCAAGTCTACTATTTACATCATCCTCCGTGTGATCTGTATGATCGGCATATTTATGGCTGAAAATATTATCAATAATTTCATGGTAATATTCACAAAAAGCTAGATCTTCTATCAATGAAAGTTTATGGGATATCACCTTCTGCTCGAGATCAATTATCTGGTTCACATCAAGTTGTTGTAGAAGAAATTTAATTTCATATTTTCTTACTACCAACATCTTTACATTATCAAGAACGAGTTGGTCAATTTCAATAAGGTTTCCATAAGGAAAAGTCACAGGTTCATACTCATCGGCTAACTGGCTTAATGGTTCATCAAAAAAATCATTATTTCTTTGACGTAGTATATTGATAAAGTTGCTCCATTCGCAGAGATCAAAAGATATTTTACTAGAATCGTTGTTATACTGCTTTGAAATGACTGCTGGATTGAAGCATCTTGCTGGACTCAGACCACAGCTGATTTTCAAAGAGTCCAACTGATACGTTGTTTGAAGTAGTTGTTGAGTTTCTAATCTAACAGTAAAGGAGCTGCACGTGTTCTAGCCCCTTATCAGCAAAATCTACATGTAAATCTCCATAAGAAAATCTAAGGTTCATTCTGGCAATTTTTGTCCATATCAAGGTCATTCGTCATCCCTCTTATCAGTTTACGGATATCGCCGGCTCGCGGTTTAAATAAAGTAATAATTATAAAATTAACAGGATCGGCTTCAGAGGTAAGAGATAAGGGGTTCCCAATATTTTCACGATCATTTCACATGGGCGGACCTAAGGGGAAATGGGCTCAAGTATTATTAACATAACCTAACATTTCGTACAAAAAAGCGTTACCAACATGATACATTCTCTCTATAATTTACCAACATGATACTTTCTCCCCAATTTATATTTTAAATAGGTACTGGATAGCTACGAGGAGTAAGAAAAAAGGATATCAACCCTCTTCAACCCCGTGTTTACGTAAAAATTAATACAATATATCATGTGACATGTCGTTGAATAAGTCTTTACGTGTAGATTATGTGAAAAATATGCAAAAAATTCCAACAACCCCGTTCAACCCCGTGTTTACGTAAAAAATAATAAAATATATTATGTGACACATCGCTGAATAGAAGATGTAGATTAAGGAAAAAATAAGCAAAAAATCCAATCTACTCCCTTCAACCCTCCCCAACCCCTAATATAGAAAAAATAAATCAGGACGAGCGACCCCTCGTTGAATAGGTGTTAACGTGTAGATTAATGAAAATTCTGATATACAGAGTGTATCAAAAAGTAACATTTGCCGAAAAATCGATATGCTTTCTAGACACTTCCCGCCATAATTTATCAACATAGTACTTTCTCTCCATGACGGATAGGAGACCCATAATTTTTATTTTCTCGCTACAATATCGCGTAAAACTTAGAATAATTTTCGCTACATCAGTACTCGCACGTTACCAACATAGCACTTTCTCTACACGAAGGATAGGAGAGGTTAACAACATAATACTTTCCTACTACATGGGATATAGGATATAGTCACAAGAGGGCGCTGATCGAGCTTAAATAGTAAACGGGCTAAATATTTTAACGTAATCAGCCGTAAAAACCCATAATTTTTACTTTCTCTCTAACAACGTACGCCACAGCAACGTACATAACCTATAAATAATGAACACCAACATGATACTTTCCGTTAATCTCATACATTTAGACGCATGAATGACGAAAACATATAATTATTAAATCGTCAGGTTCATGAGCCGCATTTTTTTTACTTTGCCGCGGCATAAAGAATTATAAAAAGTAACAAGCATTATTTATTTCTCACTACTTAACCAAATTCATTCTAGCACCTTTATTGATTTCAACAAGGTATTTAGCTGTTGGCTGTTAGCATTAGGAAAGCGGGGATGTGTGCTAACGTAATGTCGACATATGCAATAAAATGCGTGCAATAACGTAGCAATAAATACAGTGCTGCCAACGTAATACATTTTTTCATGAGAAATAGCGAATTTAGAGAATTCTTATGCCCGGTTGCACCAACGTATCCTAGGATGCATTTTATCTAGGCTCGACCTAAATGTGTGATGGACTTATGATACAGATGTGTTGCACCAACGTTATAGAACGTCATTTTACGTAGGATGCATTTTATCTGAATTTACAATGGCAACATTGCAATATTGTCAAACTACTGTATAATAGATGGCGCTGATTGTTAATATCGGTAAAGCAGGTCATGTAATTATTGGTTGAATGTTTCTTTTTCTCAGTTTTATAATCAAGGATGTTTATACACAAATTATGATTTTCGATATTACATTTTATTTTTTAGCAAATTTTAATTTTTTCCCTCAAATTTTTCATCTTTCAAAAATTGTATAATTTTTATTTATTTTTTTATACTTTTTCAATTTTGGAACCGATAACGATGAATTATTTGAGGAAAAAATTGAAATTTGGTAAAAACTAAAATATCGGAAATTTTTCAAGTCCATAAATACGACAAAGTGAAATTCAAGGAAAGACATTTTTATTTTAAATTTATTTTAATTAATAGCATGAATCTAAACACAATTTTTAATTTTTATTAACATTTTCAAATTGCCACTTTTTTGTAAAATTAATAATAAAAAATTTTCAGACATACTGTATATACAGTGTGTCCACTGAAGTTCGCGACATATGGGAACTGAGACATATAAAATTATTTTCTACAAATTATGTTATTTACAAATACAAATATTTTACGATATTTTCTTAAAATATTAATTGAATATACTTGTAGAATATTTTTTTTTATTTTTGTTCAAGTGTTATTCTTTGTTATATGTAAATAAAAATAGTTTTCTGTAAAAATTACTTTTTCTTCAAGCATATAATAATAAATATATTACTTTCGACACCATAGACCGTAGAAATATCCTATTGTTTTACTAGTACAACAATAATGAGAAAAGACAGCAATGGGCTTTATAATCGAGTAGGTATGAACTGTCATTTTAATATTTATTTAATTGGACGTTTTTCAGTTTTGCTACATACAACTTGAATTATTTCTAGACTTGAAGAAAAAACTAGTATACTAGTATATGTATATTTCTCGGAGAAGAAGCCTTCATTATTTCTGTTTCGCTCAGATTACACTGCCTCGGTCGTAAACTTCTAAGCTCAACAAATAATAAGCGCCTTCTACTCCTAGTAATAGAATATAATATTATTTATAAGTACCAATGGTAAGAGATGATATAGAATATTATTTCTTGAAAATTTTAATATTATAAAATGTATAAATAAATAAAAAAAATGAATATTCCTACATTCTGTCAAAATAATTATTTACAAGATATCGTAGGTAATCAAAATGTTCATTATTATTGACTGAAATTGGAATATCTTCATCTCTTGGCGTTTCTTGGAGGTGACGTTGCATCACTTCCACTTCATCAGGTGATAATTGGGAAGATATTATTCAACTTCATTCTACATCCATATGCGATAATAGGAAACCGTTTCTTCCACACTCCGAACAAATTTTCTACCTTAACTTTGCTTGTTATATGGCTTCTGTTGAAATTTCTCTCCCCTTCTTTGAGTGGTTCCAAAAAAGGAGTAAACAAATATGATAAATTCATATATCCGCTCACCTATATATTACAAAATAAAAATGTCATAAAATAATCTGAATACATAAATATCCAAATATCGTTTACCTAATAAAATTCCATTGGCAAAATCTTCCTATCTTAAACCGTGCTTTTAATCTGGAATTGTTGAACATTGTCACATCATGAGTCGAGCCAGGCCACCTGGCTACAATATCCTTGAAAAGTAGATCTGCACTCGATACCGCTTGGACATTTAGTGAAAAGTAGCCTTTTCTATTTAAAAATTTCGCCATCGAGACCCACTGTGAAAAATATGTACATAGATTATAAGGAACTGAAAAATAAATAGGTGGTGAAATCAAACCTTGTGATAAAATTCTTATGTGAGTGCCATCAATTGTCCCCACAACACAAGGAAAAGCAGCAACATCGAAGAATTTATTTTGCTCAGCAGCAATTTCAACTTCATTTCTTGGCATTATATGTATTTTTCTTTTAAATTGGCAATTATTCGTGACACTTTTGATACAATTCTTGATATATTGGATTTATCAGCTCCTATAAAATCTCCAGTAGCTAGTAGATGACCGCCAGTAGCAAAAGTTCTTATTGTATAAAAGTAATTGATTCATTTGACTTAATGAATTGTTTCTGAAAAGTTGTATTTATTGTTACTCTTTGTAATACATATATTAGTTCAATTAAAGCTCTTTGGGTAAGTAATTGTAAGATGGTCCCTTTTTGTAATCGAAACCTTTTAAAAAATTCTTCCTCTGATATAGTTTCGAAATAATTCATTCTAGGGCGAATTTGTCTTGGGAGAGCATTTAATTCTTCGTCTATATCATCCGTTACATCCACAATATCCACAATATTTATATCTGCGTCTAGATCCATCACTTTATTTAACTTACAAATTACAACCGAACTTTGCAAACTAATACCACTCTATTAATACGTAAAAGATGAAATATAATATTCTACAGAAAAAATGTTTATTTGTCTCGTTTACATTCACTTTAATTAACTTTCTAGCAACTGTTTCTAGTAAATGTCAAATGACGTATATTTTAGAGGTTATAATCCTCGTCCTAAGTCATCGAAATCGACCGCCTAGGATCTGTGATCAGGTTATATCACAGGCCAGAGATTTTTCGTTGGTGCAACAGTATAAAATCGATTTTAGACTTAAGTCTGACTTAGGATAGGAATCCGTCCTAGGATGCATTGGTACAACCGGGCGTTAATCTCAATATATTAACGTAAATATACAAATAGGAACATTTTTTTGATTAATTAATATTTAGTTTTTTCCAATATAAATTTAATAAATAGCCCAGTAGATAACCAAAGCCATTACTACTATTGGTATAGGGAATTCAATGTGTTAGAGAGAGAAGTATAGGAAATTCAGCGTACCAGAAAGAGACGCAGATAAAAATGGCGGCATGTGGCATACTTTAAATATTAGGATAGAAAATGGCTGCGGACTAAAAATATAGTACTCTTCATAACTCTAAGATGTAGTACTGCCGCTAACAAACAGATGGCGCTACTAGCCATCTTTTTGTAGCAATTTTTAAGCCACAATATAATATATCTTCGTAATTAATGGACCGATTTGGGTGGGTCAAACGGCATTATATTTGGAATATAACGTAAAATAATTACATGTCAAAAAATCCTGCGGAGAAGAAACGTCGAAAGGGCTTTAGCTTATATCTCCGTTACTATTGGTCCGATTTAAACGCGGGAAACGACAGTGTATTTTAAATGTGACGTATAGGGTATACGTAATGAAAAAACATGCGCAGTACAAAAGCCAAAAGAACCTTGGCTTATATCTCCCTTACTATTGGTCCGATTTAAACGCGGGAAACGGAAGTGTATTTTAAATGTGGCGTATAATAAATACCAAAAGAAAGAACATGCGCAGTACGAAAGCCAAAAGGGCCTTAGCTTATATCTCCGTTACTATTGGTCCGATTTAAACGTGGGAAACCGCAGTGTGTTTTAAATGTGGCGTATAAAAAATACGTAATGAAAAAACATGCGCAGTACAAAATCCAAAAGGACCTTAGCTTATATCTCCGTTACTATTGGTCCGATTTAAACGCGGGAAACGGAAGTGTATATTAAATGTGACGTATAATAAATACGTAAAGAAATAACATGCGCAGTACGAAAGCCAAAAGGGCCTTAGCTTATATCTCCGTTTCTATTGGTCCGATTTAAACGCGTAAAACGGCAGTGTATTTTAAATGTGGCGTATAATAAATACGTAAAGAAAAAACATGCGCAGTACGAAAGCCAAAAGGACCGTAGTAAATATCTCCGTTACTATTGGTCCGATTTAAACGTGGGAAACGGCCGTCTATTTGAAATCTACCATACAATTAATACGTATAAAAAAATCCTGCGGAGAAGAAACGCCGAAAGGGCTTTAGCTTATATCTCCGTTACTATTGGTCCGATTTAAACGCGGGAAACGGCATTGGCTCAAAACGTGGTGGGGGAAAAAATGAATGAAATATATCACGTGACACATCATAGATTTAAATTGAGGAACAAATAGTCATAAAATCCCAACTACCCCCTCTAACCCTCAACTACCCCGTATTTACAGGAAAATTGATAAAATAGCTAATACCACAAGGAGTAAGGGACAAATAAGTATCAAATCCCAACTACCCCCTATAAAATCCCAACTACCCCCTTCAACCCCAAAACATGATAGTTTCCCTCTACGCTGAATAGAAGAGTAGATGAACGAAAAATTATCATATACAGGGTGTGTCAAAAAGTAGCATTTACTAAAAAATCAATTGAGACCTTGTCATTTCCACTATAATATATCAGTGTTGATACTTTCGTACAAAAAAGCGTTACCAACTGTCTCTTAGTCTATAATTATTGCCAATATGATAGTTTCCCTCTATTTCACACATTTATCCTGCGCAGAAGAAACACCAAAAGGGCATTCGGGGCTAAGTTCGTTTTCAACGGTCGGATTTAAACTCCGGAAATGGCAATGTATTCATACGAGCCCACTCTGGGGAAATTTGTTATACCGATTCATGGCGTGACGTCACAATTTCCCCAGATCTGGGGAAAAGTTTGTGAAGCTACGCGGGAAACGTGAGGACGCGAAGGTGCCAGCATTATCGACTACCGTCACAGCATTTGGAAAAAAATTTAATTCAACAAAAAAAAACGTGCGCAGAAGGAACGTTGTCTCTCTATCTCCGTTACTATTGGTCGGATTTAAACGCGAAAAACGGCGCTATATTTGACATTTGTCGTAGAATATTTTCATATAAAAAAATTCTGCGCAGAAGAAACGCCAAAAGGGCATTAACGTATATCTCCGTTACTATAGGTCCGATTTTAACGCGAAAAACGGCGGTTCATTTGAAATGTGGCGTAGAATAATTGCAAATAAAAAAAATCTGCGCAGAAGAAACGCCAAAAGGACCTTAACGTATATCTCCGTTACTATTGGTCGGATTTAAACGCAAAAAACGGCGCTATATTTGACATTTGTCGTAGACTATTTTCATATAAAAAAAATTCTGCGCAGAAGAAACGCCAAAAGGGCCTTACCGTATATCTCCATTACTATTGGTCGGATTTGAACTCGAAAAACGGCGCAATATTAGAAATGGGACGTAGAATAATTGTATATAAAAAAATTCTGCGCAGAAGAAACGCGAAAAGGACCTTAACGTCTATCTCCGCCGCTTTTGGACCAATTTTTATGACAAAAAACGGTTCTGTATTCAAAATGTGATATAGAATAATTTTCGATGCGTTACCAATATAGCTCTTTCTGATATGTGACCCATAATTTTTACTTTCTCGCTATTATATTTTATTAGAACGTAACCAACATAGTACGTTCTCGTCAAATTTCTTTCCTGCTATTATATTTTAATAAAAGGTTACCAACATAGTACTTTATCGTCATATTTCTTTCTCGCTATAATATTTAAGTTTCTGTCATTTAATAATTTACCAACATAGTACTTTCTCGTCAAATTTCTTTCCCATTATAATATTTTAATACAACGTTACCAACATAGTACTTTCTCGGCATATTTCTTTCGCGCTATAATATTTTAAATTTCCGGCATTTAATAATTTAATAACATTGTACTTTTTCAAAATATAAAGGAGAACAGTGTTGCCAATATAAATTCATTAGATAGCGTTATCAACATGATACTTTCTCGTCAAATTTCTTTTCTTCTATAATATTTTAATACAACGTTACCAACATAGTACTTTCTCGCTATTATATTTAAATTGCTGTCATTTAATAATTTACCATCATAGTACTTTCTCGCTATTATATTTAAATTTCTGTCATTTAATAATTAACCAACATAATACCTTCTCGTCAAATTTATTTCCCGCTTTAATATTTTAATACAACGTTTCCAACATAGTACTTTCTCACCAGATTTCTTTCTCGCTATGATATTTAAATTTATATCAATTAATAATTTACCAACTTAGTACTTTTTCAAAATATAAAGGAGAAAAGTGTTGCCAACATAATTTCATCAAACAGCGTTACCAACATGATACTTTCTCGCCAATAATTTACCAACATGATTTCACCAAATAGTGTTACCGACATGATACTCTCCAATTTATGTTTTAAAAGACCAAGGATACTTTCCCGCCATAACTGCCATGTAAAACAACATTTGAACGTTTAGAAGTGCCATAATTTTTACTTTCTCTCTATAATATTTAAATGGCGGTATAGCGGTCAACCGTCGCTGGCAGGGGATTGCATGATTTCACTTTCCCTCGATAATATTTAACTGGCACGTAAAACAACATTCCAACGTTTAAAAGTACCATAATTTTTACTTTATCGCTATAATAGTTGATGAATAGTAAAATAAACGCACCTTTTTTATTAACCAACACTAAAATCACACACAACACAATTGTCAGTTACTAGCAGGGCTAGTAATTAAATTCAACTTAAACTAACCTCTAATTTCACAAAATCTAGAATGTCACAAAGATGAACAATACCTATTTTTAGAAATACTGTCTAAAGGTTGAACAAAAAATTACCATTCAATCATATAGACAGTACCTCGGGAAATAAGTAGCCTGGTAATATTTGTTTTTACATGCAGAAAGTACCTTCTCGCACCCAATACTGACGTAATTCAGAACCGTGATAGAAAAATACATCGTAATTCGTTCGACTTCCTAATATAATGAAAACTAAATAAAATAAGCGAATTTTAAAGTTAGAATTATGCGGTTTCACATATCGGTATATACAGGAAGTTGATCGATAAGCTGTTTACATTTTTGAAATAATATATTCATTCTAGCATACTGAGTGTTTAAAACTTAAGAATAAAGTGTTTAATATTTTAGAAAAACAAGAACTTAACTATGTAATATACAAAGTGTTTAAAATTTATCTACTAATAATAAACTAATGTAGTCTTTCTGCTATAACCCATTTAATAATATTGAAATTCTAATATATAAAGTTTGTTAAAATTTACTGATAATAGGTCATTTTTTATATTCCAATATATTAATTAATAAATAAGGCTTTTATAATTTGTTCAAAAAGAAAATTACAAATATTTTTTTTAATGTACAGGATGATTAAAAATTAAAGATGAATAAAATTTTTCTAATCAAATTTCAATATTTCAAATGTATTAATAATTAATATTAAACTATATCCAATTTAATAATATTAAAATTGTAATATACAAAGTTTATTAGAATTTACTAAAAATAGAGTCTTAGTGGCTTATTAAAAGCTAAGAATTTTATAATTTGCTAAAAATTTACTAAAGATTTATAATATACAGGGCGATTAAAAGTTAAGCCTTTCAACTATGAACAAAATTTACTAATTAAATTCTAATCTACAAAGCGTTTGAAATTTATTAATAATAAAATAATGTAGTCCTTCAACTATATCCAATTTTTTTTGAAATTCTAATATAAACTGTTAAGCATCGTAATGAAGTTACACTAAGAGAAAGGAAATGATTTAATCGTAGCTGTTAAATGCATTTTTTTTGTTTATTAACTCAGAATAGACTTGTCTATGCTCGAATTTAAATAAAAAAGTTACACTAAGAAAAATTGGACTTGTTACCAAATAATTTAACTAAAAAACTTAAGGCCTAAATTTAATAGAACAACAACAAAATAATAGACATCGTTATGAAGTTAGACTATGCAAAAAGTGATTTAACCATAGCTGTTAAATACCACATTTTTTTTTATTAACTCATAATAGACTAAAATTTACATAAAAAAAGTTACACGAAGAAAAAAATTAGACTTGTTACCAAATAATTTTAGCGATATTACTTTTTATATATCTCTGGTGGGGTATCGTTTTCACGTAAGTTTTTACTCTTATTTTTAATTGTATTAGTATTGCAAATTAACACATTTTTAGGAAGGCTCTGATGATGTCTTTATTTGCCGAAAGCGCTTGGCCGAATTTTTAATAAATTATTTATTTTACAAACTGGCGTACTCTCTTTCACTTTCAACCAATTTAAGGTTGTCAACATATAAGTTCTACCATTAACCAAATTACTTTATCGTTTCCAATATACATGTCAGTATTTTAGCTGCCCATACTTTCTTTCATCTCGTGATATAGTACACAAATAAAACAACGTATTATATTTTCTGGTTCTGATTTTTGCTATAAATAATTGGTCATAACCGAAAATTAGTGTTTTCATTCTATCAACGTTAACAATTTAAACAATTTAACCACTCTATTGCTAAAACAAAATTAATTATTTTAATTAAAAAAACTAAGTAATTAAAATAATCATACTACAGTTGTATCGTATTATTAATATTATTATCAAGACATTTTAGATTAGTTGGTTTTTGAAGTATGTTACAATTACTATTGGACGAGATGAAATAAAATAATCTACTTAAATAAAATATAAATACAAAATAATCAAGAGACATTAGGGAAAATGATTTAGTAGTACAAGGTTGCCAACTTACAAAAAATTTCAACATTTTAAACTAAACGAACAAATATAAAAAACGTTTAAACCGTTAAATGCGGCCTTTCAAACGTTTTTTTTTTGCGCTAAGAATTTTGATTTAAAAAAAAAATATCAAAACAGTGTCAACTTTCGCCGATTTTTTACGTATTATTTTTACATGTTTTCTTATAGTAAATACATGTAATTGAAGCTAAAAGTTAAAATTTTTGCACATCAAAAAAGTAAACGTTAAAAAATTCTATTAGCGTTGTTAACCGACGTTTCAAACACAATTTGACGTTCTGTATTTTGGATCGTCAAAACGCATGGTTGAAGTATATCAGGTTAGACATTGCGCAGGATTTGTGACGTCACCTGGTGCCCATCCAAAATATTTAATGTGTCATTATATGAGGTTATTGTCTTTTTTGACATATTTTTATTTAGTTTCACCTATAAACTGATTAAAAATATATTGCGCTGTGTTTGGTGTAAAAGTAATACTCGCTCTAAAAACAGTACAAAGTTTTTTCGATTTCCAAAGTGCCCGTTATTACAAAAACAACAGTTTATTATATGAATATACTTGTTTAACATTTTTAGATTTTATTTTAAGTAATACAAAAAAAGTTCTGTAAGATATATTATGTAATAGCTTTAAGTAGTTACGTATTCATTTATTAGTTAGCATTTTATTCAATAATAACAATAAAGCACTGCACAACTTATGAAAAATTTATTTTACGTACCAACTTGTAATGTAATCTAAGTTATACTCGTATTTACATTTGCCATATTCGTTCTTTGAGTATAAATTAAGCATTAGGTATATAAAAGCCTAAGTAACATAAACCTACAATAACAATATGCATCAATAAGCATCAAAAAGTTCCACTGATAATATAAACTAAAAATTATTTTTTGATTTAACATTTATAAAATCACTCTAAAGTTAACCTAAAGTATTATATTTGTTACATATTTGACAATTAGTTTAACGATAAAATTAGCCATAACATAATTGAACATTTTCTGGTTTTTACATCTAGCAATTAAATAGTTTTTATAATATAAAGCACATCGGAATTGTAAAAAAAAGTTTAAAGTAGTTATCACTTTTTAGTGTACAATACTTTACAAAACATTTTTATTAAATATATAGCCGTAAAAAAATAAAAACCACCCGAAAGACACATTAATCCTATGCAATTCAATGTTAAATTATTTCGTGAATTTTTAAATCATGGTCAAAACGTACAATATTTCGGTAAGAAAAGACATAATTAAAAAAAGGAATAAAGAGTCTTATAAAATTTTTATTACTTGATTACATATTTCCATCTAAATCATTAAGAACTCTAGTTTTATAAAAGTAAATATATTCTCTCAAAGTTATATTTAATAATTCATTTGACGATTGACAAAAAATATGCAAAAGTTCAAGTGGATTTAAAGCACATTCATTATGTACATAGTGATTTTTAATTAATTCAACAATATTATAATAATATGCACAGAAATTTAGTCCTTCCAACATTGAAATTCTGTATGATATCAGGTTACAATCGAGGTCAAGTATATGGATCACATCAGTTTGCTGTAGGAGAAATTCAACATTATGTTTAGTAACTGATAGCATCTTAACGCCTTCATAAACCATTTGACTTACTTCAGCATAGTCTCCACAAGGATAACTTATTGGTTCATATTCATCTGGTAACTGACTTAATGATGCATTAAAAAAATCGTTCATTTTATTTTGTAGAATATCGACAAATGTACTCCACTCAAAGGTACTAAACGATATCTTATCGAACTTGTGTCTTTGATTCAAAATTATTGCAGGAGTGAAGGCTCTTGCAGGACTTATACCACAGCTGTCATCTAATGGATCTAGAGAATAATTAGTTTGAAGTAGATAGTGGTCTTCTAATTTTGTGGCAATCTCGTACATTTTCAACACTTTGTCCAATTCACGATCATAATCTTCGCTGGATACTGGCGTTAGAGTTACTTTAATCTCGCTTTCCGTTTCATATCCGCTATCATCGCCATTATCGTTTGAAATACGTTGACATTTGACAGGTTCATCGTATTGAATCACGTTGGTTGCTTCGTTATTGGAAGCTAAATCGTTAATGATTTCAACTAAACTTGCCATATCGCGTTTTCTGTCAACACTGAGTAAAGTCATATTGTTCACTAATTTTAAAATACAATTTTTAATATTGAAATACTGAAACAGAATGATTAAAGTCGACAGCATAGATATAAAGTAACCTTTCGGTCGGACGTTGGTCTGAACGCTTAACATTTTTTGGGCTCTTTCACAAAAGGCCCCTGAATTGCAGAAATGTGTTTGTTTTTTTCATTGATTTCCATATTAAATCGGTAGTTTCGATACGACTTCCATGTTTTGTGCACTACAACAGATCTGATTGGACAACACACTAGGACGCCAATATTGTGGCGTCAGTGAACGCTGCCGTATTCGTTGTTTTTCGTCGATTTTCAACGTTTTCGTCGATTTTCAACGATTTTCAACGATTTTTCGTTGTTTTCATCGTTTTCGTCCGACGCCAATATTGTGGCGGCTTTATTGTTATTATTGAATAAAATGCTAACTAATAAATGAATACGTAACTACTTAAAGCTATTACATAATATATCTTACAGAACTTTTTTTGTATTACTTAAAATAAAATCTAAAAATGTTAAACAAGTATATTCATATAATAAACTGTTGTTTTTGTAATAACGGGCACTTTGGAAATCGAAAAAACTTTGTACTGTTTTTAGAGCGAGTATTACTTTTACACCAAACACAGCGCAATATATTTTTAATCAGTTTATAGGTGAAACTAAATAAAAATATGTCAAAAAAGACAATAACCTCATATAATGACACATTAAATATTTTGGATGGGCACCAGGTGACGTCACAAATCCTGCGCAATGTCTAACCTGATATACTTCAACCATGCGTTTTGACGATCCAAAATACAGAACGTCAAATTGTGTTTGAAACGTCGGTTAACAACGCTAATAGAATTTTTTAACGTTTACTTTTTTGATGTGCAAAAATTTTAACTTTTAGCTTCAATTACATGTATTTACTATAAGAAAACATGTAAAAATAATACGTAAAAAATCGGCGAAAGTTGACACTGTTTTGATATTTTTTTTTTAAATCAAAATTCTTAGCGCAAAAAAAAAACGTTTGAAAGGCCGCATTTAACGGTTTAAACGTTTTTTATATTTGTTCGTTTAGTTTAAAATGTTGAAATTTTTTGTAAGTTGGCAACCTTGTACTACTAAATCATTTTCCCTAATGTCTCTTGATTATTTTGTATTTATATTTTATTTAAGTAGATTATTTTATTTCATCTCGTCCAATAGTAATTGTAACATACTTCAAAAACCAACTAATCTAAAATGTCTTGATAATAATATTAATAATACGATACAACTGTAGTATGATTATTTTAATTACTTAGTTTTTTTAATTAAAATAATTAATTTTGTTTTAGCAATAGAGTGGTTAAATTGTTTAAATTGTTAACGTTGATAGAATGAAAACACTAATTTTCGGTTATGACCAATTATTTATAGCAAAAATCAGAACCAGAAAATATAATACGTTGTTTTATTTGTGTACTATATCACGAGATGAAAGAAAGTATGGGCAGCTAAAATACTGACATGTATATTGGAAACGATAAAGTAATTTGGTTAATGGTAGAACTTATATGTTGACAACCTTAAATTGGTTGAAAGTGAAAGAGAGTACGCCAGTTTGTAAAATAAATAATTTATTAAAAATTCGGCCAAGCGCTTTCGGCAAATAAAGACATCATCAGAGCCTTCCTAAAAATGTGTTAATTTGCAATACTAATACAATTAAAAATAAGAGTAAAAACTTACGTGAAAACGATACCCCACCAGAGATATATAAAAAGTAATATCGCTAAAATTATTTGGTAACAAGTCTAATTTTTTTCTTCGTGTAACTTTTTTTATGTAAATTTTAGTCTATTATGAGTTAATAAAAAAAAATGTGGTATTTAACAGCTATGGTTAAATCACTTTTTGCATAGTCTAACTTCATAACGATGTCTATTATTTTGTTGTTGTTCTATTAAATTTAGGCCTTAAGTTTTTTAGTTAAATTATTTGGTAACAAGTCCAATTTTTCTTAGTGTAACTTTTTTATTTAAATTCGAGCATAGACAAGTCTATTCTGAGTTAATAAACAAAAAAAATGCATTTAACAGCTACGATTAAATCATTTCCTTTCTCTTAGTGTAACTTCATTACGATGCTTAACAGTTTATATTAGAATTTCAAAAAAAATTGGATATAGTTGAAGGACTACATTATTTTATTATTAATAAATTTCAAACGCTTTGTAGATTAGAATTTAATTAGTAAATTTTGTTCATAGTTGAAAGGCTTAACTTTTAATCGCCCTGTATATTATAAATCTTTAGTAAATTTTTAGCAAATTATAAAATTCTTAGCTTTTAATAAGCCACTAAGACTCTATTTTTAGTAAATTCTAATAAACTTTGTATATTACAATTTTAATATTATTAAATTGGATATAGTTTAATATTAATTATTAATACATTTGAAATATTGAAATTTGATTAGAAAAATTTTATTCATCTTTAATTTTTAATCATCCTGTACATTAAAAAAAATATTTGTAATTTTCTTTTTGAACAAATTATAAAAGCCTTATTTATTAATTAATATATTGGAATATAAAAAATGACCTATTATCAGTAAATTTTAACAAACTTTATATATTAGAATTTCAATATTATTAAATGGGTTATAGCAGAAAGACTACATTAGTTTATTATTAGTAGATAAATTTTAAACACTTTGTATATTACATAGTTAAGTTCTTGTTTTTCTAAAATATTAAACACTTTATTCTTAAGTTTTAAACACTCAGTATGCTAGAATGAATATATTATTTCAAAAATGTGAACAGCTTATCGATCAACTTCCTGTATATACCGATATGTGAAACCGCATAATTCTAACTTTAAAATTCGCTTATTTTATTTAGTTTTCATTATATTAGGAAGTCGAACGAATTACGATGTATTTTTCTATCACGGTTCTGAATTACGTCAGTATTGGGTGCGAGAAGGTACTTTCTGCATGTAAAAACAAATATTACCAGGCTACTTATTTCCCGAGGTACTGTCTATATGATTGAATGGTAATTTTTTGTTCAACCTTTAGACAGTATTTCTAAAAATAGGTATTGTTCATCTTTGTGACATTCTAGATTTTGTGAAATTAGAGGTTAGTTTAAGTTGAATTTAATTACTAGCCCTGCTAGTAACTGACAATTGTGTTGTGTGTGATTTTAGTGTTGGTTAATAAAAAAGGTGCGTTTATTTTACTATTCATCAACTATTATAGCGATAAAGTAAAAATTATGGTACTTTTAAACGTTGGAATGTTGTTTTACGTGCCAGTTAAATATTATCGAGGGAAAGTGAAATCATGCAATCCCCTGCCAGCGACGGTTGACCGCTATACCGCCATTTAAATATTATAGAGAGAAAGTAAAAATTATGGTACTTCTAAACGTTCAAATGTTGTTTTACATGGCAGTTATGGCGGGAAAGTATCCTTGGTCTTTTAAAACATAAATTGGAGAGTATCATGTCGGTAACACTATTTGGTGAAATCATGTTGGTAAATTATTGGCGAGAAAGTATCATGTTGGTAACGCTGTTTGATGAAATTATGTTGGCAACACTTTTCTCCTTTATATTTTGAATAAGTACTAAGTTGGTAAATTATTAATTGATATAAATTTAAATATCATAGCGAGAAAGAAATCTGGTGAGAAAGTACTATGTTGGAAACGTTGTATTAAAATATTAAAGCGGGAAATAAATTTGACGAGAAGGTATTATGTTGGTTAATTATTAAATGACAGAAATTTAAATATAATAGCGAGAAAGTACTATGATGGTAAATTATTAAATGACAGCAATTTAAATATAATAGCGAGAAAGTACTATGTTGGTAACGTTGTATTAAAATATTATAGAAGAAAAGAAATTTGACGAGAAAGTATCATGTTGATAACGCTATCTAATGAATTTATATTGGCAACACTGTTCTCCTTTATATTTTGAAAAAGTACAATGTTATTAAATTATTAAATGCCGGAAATTTAAAATATTATAGCGCGAAAGAAATATGCCGAGAAAGTACTATGTTGGTAACGTTGTATTAAAATATTATAATGGGAAAGAAATTTGACGAGAAAGTACTATGTTGGTAAATTATTAAATGACAGAAACTTAAATATTATAGCGAGAAAGAAATATGACGATAAAGTACTATGTTGGTAACCTTTTATTAAAATATAATAGCAGGAAAGAAATTTGACGAGAACGTACTATGTTGGTTACGTTCTAATAAAATATAATAGCGAGAAAGTAAAAATTATGGGTCACATATCAGAAAGAGCTATATTGGTAACGCATCGAAAATTATTCTATATCACATTTTGAATACAGAACCGTTTTTTGTCATAAAAATTGGTCCAAAAGCGGCGGAGATATACGTTAATGCCCTTTTGGCGTTTCTTCTGCGCAGAATTTTTTTATATGAAAATATTCTACGACAAATGTCAAATATAGCGCCGTTTTTCGCGTTTAAATCCGACCAATAGTAACGGAGATATACGTTAAGGTCCTTTTGGCGTTTCTTCTGCGCAGAATTTTTTTATAGGCAATTATTCTACGTCACATTTCAAATATAGCGCAGTTTTTCGCGTTTAAATCCGACCAATAGTAACGGAGATAGAGAGACAACGTTCCTTCTGCGCACGTTTTTTTTTGTTGAATTAAATTTTTTTCCAAATGCTGTGACGGTAGTCGATAATGCTGGCACCTTCGCGTCCCCACGTTTCCCGCGTAGCTTCACAAACTTTTCCCCAGATCTGGGGAAATTGTGACGTCACGCCATGAATCGGTATAACAAATTTCCCCAGAGTGGGCTCGTATGAATACATTGCCATTTCCGGAGTTTAAATCCGACCGTTGAAAACGAACTTAGCCCCGAATGCCCTTTTGGTGTTTCTTCTGCGCAGGATAAATGTGTGAAATAGAGGGAAACTATCATATTGGCAATAATTATAGACTAAGAGACAGTTGGTAACGCTTTTTTGTACGAAAGTATCAACACTGATATATTATAGTGGAAATGACAAGGTCTCAATTGATTTTTTAGTAAATGCTACTTTTTGACACACCCTGTATATGATAATTTTTCGTTCATCTACTCTTCTATTCAGCGTAGAGGGAAACTATCATGTTTTGGGGTTGAAGGGGGTAGTTGGGATTTTATAGGGGGTAGTTGGGATTTGATACTTATTTGTCCCTTACTCCTTGTGGTATTAGCTATTTTATCATTTTTCCTGTAAATACGGGGTAGTTGAGGGTTAGAGGGGGTAGTTGGGATTTTATGACTATTTGTTCCTCAATTTAAATCTATGATGTGTCACGTGATATATTTCATTCATTTTTTCCCCCACCACGTTTTGAGCCAATGCCGTTTCCCGCGTTTAAATCGGACCAATAGTAACGGAGATATAAGCTAAAGCCCTTTCGGCGTTTCTTCTCCGCAGGATTTTTTTATACGTATTAATTGTATGGTAGATTTCAAATAGACGGCCGTTTCCCACGTTTAAATCGGACCAATAGTAACGGAGATATTTACTACGGTCCTTTTGGCTTTCGTACTGCGCATGTTTTTTCTTTACGTATTTATTATACGCCACATTTAAAATACACTGCCATTTACGCGTTTAAATCGGACCAATAGAAACGGAGATATAAGCTAAGGCCCTTTTGGCTTTCGTACTGCGCATGTTATATCTTTACGTATTTATTATACGTCACATTTAAAATACACTTCCGTTTCCCGCGTTTAAATCGGACCAATAGTAACGGAGATATAAGCTAAGGTCCTTTTGGATTTTGTACTGCGCATGTTTTTTCATTACGTATTTTTTATACGCCACATTTAAAACACACTGCGGTTTCCCACGTTTAAATCGGACCAATAGTAACGGAGATATAAGCTAAGGCCCTTTTGGCTTTCGTACTGCGCATGTTCTTTCTTTTGGTATTTATTATACGCCACATTTAAAATACACTTCCGTTTCCCGCGTTTAAATCGGACCAATAGTAAGGGAGATATAAGCCAAGGTCCTTTTGGCTTTTGTACTGCGCATGTTTTTTCATTACGTATACCCTATACGTCACATTTAAAATACACTGTCGTTTCCCGCGTTTAAATCGGACCAATAGTAACGGAGATATAAGCTAAAGCCCTTTCGACGTTTCTTCTCCGCAGGATTTTTTGACATGTACTTATTTTACGTTATATTCCAAATATAATGCCGTTTGACCCACCCAAATCGGTCCATTAATTACGAAGATATATTATATTGTGGCTTAAAAATTGCTACAAAAAGATGGCTAGTAGCGCCATCTGTTTGTTAGCGGCAGTACTACATCTTAGAGTTATGAAGAGTACTATATTTTTAGTCCGCAGCCATTTTCTATCCTAATATTTAAAGTATGCCACATGCCGCCATTTTTATCTGCGTCTCTTTCTGGTACGCTGAATTTCCTATACTTCTCTCTCTAACACATTGAATTCCCTATACCAATAGTAGTAATGGCTTTGGTTATCTACTTAGCCCTAATAGTATGGGGTATGAGAGAAACCAGAATTAAATGGATCGGTAGGAATCCATTTCCACACCACCTAGGAGGCAGGACCCAATGGTGCGTTGTCTTTTTGTCGTGGAAGACCCCGCTGTAGGTTTATCGTAAGTATACAAAAACCATGCGTAGAAGGAGCGCCATGACGTCACACGCCGATGTGTTACGATGATAACGAAATCCTTAGGCCGAGCGTGATATTAAATATTGAAAAATAAATATTCGCATTTTAAAATAATTATTATTTATGAAACATTAATATTTTATTTTTTATTTTATAACGGTCGATGGTATTGAAACAGGAAGCGATAAGAATGTTTAATCAGGGAACTAAAGATAACATTTTATCATTCTAAGGATGTTGATAATAAAATTTATTGAAACATGAAGCGATAAGAACGTTTAAGCAGGAAACTAATGATAATAATTTTATTGGAATCTTTTTGAGATTGTTCTAGAATTTCCGCAAAGTGATATAAATTTGTAGCGTGCAAAGATAAACCATCATTTGTCTCCAAGCGGTTAGAAAAGTGTGATCGTTAGTGTCTTGAAAGTGTTTTTTTGTGCTACAGTTAGTTAAAAAAGTAAGTTTTTAAAAAGTGTTTTTTTATTTTATTTTTCAGTGTTTTTGATTTTATTTATTTTTTATTTTTTAAATATGTTCTCTATTAAGATGTTTCTAAAATAGCTATCAGAAAGTGATTTTGTCTAAGCAGTTACTTTGTTTTAAATATTTCATTTAAAAATATTATACATTTTTTAAAATAAGTTTATCATTTTCGGTCTTTTATTTAACATTTTTTATTAATAAAAGTTAATTATTTACGTTTTAAATTCATTTTTTCAGATAAAATTAGTTACGTTTTAATTTTATATATTAACAAAATATATACCCTTTTGAAAAAAATATTAACGCCTAAATTTAATAAAACATTAAATAAAAAAATTACACTAAGAAAAAAATAGACTTGTTACCAAATAATTTTAACTAAAAACTTAAGTCCTAAATTTAATATAACAACATTAAATAAAAAAGTTACACTAAGAAAAAATTAGACTTGCTACCAAATAATTTAACTAAAAACTAAAGGCTAAATTTAATAGAACAACATTAAATACAAAAATTACACTAAGAAACAAAATAGACTTGTTACCAAATAATTTAACCAAAAGCTTAAGAGTAATGAAAGCTTAAGGCCTAAATTTAATAGAACATTAAATAAAAAAAGTTGCACTAAGAAAAAAATCATAATAATTTATTTAAACTAAATGCCCAGTTCTGTATATGGCTAACCCCTTAACTTAAGTTTTTTAAATTTTATCGATAATATATTTTACAAATTATCTCAAGTCTTGTCCTGTTATCAACATACCTCCCAAAAACTTAGGACAACCACATATTTTTATACAATAATTTTAAAATGCAATTTCCCCCAATCTTTTCTGATCCAACCTTGTAAACCCTCCGCTGCTGATAGTTTATATGTATTTTTGTTTGTATGAACGTCACCCTCATTTCTTAACCCTACTTTTTCTTTTTGCTGAATGTTCCCCGAACCCGTAATTCATTTTCTTGCTTCGAATTCTTATTTTTTATTTTTAGAATTTAAATTAATTCGTAACTCAATATTGTTTTTATTTATTACCATTGTCCTGCACCTATTTTGAATTTTATTAATTGATCGAATTATTATATTTTTTTCTTTAAATTGTACCATGTCAACGGCGGCATTTTATTACCGCGTTAATATTTATTCGCAGTTTAGCACTTCTGTAAAAAATCCCAATTTCTGATGGATTTCGATTATAGATTACCTTTAGGGCCCATCCTCCTTAAACCTTTTCACAATGATGATTATTGGGTCTGATGATGGCTATGAAGCTGAAACTAGTAGCCAATTGTGTGTTTTTTATTATCCTTAACAACAACTATTAGTCATCATAAAAAGGTACACAAAGAAAAATAATTTAGCCTTTATAGTTGTAAAGAAATATTTTCAACTATGGGCAACTAAATAAGAAAGAAAATTAAAAGAACACTGAGAAAAAAGTAATCAGCATTCAATCAGTAGGTTCAATTTGACATTGTCAGTTGTTTATTTGTTGAAAGATTACATCTGCTGAAAACTGAGAAGAAAAATACAAGAATATTTTTCACTATTTATTATGGATAACGATACATGACATAATTTATTTCGCGATAATTAACACAATTACATTTTTCAAATAGTTTTTCATTCTCGATATTAGAACAAAATGCCGTAAATTAGTTTATTGCCTTGATATGATTAAGCAATTTCATCCCGTTACCCATTCTTCGATGTTCCGCCATCGTATAAATATAATTTAGCGTTTTTGGATTAACGTGTTGTTTTAAAGGATCAAAGTCCTTAGTTGACACCAAAGCGAATGAAGCAGGTTTATTATTAACGTATAAAATGTAGCAGGATATTTTGTTGTCATGATACCATTGTTCAATCAGATTGTTTGGTAGCTTTAACTGTGTTATTTGCCTTAGCAGCACGCTGATTTGATAAATAATCGAACGTCCATCTTCGACCGCTGGGATCGAAATAATATCATTCAATTATATCAGCATCTCTTAGTTCGTTAATAATAGAGTCCATTTCTTCTTTCAGTCCGTTTGTTTTGTATAGGTACCTTAAACGGTCACATAATTTGTTCGGACCGCTCCAATAAATAACTTCATTAGATATTTTGGGGAAATATTCAACATCTCTTATACAATCAGATTGTGTGTCGGCATTATCTCTGTTTTTCACGATGTTTCGTTATGCATATGGTTTATCATTATTTTTTCTTGCTAGCTTCGTTTTATTTTTAAATAGTGGTTTTATAATGTTGCTGAATTTTTCTTTACAAGCTTGGTGCCTTAAATGACCACGGGAATCCCTATGTACACAGGATAGCTCCAACAACTGTTTATAAATTTGTAGATCATCATCAGTAAAATTCTGAGGGTTCTTGGAAAATAGTCAATCATATAGTCCTGGGGAGCTCTTAAACTCATTTTCATCCAATGTTATTTTGTCTTTATCAAACTGAATGTTTTTATTACCAAGTTTCCATTTTGAAAATTCGTATCGAGGACCGTAGGCTTTATCAGATTTGTCCTTGCACATTTCTGGAGAATGGTCGTTCGGCTCCGAAACATATTCCAATATTTGTTTCAGTGGTTCATTTACCGGTTTAAATATCGTTTGAAAACCTGTATCTTTATCAGATTCCATTCTTTTAAGATCATTATACTTTTTTCGAATATTCTCAGCAAGCTTTTTAATACGTGACGTATCATTTGACATCTTATTATCGACTAGTTCTCTTCAATTATTTTGGTTCTATTTATATATCTGTCCGTCCTGCCGTAGCGGAGAGACCTGAAGGCCCTGAGGAGAGGTAGCAGAAAGACTTGAAGACGTATCTGACAGAACTGAAGACCAGTTCCGACGTACTTCAGACCCTTCTGCCCTCTAAGCATCCTCTGATGATGTTGATAGGCGTTTTTTCAACACATTATGCATGTTTCATACATGAACTTTGCCGAAGTAGGTCGGCTGCTTAAGTTTAAAATATATCTCCACTACATATTAGAATTTTAAATATATCCTTCATGAAGGATGAGGTGATTCACTAAGGCTGTTTCTTCTGTAAATGCTCTCTATGCCATCTTTTACTATTATCCATCTACTTTAAGTCGTAAAACGGAAAATCAAAGATAAGTTAAAAAATTACTTTATTCATAATTTATCTAAATTGAATAGAAAAGTTAGCAATTTTGTGCTTATTATACATGTGGCGATACATATCGGTCCTATTCATAAATTTTCCGCATTTTTCGCAAAGTAATTGTCTCCTATCGTAAGCCCACTGCCACTTTTTGAAATCTTGATACCTATCCCACGAGCTGGTGTTAAAGGGTATCCATTCTCCAATATTTCGACCCCCTTTAATATAACATTTATCACAGAGCTCCCGCACTGTATCAGGATACTCCTTATTACAACAAGCACAAACTTTCATGTTGTCCGTTCAGTATGACGATCACCCGTAGAATGAGATAATATTATACATTTTCTATTAAAACAAAAACTGAGACTATCGTTAAATACACTGTTAGCAGAATAGTTATATATTTAGCTATTCATTTTGATGTACGCTTTATCCCTTTTTCTTGAAACTTAACGGAATTTGGTAATGGATCTAGTACTTTTATAATATTAAAGATTTTTTTACGAACTTGTAATAGATGTTTCGGTGCTTGGGCAAAGTATGCATCTGTCGTTTTACTCCTCTTGAATGCTCTATAAACTTTCATCATTTTCGCATCTTCAGTAGACTTTACTATGAATCCTTTTCTATGAGTCACGATGAAATTATGTGGTAGGTGATGTTGAGTAATAGCAATAGTAGGATCATATATCACACCTTTATGTTCGACCCAAAAATGGGGTGAAATTATAGTTCCATTTGAGTAGATTTTCGTTCCCACACGTAATTTTGTAGGTATTCCACATTTCTCAGCTATTTCTAAAAATATCAAACTTCTCGCTAAACATATACCGCAATAGTTTGCACGAATAAATTCTTGCTCGATGCAACATTTAATTAGATTAAGGCGAATGTAGTCGCGCATAGGATCAGCCATGACGATGAATTAAAATACGACTGCTCAGTACAAGTGTTGAATGATGAATGGTCAAATAAAAAAAGCACATCGCATTATTATGAATTCGTTAGTAAAAAGTATTAAAATTACCGATTTTGCGCAAAAAGCACCTATTTTCCATAGATTCTTAAGGAGAAACGTGAACAAATTCAAATATTTCAGGGGCCTTTTGTCTTCGATGATAAATGGTCATCCGGTCAGTCCATCGTTAGACTTTATACATTATAATGTATATAATTCTATTACAGAACGTTCATCAGCCAAGATCCTACCTGCGTATTCTAATTACCAGTTATCCTAGTTATATCTATTTCTGTAGGCTGAGGATTATTCAAAGGTAAGTTTTAATATTTATAATTTCAATAAAAGTAACAAAATCGAAAATTTGTCGTAAAAGTATCTAATTTACATGTGTTCATATGGAGATATACAAACAAATTCAGAGATTTCACTTTTCTAATTTCAATAAAAGTATTAAAATTGATGTTTTCGCGTAAAAACTACCTAATTTACATGTATTCTTATGGAAATGAAAGCACGAATTCCAACATTTCGGTGGCCTTTTATTTAATTTGCTGAAAAAATTTAGACCGTTAAGTACACCGTCCGACTAAAAGTTGAACCGAGGTTATAAATATAGGTAGAGCTCGATTATTTTGAGATGAGTACATTTCGTCATAATGTGCAGAAACCAATTTGAGTTTGTAGGCGTGGTCAGAGAGCTTTAACTGTGGTCCGAGTCGCCTGTCGCTCATGAAATTTGGATTCAGTAGCGTAGTGTTACTTATTTATTTGTACTTGTTGCATTTATTTAGCTATTTTGAGTTTTCTTGTGTTTTTGTACTTCGATTTGTGTGTCTATATAAACTTTAATTTATTTCATTTTTCGTGTATTTTGGTAAGTACATTTAAATGCAACTATAAATAATAATCAAAGACGAAACCGAACGTACATTCTGAAATATTTTAAATCCCTTTTGAGCCTTTAATTTGTATCCTATTTTTATATTTTCAAAAATGCTAATGAAACCTAAATTTTTAGCTTGTTGTTCGAAATGGAACAAAAAAATTAGCCAAGGAAATAATTTCACGCCTGTTAAACTTTATGAAAAACGAGGCTAAAGATGGTTCATTAAAAACCATATTCCGTATGATTCTAAAATGACCAAACCAGAACTGTACACATTAATTAAAGCTCACAGACCAGCGCCGAATTTTCTTTTAGATGATCTTCTTGAAGAAAATGGTCACAAAGTATTACGGTTGCCTCCGTATCACCCTGAACTAAATCCCATCGAAAAAATATGGGCCACGGTAAAAAAATGGGTGGGTCAACATAATACAACATTTAAGTTGGACGATGTTGAAAAGTTAGCAAGAAAAAAATTTGAAAGCATAACGTCGGAAGAAGGGGCAAACGTGGTGGACCATTCCGCCAAATATGAGGATGCATATATTCAAAAAGAACATCTGATGGATCAATATACAGATTCCCTCATATTTTGCGTCAATACGGGGTCATCCGATGAGTGGGATTCCGACCTTTCGGACTTTGAAGATAGTGATGGAAACAGTTAAAATTATAAACATTTTAATAAAATATAAATTATTTATTTAAACTTTTAGTTGTTTTATTACTTTAAAGTTTAAGAGCAATTTAACTAACAAATAGTTGAAATTTTAAATGCTACTTTTTATTTTAAAGTATTTTCAATTTAAAATATTTTATTAATGTACACACGCCACTGCTAAAATATCAGATACCCCTACCGCAGCAGATTTGAACTTAGCGCCATAAAATAAGGTCCACAAAGTTTATGACGTGCTGCGCCAACTGGGGCGTGGCCAAAACTAAATGTACTCATCTCAAAATAATCGAGCTCTACTTTTCGTGACATCACTCATTCTGTTTCAGCAGTACAGCCGTATCAGTAAAGGTTCATCTCTCTGCATACTTATTTTCTTTGAAAATTATTTAATGTAAGTATTTTTCATATCTAAATTTTTGTTCGGTTCATTTAAATATTTTATAGGATTATTTAATATATTTTGAGGTTATGCGTTCACATCAGTTTTCTTTAAAATATTAGTTATCTTAATATAATTCATTATAGGACATTGAAGATTTATTCAAACGTCTTGATTTCACTATATTTTGAAGGTTTTAATAATTTAAAGTACATTATTAATACATTATTTATCTTGCAGATGTCTCTATTTTCGGATTTGGTGGCGTATGTTGCAGCATTGTTGGGGCTGGTGACAACCAAATATGAAGAGAAGGTGGCAATAGAAGGACTCCGAGAGTGTGATAAGGGGATTAAACGCATCAATAATGCTATAAAAACTGCGAAAAATATAGGAGAAAAACAGCATTTGGAGGCTTGCTTGAGGAATATAAAGAGTCTGCGCTGCCAAGTCAAAGTTTCTCAGAAAAAGGGGGCAGGGTTATCTTTAAGACCTGAAGGCGCTAGGGAGCGCGTATATTGGGAAGACTGCGAGTCGGCTTTTGAATCTCGAATCCAGACTGGCGTAATCTCCAATTAGAAGCATACGGACCCTATAGCATTTTTGACAGACTGTAAAGCGGTGTTCAAGTGACGAATTCAACCCGCTTTAAAATTGGATGCAGCTGTGGAGAGTTTGAGATAGTAAAGGGCGACAGGGTACTTACCGAGTACAAGTACTTCACCACCTCAAACTCTATCATTTACCGCTACACCGACCTTGATGCTTGGTTCAACAAAAAAGTTATTGCTCCCATCACAACAGAGCTAGAAGAGTTCCAAGAACGCGACTCCGGCTGGGCATTAAAGAGGGTGATAAACTTGGGAGTTAACATTAACAAATACACGCCACAGCTTGGATCGTCGTATCTATAACTGCCACAACAAATTGCTAAGAAGCATGCTTGTATCAACATCAAGAATGACGATCAGGCGTGCTTTGCGTGGGCAGTTACCTCTGCTCTTCATCGTGTAACTAGTCACCATTCTAACAAAATTGCATCTTATCCGCACTATTCCTCAGTTTTAAAATTAAAAGGAATTCAGTTCCCTATGACTATGAAGCAGATTCCAAATTTTGAGAAACAAAATGAGATTTCAATCAATGTATATATTCTTCAAAAACATAAAACCACCTTTGATACTCTTCCAACTTATCTTACTAAAGACAAAAAAGATCGTCACATTAATTTATTAATGATCCAGGACAAATATTATGAGCAGGGCGAAGAGGGTGATGCTTCATCAAATTATCATTTTGTATGGATTAAGAACATGTCTCGACTCCTATCTAAACAGCTAAGTAAAGAAAAAAATAAAAAATTCATTTGCGACAGATGTCTTCATTACTTTCGCTCTGAAGATAAGCTTAATAAACATACGGAGGATTGCCAGAAAATTAACGAAACAGCTATTAGAATGCCGGAAGAGGGTAAAAATATCTTAAAATTTAAAAACAACAAAAACAAGGAGAAGGCCCCGTTCATTGTCTACGCTGATCTTGAGAGCGTATTAAGGCCAACTAGCGATCCTAAAAAACCTCAACATCACGTTCCTGCTGCTGTTGGCTACATGTTGAAATGTAGTTATGATAATAGTTTATCATTCTATAATTCATATCCTGGCCAAGACTGCATGCAGTGGTTCGCCGATGAGATGGCTCAGTTGGCTGAGGATATGGCCCCAGTATTTTGGTGTCCATATAACATCCATATGCAACACGAACAAGAATTGGAGTTCCAAAGAGCTACGCACTGTCACATCTGCGAGAAATCGTTCAGTCCTGAAGATATGAAGGTGCGTGATCATAACCACTTGATACCCGAAAATAACTTTAGAGGTGCCGCACATGACGGGTGTAACGTCAATTATAAGGATAGTCACGTGGTTCCGGTTGTTTTCCACAATTTAAGTGGTTATGACGCACACTTTATAATTACAGACATCGCTGCAAGAATGGAAGGAAAAATTGATTTGTTGCCAATTACAAAGGAAAAGTATATAAGTTTTACTAAACATGTGAATGAGACAGCTATTCAATTCCGTTTCATAGATAGCTTCCGTTTCATGAATTCGGCGTTAGAAAAATTGGCATCATACATGGAAGAATATCCGAATTTAAAATCGCAATTTTCTGAACTGCCCGAAGGAAAATTCAAACTATTAACAAAGAAGGGTGTTATGCCATATGATTATTTTGATTCCTTTGAACGATTCGATGAAACCCGCCTGCCTCCTATTGACGCATTTTTCAACAAGCTGGATAACAAGCCCTGCCCTCGTCGTCTCTATCTACGTGCACAACGCATTTGGAATGAGTTTTGTTGCAACGACTTGGGACAATATGTTGATTTGTATATGAAGACCGATATACTTCTTCTGGCCGACGTCTTTGAACAATTCCGCACTAGCTGTCTTAAAACGTATGACCTTGATCCAGCCCATTATTTTACGCTACCAGGTTATACGTGGGACAGTATGTTAAAATACACCGGGCAGGAATTGGAGCTTTTGACTGATCCCGACATGTTCCTCTTCGTTGAACGTGGCATACGAGGAGGACTTAGTCAGGTTTGCTCGAAAAGACGAGCTAAAGCCAACAACATGAATATTAACAATTATGATCCCTCCCAACCAAAGACGTTTCTCATGTACTTTGATATCAATAATCAGTACGGTTGGGCTATGTCTCAGTATCTGCCATATGGAGGCTTCGAATGGTGTGATACAAACATTGATGTTACCACCATTCCAGATGATGCAGATGACGGATACATCCTCGAAGTCGATTTAGAATATCCCCGACACCTCCACGATAAACACCGAGACATACCATTCTGTCCAGAACACATCAATCCGAAGACTGGTAAGCCACCAAAAAATGCAAGAGAATTAACAAAGTTGATGGCCACATTACACTCTAAAGAAAAATATGTTATCCACTATAGAGCCCTTAAACAAGCCCTAGCACATGGTTTAGTGTTAACGAAAATTCATCGAGTCCTCAAATTCAAACAGGCGCCATGGTTAAAATCCTACATCGATCTGAATACCGAGCTGAGGAAGAAGGCCAAGAATGAGTTCGAGAAGAATCTTTTCAAACTAATGAACAACGCAGTCTTCGGTAAAACGATGAAAAACATCAGAAAAAGGGTGAATATTCGTCTTTTGACTGAGTGGGCTGGAAGATATGGTGCAGAGGCATATATCGCTAAACCAGAATTCAAAAATTGCACTATTTTCAATGAAAATCTCGTTGCTGTCGAGTTACGAAAGCTGCAAATATGGTTAAATAAACCCATCTACGTTGGGCAAGCTATTCTTGACTTGGCGAAGACGACTATATACGATTTTCATTATGGATACATGGCCAATACGTTTCCTAATTGTTGTGCAGCGTATACTGACACAGACAGTCTTATTTATGAAATTCTTGATGATGATCCATACGAGATCATAAAACGTGATTGTTATACATATTTCGATACGTCCGACTATCCTCCAAATAACATCTATAACATACCTCAGGTCAACAAGAAGGTTCTGGGAATGATGAAGGACGAAAACAACGGTGTGCCGATGACGGATTATGTTGGTTTGCGATCAAAATTATATGTGACAAAGGTGCTGGCTACAGAGGCAGACCTTGCGAGGGAAAGGAGAAAGTTGCAGGATGAGGAGTACGATGATGATGAAATAGAGGTAATTTTGCGAAATTATGGCGTTTCCAAGAAAGCTAAGGGTGTAAAGTCGTCTGTCGTTCGCACCAAAATAAATTTTGAAGACTATGTTGAATGTTTAAATGCTCGGAAGCAGATGGCTGTATCTCAAAACCTCATACGTTCGGAGAATACCTTCATTCCATAATTCAAAATAAAATTGCGCTCAGCTCTGAGGATGATAAGCGATATTTAATTCCTGGAACTGACGAAACGCTACCTTGGGGTCACTATTCAATAGACGATAATTATGAAGAAAATATGGATATTGATCGCGATATACTTGTTAGTGATTAACATCCTTCATATATGTAATTAGAATTTGTTATTTAATAATAGACAATTTTTAATATTTATATATAAGTGGCTAAGTTTATATAAAACCTGCGGTAACTGAATTTAAAATTGGAGTAGTTGTGTGCAGCATTAAATATCCGAAACTGATGAAACTTTATCATGGGGATACTAATGGATATTTCATGATTATCACTATGTATATATTATAAATAAATATTTTATGTTTCTCGGATTTGTGATTATTCCTTCGTCATTAACCCTATCATTCTATCATCATGTGACTATTAGTAATAGCAATAAGTGTGGTTATGATAGGCCTACAGGGGAGTCTTCCACGATAAAAAGGCAACGCACCATTGGGTCACACCTCCTAGGTGGTGTGGAAATGGATTCCTACCGATCCATTTAGATCTGGTTTCTCTCATACTCCATACTATTAAGCGTTATTTCGAACAATTTTATCCGATATTTAAAATCGTTGTTTATTAAAGTACTACGAATGTTCATCTCGATTTCTATATGTGAATAAATGCCTCTTATAATTATTATCATTAGGGCTATTTGTTAAATTTATATTGGAAAAATCTAAATATTAATTACTGTTTATTCATCTATTTGTATTACGTATTTACGCACTGTATTTATTGCTACGTTATTGCACGCATTTTATTGCATATGTCGACATTACGTTAGCACACATCCCCGCTTTCCTAATGCTAACAGCCAACAGCTAAATACCTTGTTGAAATCAATAAAGGTGCTAGAATGAATTTGGTTAAGAAGTGAGAAATAAATAATGCTTGTTACTTATTATAATTCTTTATGCCGCGGCAAAGTAAAAAAAATGCGGCTCATGAACCTGACGATTTAATAATTATATGTTTTCGTCATTCATGCGTCTAAATGTATGAGATTAACGGAAAGTATCATGTTGGTGTTCATTATTTATAGGTTATGTACGTTGCTGTGGCGTACGTTGTTAGAGAGAAAGTAAAAATTATGGGTTTTTACGGCTGATTACGTTAAAATATTTAGCCCGTTTACTCTTTAAGCTCGATCAGCGCCCTCTTGTGACTATATCCTATATCCCATGTAGTGGGAAAGTATTATGTTGTTAACCTCTCCTATCCTTCGTGTAGAGAAAGTGCTATGTTGGTAACGTGCGAGTACTGATGTTGCGAAAATTATTCTAAATTTTACGCGATATTGTAGCGAGAAAATAAAAATTATGGGTCTCCTATCCGTCATGGAGAGAAAGTACTATGTTGATAAATTATGGCGGGAAGTGTCTAGAAAGCATATCGATTTTTCGGCAAATGTTACTTTTTGATACACTCTGTATATCAGAATTTTCATTAATCTACACGTTAACACCTATTCAACGAGGGGTCGCTCGTCCTGATTTATTTTTTCTATATTAGGGGTTGGGGAGGGTTGAAGGGAGTAGATTGGATTTTTTGCTTATTTTTTCCTTAATCTACATCTTCTATTCAGCGATGTGTCACATAATATATTTTATTATTTTTTACGTAAACACGGGGTTGAACGGGGTTGTTGGAATTTTTTGCATATTTTTCACATAATCTACACGTAAAGACTTATTCAACGACATGTCACATGATATATTGTATTAATTTTTACGTAAACACGGGGTTGAAGAGGGTTGATATCCTTTTTTCTTACTCCTCGTAGCTATCCAGTACCTATTTAAAACATAAATTGGGGAGAAAGTATCATGTTGGTAAATTATAGCGAGAATGTATCATGTTGGTAACGCTTTTTTGTACGAAATGTTAGGTTATGTTAATAATACTTGAGCCCATTTCCCCTTAGGCCCGCCCATGTGAAATGATCGTGAAAATATTGGGAAACCCTTATCTCTTACCTCTGAAGCCAATCCTGTTAATTTTATAATTATTACTTTATTTAAACCGCGAGCCGGCGATATCCGTAAACTGATAAGAGCGATGACGAATGACCTTGATATGGACAAAAATTGCCAGAATGAACCTTAGATTTTCTTATGGAGATTTACATGTAGATTTTGCTGATAAGGGGCTAGAACCCGTGCAGCTCCTTTACTGTTAGATTAGAAACTCAACAACTACTTCAAACAACGTATCAGTTGGACTCTTTGAAAATCAGCTGTGGTCTGAGTCCAGCAAGATCCTTCAATCCAGCAGTCATTTCAAAGCAGTATAACAACGATTCTAGTAAAATATCTTTTGATCTCTGCGAATGGAGCAACTTTATCAATATACTACGTCAAAGAAATAATGATTTTTTTGATGAACCATTAAGCCAGTTAGCCGATGAGTATGAACCTGTGACTTTTCCTTATGGAAACCTTATTGAAATTGACCAACTCGTTCTTGATAATGTAAAGATGTTGGTAGTAAGAAAATATGAAATTAAATTTCTTCTACAACAACTTGATGTGAACCAGATAATTGACCTCGAGCAGAAGGTGATATCCCATAAACTTTCATTGTTAGAAGATCTAGCTTTTTGTGAATATTACCATGAAAATATTGATAATATTTTCAGCCATAAATATGCCGATAATACAGATCACACGGAGGATGATGTAAATAGTAGACTTGAACTTTTCGATTTCTTATGTAAAACTTTAAACGATAATATGTTACACTTAGCGCTTAAAGAATACTATTACTATTATAAATTTAAAATTGTAAAAGCCTTGGAGTAGTTCTTGTATAACAAAAAATACGGTGCACCAGGCATCATTATTTCTTTGACGTAGTATATTGATAAAGTTGCTCCATTCGCAGAGATCAAAAGATATTTTACTAGAATCGTTGTTATACTGCTTTAAAATGACTACTGGATTGAAGGATCTTGCTGGACTCAGACCACAGCTGATTTTCAAAGAGTCCAACTGATACGTTGTTTGAAGTAGTTGAGTTTCTAATCTAACTTCATTCTCTAGAACTTTCAACGTTCTTTCCAAATCTTGATCGTAATTATAATGAACGCTGGACACTGATGATACGAATCCACTGTCATAATTTGACTGTTGCGACATGTTGAAGTCTTGACTGCTCATATCACCATAATCTTCACTGTACACCGATGTTGACGTTATATTGAATTCACTAATATCGTTGAATTGTTGCGACATGTTGGAGTCTTGACTGCTCATGTTGAAACTAACGCTCGTGAAGCATTAGATCTGAAGTTATATGCCTCCAACCGCACATTGGTGATGCGTCAAAAGACCCCTTTGATCTGATGAAGGTTGCGAGACGAAGCGTGAGAGCGAAAAACATGTTTACAATGAAACCGTAAATCACAAAGAAGCGTGAGAATGAAAAAACATGTTTACGATAATGTGTTGACACCACAACTGATATGGATTATCAAAATGAAAAACATGTTTACGATGAAGTAAACCACAAAGAAGCGTGAGAATGAAAAAACATATTTACAATAATGTGTGGACACCGCAAGTGATGAAGGCTGCGAGACGAAGCGTGATATCGAAAAACATGTTTACGATGAAACCACAAAGAAGTGTGAAAATGAAAAACATGTTTACGATAATGTGTGGACACCGCAAGTGATAAAGATCGCAAGACTAAGTGTGAGAGTGAAAAACATGTTTACGATGAAACTGTAAACAACAAAGAAGCGTGAAAGGCGAGTCAATGAAGATATTTAATCACCGTCGATAAAAAGACGAGTAAACGAAGACATTCAAACATCATCAATATTCGACCTTTATCGTTCTCCAACATACGATGGAAAAAACGATGAAAACGATGAAAAACGATGAAAACGATGAAAAATAACGAAATTGATAGCGTTTACTGACGTTACAATGTTGACAGTTGAAGCATTACTACCAATTTTTGCTTCTACATTAGCAAAGTGGAGATAATCGAACGGTTTAAAGCACTGTCGTTCAGCTATCTTCACTTTTTTTAAATAAAACACAATAATTTTTTGAACATATTTATGGAATTCTCTCCAAATCATTTACAATTCGATGCTTATAATAATACATAAATTGACTTAAAGCGATATTTTCTAAATTATTCTGTACATATTTAAAAGTTTGCAATTTATTAAAAGCACTTGAAAACATATAATTTTCATCGAAAAAACTACTTTTAACTAAATTAAGTATATTATAATAATAACTAGGAAATTCAAGTTTTTCCAGCATTCTTATATATGGTACTAAAAGTTCAGTATTTATATGTACAAGAATCATCACGTCCTTTTCTGACAGGAAAAAGTCTAGGCTGTGCTTGGTAATTTTGATGAATTTTATATTGTCGTAGATGACTAAAAGATATTTTTTCCCATTGGTCTTTGTGCATGACGA
The DNA here is from genome assembly GCA_963243735.1 of Neocrepidodera transversa. Classification (NCBI taxonomy): domain Eukaryota; kingdom Metazoa; phylum Arthropoda; class Insecta; order Coleoptera; family Chrysomelidae; genus Neocrepidodera; species Neocrepidodera transversa. The sequence continues at coordinate 33,128,631 of OY725341.1, forward strand.
CAGCTGGAGTAAACGATCTTGCTGGACTTAGACCACACCCAATTCGACAAAAACCGTACAGGAATTGCGTGTAGAGAAGATAATGTTCTTCGTTCTTAGCTGCTTCTTCGTACTTTTCCAAAACAGCATCAAGTTCACGATCATAGTCTTCGCTGAGCACCGATGATAGCGGTGATGGAGTTAGGGGAACGTCAAATTCACTGCCTTCAGAAATGTAACCACTCGAAGTTGGAGTAAACATTTTGACTAACTATTATGAACTGAGATACTTTGTCATATTTATAATGTTACCCCACTACGGTAAAAACTAGAACGAACTGTTGTTCATAAAGGCCCCCTAAATGTTGGAATTTGTGTTTGTGTTGCCATAAGATTACATGTAAAACTAGTGTATTTCTCGATTTCTCTCTGGTTTGTAGCACTTCTTAGACGACATCATCATTGTCAATCGAACTATTATGTTTTTTGGTGAGTCCGAGCCATTTAACGTACATCTTTTTTGCCTTACGTCTTAGAACTTTTCCACTAGATATATGTCCCTTTGATCAGTGCTCCATGCATATCTTCTATGAGATATGAAGCGGGGGGGCTGGTTATTTTAACTTTGCTAATTTTAAATAGTTCAGTAATCCAATTTTTGCGTATAACCTTTTTCGAAAACATGTTTTGCTTTACTTATGCGTACGACATAACCAACTTTTAATTTACGTGGTCCAGCAATTTTCAAATGACTATAACATTTATTAATAATTTTCTGTTCGTTGGATTTGTTGACGTTGATTGGCTTGAATTTGGTTTTGCTATTATGCCTAGTCTCGTTGTATGATTTGTAATTTTCGGTAATTCATCTAACCACTTGTACGACTCCTTTAAACTGAAATATTTGTATATTTTGGATTTTAACGTCTTTATTACTCTCTCTGGCATTGAAGCCTTTATAACAGATCATGTATTATAGTGGTTTATAATATGTTTTTTCATTATACTTTGAAATTTTGCGTTGAAAAATTCCGTACCTTGATCAGTCTGGAGATTTTTTGAACATCGTTTAGGGTGTGCGAGGATATCCACATTTGAAATACGTTACTGTTTTTCCCATAAAAATTGGAACAATATGAACCTATATATTCTACGTTACATTTCAAATATTGTTTTCCGCGTTCAATTTGAACTAATAATAATGAGGTTATAATACCCTTTGATGTTGAATTCTACGCTTGATTTTAGTCCGATGAAGTTACTGCTGGATGATCCCGTGACCCATTAACCTTTTGACATTCCCACAACAATAGGAGTGAAACTAATATAATAAACTAAACAATATTCACCCTAATCATTTTCATCACGAACGTTGACGTCATGGGAAGTCTTGATCTTAACCAAATAGAGGCATATATTACTGTTGATAATATAACTGTGGATGTTTATGAGTATGACACATGTTTCTCCAAAGAATATTTTAAAGAAGAATTTGGAAATTTCCCAACAATAGATGTCGCGGCATGTTTTCAGGCTGAATATGTAGATGCTGATGATGAACCAACACTTACAATGGAAATTACTACGAATGATGATTCTGGCGAAATAGTAGAAATTTATTATTTTCATGATTGGATGTATTATAAAAATAATATGTCATATGAGAAGACGGAAAAAATTGATTTAAATCGCTATAGAAATAGTATCAATGAAAAAATGATTGTAACAATTAAGTTTGAAAATGAAGAATAAAATATATCGTAAAAATATTAATATCTATGCTCAATTCTACCCTATCCATTGTGCTAAAAACCGTTTCGGTGCATGTTTAAAAAACATTGAGGATTTTTTATTTGTAAGAATTCTACGCCTTAGTATCATGTTGGTAGCATTGTATTTATTGCTACGTTAATCTATTAAGAACCGTTAAATTAATAAAAATCTCTATTGCACGCGTTTTATTGTATATGTTGGCAACGTTGTGAATAGCTGTTGAAATGTTAGATTATGTTGATAATATTTGAACCTTTTACCCCCTGAAGCCCACCCATGTAAAATCTTTGAACTTTATTCTAATTAAAAATGATGTCTAAATGTGTGAAATTTAGGGAAAGTATCATGTTGGTAACACTGTGAACAGCTGTCTGTTGAAATGTTAGATTATGTTGATAATATTTGAACCTTTTATCCCCTGAAGCCCACCCATGTAAAATCTTTGAAATTTATTCGGATTAAAAATGATGTCTAAATGAGTGAAAGAAATATATTTGATGAAAAAAGTATCATGTGGGTAAATTATTAAATGACAGAAATTTAAATATTATATCGGTAAATAAATTTGATGAAAAAGTACTATGTTGGTAACGTTGTATTAAAATATTATAGAGGGACATGAATTTGATGAGAAAGTACGATGTTGGTGACGTTGTATTTGAATATTACAGTGAGAAAATAAAAATTATTGCATCGCGAGAAAGTGTTATGTTGTGAACAGCTGTTGAAATGTTAGATTATGCTGATAATTTTTGAACCTTTAACCCCTGAAGCCCGCCCATGTAAAATCTTTGAGCTTTATTCCAATTAAAAATAACGTCTAAATGTATGAAATGGAGGGAAAGTATCATGTATGTTGGCGTTTGTGACACTGTTCATTATTGATATAAATTTGATAAAAAAGTATCATGTTGGTAAATTATTGGCGGGGAAGTAACATGTTGGTAAAGCTAGTTGATTAAATTATGATGTTATGTTTATATTTTGAAAAAAGTACAATGCGAGTAAATTATTAAATGACAGAAATTTAAATATTATAGCGAGAAAGAAATTTAATGGGAAAGTAAAAATTATTCCATCGCGAGAAAGTGCTATGTTGGTAACGTAGTATTGAAAATTATATATTAAGTGTCACGTGATACATTTTAATATTACGTAAACACGGGATGGTTGGGGCTAGTTGGAATTATTTGTATAGTTTTCACTTAATCTACATCTTCGATATGAGGTATATTTTATGAATTTTTCCTGTGGGTGGTAGTTGGATTTTTTTGCATATACATTAGGTTAATATTAGCAGTAAAATTGTATTTTGTCAGTTACAGAGTTTAGTATCTGTTTTTTACCTCTCGCCCTTCAGATAAGAGAGGTATAGGAATCATGCTAAAAATTGGGTAGTGAGTTTTCAATTGATAAACACGTTTTGGGGTCCCTAGAATACGATTTTAATATTTTCGCGATGATGTCTGTGTGTGTGTGTGTGTGTTAGTGTGTGTGTGTGTTAGTGTGTGTGTGTTAGTGTGTGTGTGTGTTAGTGTGTGTGTGTTAGTGTGTGTGTTTGGATGGATGTTGTAGTAACGATAACTCAAAAACTACTGAATAAAAAAATTTGAAATTTTGCACACAGGATTCTAATACCCTAGATTAGATCTGATTAGATTTTGGTGCCAATCGCACAACCGGAAGTGGCAGTTGCTATGGGTGATGACGCCATTATTATACAAAACGGCAATAAAGTTTTACACATATATTTTATATACCCTATAGTTTATTTTCATCTTATTAAAATTTTCGAAACTTTTGCCATTGTTGCCAGATTTACAAAAAATAATTTTTTTTCATACTTTTTTGTGTCAACCTGTAAATTTATGATTCATGAGGTCATGTGCTGGCCACATCAGATTTTTTCTAAAATTTTAATAAACATTCTCTTCTTAAGTTTTAAACACCCAGTATGCTAGAATTATTTCAAAAATTGTGAACACTTTATCAATGAAACTTCCTGCATGAAACCGATAATATCAACATTCGATAATTTTATACTTCTATCATGATTGTGAATTACGCTAGTATTAGGTGCGAGAAAGTAGAATGTTGTGTTTTTTACATGGAAATTTTAGCAAGGAACTTATTTCCCGAGATGCTGTCTATATGGTTGAATGCTCAGCTTATTTTGTTCAATCTGTAGACAGTTTTTCTAAAAATAGGTAATCTCATCTTTGTGATATTGTGGATTTTGTGAAATTAGACACCGTGTTATCCTAAAAATGAAAATTGTGTTGTGTGTGTGATTTTAGTGCAGGTTTTTAAACAAAGGTATGTTTTCTTTTGTTAAAGTTATTTTCCAATCAACTATTATCTGCGCTCGTTCTTATTCACACGCATTTCCCTTGATTTATTAATAGGTTCTTATTATAACTTTGTTCGTATTTATTGTTAATTATTATTATTATTTTTTATTTTTGGTCATAGTGTTTTCGTAAACATGTTTACCTCGTTCGTCTGCGTCCTCGACCGTTTCCGCCAATTGTTTACAAACAACTCTTGTTTTCATTTTTCATTATTATATTTTTGATTGTTGGATTTTGAAATATTTTTATTATATTAAATACTTAAAAATTTTAATAACTAGCTTAGCTTGACATTATGTGCAAGATTGGGAGGCGAGGAATTACGTCAAGTATTATTATTTCACAAATAATCGTTCATCTCCACACCTTTCGCGCGCAGCCATACCGCGCCAATAGGAGCTGTCAATATTTTCGCGCGCTTGTAAACGTGCTGTCAACATTCATCACGATTATCTGTCACCGAATTATTAGCAGTTGTCGATTTTACAGTTTTAATTTCAAATAGCTCAACGACTTCGCGCGCTGTCATCTTGTCATTTCGCGCCATATGCACCACCTTCTCATTGAATTATTAACAGCTGTTGATTTTTTTAATATGTGCATTTTAATTTCAAATAGCTCAACGATTTCGCGCGCTGTCATATCGCACCAATAGGAGCTGTCAATATTTTCGCGGGCTGTCATCTTGTCATTTCGCGCCAATGACGTAGCGCATGCGCAGTTATCACTTGTCATTACGTGCACGATTGGGAGGCTGTCATCTGGTAGCTGTGACAGATTGGGAGGCTGTCATTTGGTTAGGGTTGACTAATGACGTCATAGGTGAAGTTAGCCACGAGTGAAAGATTGACAGATTGGGAGGCTGTCATAGGTGAAGTCCCGCCATTTGACAATTGACAGATGGGGAGGGGGACCCTGCGCATTCTCGCACGCGCACGCGCAGCCCCATTTGAATTTCCCGCCATTTTAAAGACTTTGACAGCTCACTTCCGGTCCAGGACATAGGTAGCTCTAACTACTATTGGGACAGATATTTGATGAAATTTGTTGATTTGGAATCTATTTTTAGATTTTAGAATAATCAATTGAAATAAGAAATATATTAATTTTAAAAGAAATAGAAAATAGTTTGTAAATTCTGGATAATTTTCCAGTGAAATTTATCCAGGCTGCTCCCGGCAGCAAAGAAATGAGGATAATTAACATTAAAAACTCGTCAAGAGAACATGAACGAGTGAACAAGAAACGCAAAAGTAAACAAGGAACAAAATTTGTCTTGAGGAGTTCTCACATAAATATTGTGAGAAAAAGGTTACAAATTACTGTAACCAAGAATAACAACATCTACGCATGTGATTGTTCCCTTAAATCGGGCCACAGAGGCTTAAACAAAATTAAAATGCTGTGACACAGTCATCATCGGCAGGTACCAGATCAGTTCAGATCTGCAATACTTAAAAGGTATGTGTGGGTCTTATCTCATGCCCGTTTGTTAATATCTTATTAACCAAAAAATTTTTTTAGAAAAATTTCAAAATTTTTGACAAATATTTTATAACATCTACTCGTTGCTCCAAAGTGAATTAATCATTGTATAACATTAATATGAGACTATAAAATATTATAATTACTTATAGAAGGAACAATAATTTATTTTTATTTAGGAAGAATTTTAAAATAATAAATTAAGTGAGTTCGCCAATGCAGTTGTGAAATTGTAATTATCATAAAACATCTAACAATTTATTTTAGTTAATTACATTTTATGTAATTTATAAATCCATCAATAGGATTTATTTTAAATGTGTACGCCTATGTGCGTAACAAAAGGTAAAGAAAGCATAATATAATCAATATGTGTAAAGTTTTGGACTTTTTATGAATCCTTAATAAAGGATCTAGTTGAGTACGCCTCTGCATTGGGCAATAATCGTATAAACTAATTTATCACAACTTTTAACCTCACTTCATCCACGTTGTATGGTACAATAAGACGCGTCGTAATTATAAAATTTTTTTCTCATTATTTCCTATCTCTCAATGTTCTCCTCTAAGAGGGTAACATTGAAGCCATGGCCCGACATTGGGTATTACTTAATTGTTTGTATTTTTGCGGTTTTTAAAGAACTATGTTTAGTTTGATTTATTTTCCCCCTTTTTTACTCTTCTATATTTAAAAAAAATTTGTAAGTATTTTTCATTATTGTTAATTACTTTGTTAACTTTACTTCATGTTTATTTTAGTTGTCCCGAAGATTGCTGATTAATCAGCCGAAAGCGCTTGACATTATTTCCCTTAATTACATTACACACTTAAAAGAGTACAAATCTGCGTTTCTTTTCTTCAATAATAAAAATATTGCATTCTGTAAATCGTGGGAAAAACAAAGTATGTATTAATAGGACAAATAATAACTCTAAAGACAATAACACACTTTTATAATCTGTAACTTCAAATCGAAACGAAGTTTTTGAAATAGAAGTAATCTCTTTGCTTTTATTTTCGATTGAAATTTTTAAGGTTGGTAAGAAATAACCTTAAATTTTGTTAATGTAAATTTTCCAATAATTCTCTGCAATTTAAATAAAAAACTCACATATTAATCGGCTTGCAGATTCTGCTTTGGAATTACTATTATTTACTGAAACGAATCTTTTTACTTGACTTCAAACCATTTCGATAACATTTAATTTATAATGGTAAAGAGGCAAATGCAATATTCTTACACTGTGCTTTTTTACTATTTCTACAATGTGATCAGTGTAATGCTGATCTTTAAATGTGCAAGCAGTTTCCAATAATTCCAGTATTATGTAACTGTTTTCAAAATAAATATTTGTCTCCCATAGCCATTCCTGAATTAATGTTCTATCTAAGAACGTGTAGATAACTTGCCAGGAATGGTAATAGGCATGATCCATTACAATAATAGTTAAATGTCTATTTTTTGGTAAATTGTGTATTAGAGTTTCCTCCAACCAATTTTCAAAAATCTCCATAACCCACATACACTATAGCATGTCGGCGGACCATTTTGAAAATTAATAAAATTTTCAATCATTATAAATTTTTAAACGACAGTGACAGCAACTAAAAAAAGATCTATCTATGGGCTTACTCAATACGTTATTGTATAAAAACAAATTGGCAACAGAGGGCGTAAGCATTATTATTGCCCATTACTTCCACCATAGATATTATATTATAAAGGTGAGGTTTTATTGGAACTGCAGCAAGAAAACGAACAGTGTACTCTTATCAGTATTTAATGACCAAATTTCCGGGCATCGTATATGCCCATCATCAGGGAGCTACAATATTGTTCGGATTAGATTTTTTTTTAATAAAATTATTATACAGTGTAACCCATTTTGTTTGGAAGCACCCCTGTAAATCCGCATTTTTCAACCGATTTTGATTTAATTTTTTTTGTTAGATTCAATATGAAAAACCGTATTTTGGCACATATTTTCATAGCTTAATTTCTATTTTCAAGGCCCTCTATGTTAATTTTTCTTTGCCAAAAAAGACGAAAGTGTGTTAGGCATTTTTTTTCTCAAATATGACTACACCACTGGATTCAGAATCATTACAAATGTAAACTAACAAAATTTTATAAAAAAAATTTTTTTAACGACAAAGTTATTACAACATGAATTTGGAAAAAGTTGTATTTTAATTACTTTTTTACGTAGCATGTAGACAAATTTAAAAAATGGCAACATGGTAAACAAAAACTAGGGCACGAAACATACTGCACAGTAAAATTTATAGCTTCTAAAAGTAAAATTGTGCTTAATAATTGAAAATAAATCGACAGATTTTAGAAAACTTGTTGCCAAATTATTTTCAATTTATTCTCACTCTCTTGTGATGAAGAAAATACGTTGTCATGTGGTTGTCATTCAATAAAAATAATGTACATTGAATTATTCTCGCTGAAATAATGTATTAAGATTATTCAGACTATAATAATGTTTTGATTGGCTAGAACGTATATGAATTACTGAAATTGAAAATTTCTATTGGTATAGAGAAACGTCAAAAATAATCTGTAGTAATATCACAAGAGAGTGAGAATAAATTGAAAAAAATTCGACAGATTTTAGAAAACTTGTTGCCAAATTATTTTCAATTTATTCTCACTCTCTTGTGATGAAGAAAATACGTTGTCATGTGGTTGTCATTCAATAAAAATAATGTACATTGAATTATTCTCGCTGAAATAATGTATTAAGATTATTCAGACTATAATAATGTTTTGATTGGCTAGAACGTATATGAATTACTGAAATTGAAAATTTCTATTGGTATCGAGAAACGTCAAAAATAATCTGTAGTAATATCACAAGAGAGTGAGAATAAATTGAAAAAAATTCGACAGATTTTAGAAAACTTGTTGCTAGGTAATAGACACGAGAGCCCGAAGGGCTCGAGTGGCTAGTGCCAAATGGCAACAAGTTTGAGAAAATGACTGGAGAATTATTATCTAATTTATCGAACTCTCATGTGGTATTCGATAGATTATTTTTTGACGTTACAATCAAAATGTCAGATGAAGAAAATACATTGTCATGTAGTTATCATTCAATAAAAACAATGTACATTGAATTATTCTCGCTGAAATAATGTATTAAGATTTTTCCCACTATAATAATGTTTTGATTGGCTAGAACGTATATGAATTACAGAAATTGAAAATTTCTATTCGTTTCGAGAAACGTCAAAATATAATCAGCAAAAATTAATTACGTTGACTAAGATTACTGTCACTTTTGTGTCATTACCTTCTATGCCTTAAATGGATGAAAGATAGAAAAAGGAATTTTAATATTAAGTTATAATTTTTCCTTAAATTCAGTTTAATATAAATCACTACAATTAGTAATAGAAAATGTAACAGCAAAGAAGTAAATACTTAAGAATAATATTGCTCTCAAAATTCAATCTTCTAATATGTGGTAAACATCCAGTAAAATTAACCATTCTTGACATGGCTAGTTTTTGCTTTTTTTCAAATAATTATTGAGACATCACAGAGAGAAATGTGTAAACAGAAAAAGAGAATTTCAGTAACTGAAACAAGAATGTGATTAAAAGATGATTGTATGTAATTTTCAAATAAAACAAACTGATTACCTTCACAAATGTGTCCATGTCTACTTGATAAAGATTAAAGGCTCTTAACCGTGTTACTTGCTGAGAATGATGTATTAAGAACATAACATCCATTTTCAATTCGCGTGTTTCCAATTGTGTCCAATTTGATTTATAAATATAATCGGGAAGAAGACTTGCCTAAAAGAGACATTACCTTTCTTTAAAAAAAATATTCATGTTAATGAATATATAAAAAGAAAGTAAAAAGTAGTTTTATGACATTTAAAGTAATATCTATTTGTTTATTAATAGCATATCTAAAAAAATGTTTAAAGTTCGAAATAAAGACAATTATATAAAATTGCTTTTTAATAAGATTAGGCTTAACGGTTTTGGTCAACGATCATCTTAGGAGCCTTCCTAAAAGGTTTGTTACATGTAATAATATTGAAAAATATAAAAGAAGGTGAACTTACGTCACAAAGGGGGATATCTCTCAATAAAAAACACAATTGAAAACTACATTAGTGTAACATTAAATAAACAAACTAAAATCTTAAAAAATTAAAATCTTGAAATGGTTTACAATTCCAAGGATTAAATTATAATGAACAATTTAAATAATTATAACTATTGTTTTAGCCAAAATTTACTTAACAGATTAGAAAACCTTCATGGTGAAATGACTTTAGAACGACAGATGACATTAAAAGAAAAACTGGCTGTACTGCCAACAACTGTAAAATAACTAATAGTTAATGGCTACGAGACGTGAAAGTTAGACTGCAGACAATTTGTAAGTGTAGGTGAGGAATGGTTATGCTAGTTTTTGGGATCTAGTGGTATGATCCATACATACTTGACTAGACCCCAAAACCCTAGTTTGTTGGGAGACTATTGAACAACGAAAATTTGAAAGTGAGAGTGAAGGTCTTAGTCATAATGTTAGTCAAGATTAAAGCTACGAGGTGTTTGAGATTTCTGGATCTGAGTAAAGTCAGGTCTAGTTGAACATAAGGGTAAAAAAAGAAATGTAGTAGTTGCAATAAAATTTCAATCTCATGTGATCAACTTATGAAAGTAGATATTGCCATTTTGGTATAAATTTCCAGTGTATAAAGATTATATTGTTGGTTAATATGGCAACAGCTACAGTGACAAACAAATATTGCACATGAAATTGTCCTGATTAATAATTACACAGCTACTAGGTAAACAGTTTTTGCCCAATGTCACGTGGGATTGAAATTTTACTGCAACTAATATAGAAAATAATATACCTGTTTGGAAAATGATAGAAATGATAAGTTTATATATAATACCACAATAGACATAAACAAAGATATGAAGACATTTATTCGCCTCTTGCAAAACAGCTGTGAGCTGGAGAACCTTATCCGAAAAGCGGATTCACACGGTCAAGGGGTGTAGTAGATCAGGTAAGCAGCTGCCAGTATAGGAATAGGTATAGGGAATTCAACGTGTTAGGGAGAGAGGATGCAGAGTTTCAATGTGCAAAAGCGAGACACAGATATAAAATGGCGGATAGTAAAATGCTACACACGTATAACATTAAATACTCCCGCTAATAAACAGATGGCGCTAATGATGGCGATCTACGTTATTAATGGCCCAATTTTAATGAAAAAAACACAGTTTTATTATAAACGTGACGTATAATATATAAGTAAACAAAACTGATATTCGGTACCAAAGACGAAAGTGTATTATTTTCTAACTTCGTTATTAATGGTCATATTTAAATGGGACAAACGTTAATTTATTATAAATGCGGAAAACTGTATTGTATTATAATTGCAATGTACAATATATACGTAAACAAAAATCGTATGCAGAACAAAAGACAAAAGGGCTAGGGTCAAACTTCGTTACTATTGGTCCAAATTGAACATAAAAAATCGAACTGTATTTGAAATGCAACATATACCCAAATTGCAAAGCGACGTCCTCCCGACGTTGTCCTACACAACTTGGACGTAGGGTGACATCGTTGTGGCGACCACGCGGCAACACTGATCTAACACAGTTTGGCGATTTAAAAATGTAGGTGTAGCTAAATCACTGGCGAGTTCCAAATGTACAGCCTTAGTAGCCAAGCAGATAAAAATGTAGAGATAAGCTTTACAACCTTTTACACCTCTGTGTCGACTCATAGTTATACTGAATGGACCTGCAAAATCAACAGCAGAACGAGAGAACGGTTTTACCTGAGACACTCGAGATAATGGTAAATTACCCATGGGGGGTTGATAAGCAGTGGAAGATGTCTTCCAACAACGTAGACATTTGGAAAGTACTAAATTAATGGCCCGTTTTGAGGATATGACTCAAAACTGTTGAGCAAGTAAAAAGTGAGTACTTCTAAAGCTAGCATAGAAAAACTTTTCATGAATGTGACGAATGACAAGTGTAGTTAAGAGGCTTTGTCTAGGTAACAATATAAGGTATTTAGCGGAATAAGATATAGTTGCATTATGCAGACGATATCCCACTCTGAGAATGTTTTTGTTATCTAAAAATACATTTAACTTGCGAAGAGGTTTAGAAAACCGTTTAGAATCAATTTCTTCCTGAAAGTGAGTATATTGTGTAATTTGGACCAAAACAAGGAGGGCAGAATGCAACTCATCTGTAGAGAGTAGACCGCAACATTTAGAATGAGGGTATTGACAATGTTGAATAAAGCGTAAGATAAAACTTAAAATATTTTGGACAACAATTAAAGAAGAATGATTTTCTAACAATGCGATTACGAAACTCTTTTCACGGGGATTGGGCAGCATTGAAAATAGGGTCATTTAACGTTCTTTTTTGGGAAGCGTTACATCAATAGCAGAAGACGGAAAAGAAGGCCAAGAATTTTAATTATCGTAAAGAAAGTCAGGACCGGTTAACCAACATTTGTAGGCTAAGAATTGTGATGGAAGAGCTCCTCGCGAAGCTATATCAGCGGGGTTAATACGAGTATTTACATATGACCAATTTTCTGGCGAAAGATTGTTTTGGATATAAGAGACTCTATGAGCGACATAAGTTTTCCAATGATCAGGACAACCTTTGATCTAATGCAGTACGATTTGAGAATCACACCATGCACGAATTGAAACAAACGTAATTTTACGACAAAATATATTTTTAACATACATCATAAGTTTGGTCACCAGAACGGCTCCACAAAGCTCCAAACGTGGGATAGTAATTTTTTTGGTAAGTGCAACTTTTGACTTGGAACAAACAAATGCAACTTGAACTGCATCAGTTGCATCTTTTACACGAAAATATATGACGCAGCTATAGCCTCTTCCACTAGAATCACAAAACCCATGAAGTTCAAACTGACAATTAAAAGAAGAAATTAAAGCAGAATATTGACGGGGAATTTTTAAATCATCATACATCGGTAATTCCGACTGATATTTATTCCAAATTTTAGTAATAGTCTCATCTGGAACTATATCCCAATCTAAGTCAGTCCGCCATAATTTCTGAATTAAATGCTTGCAATAAAAGGTGATGGGTGAAATAAAGCCTAACGAATCAAAAATTCTGGCAAGTTCGGAAAGAAGAGTGCGTTTTGTACAAGGTTTATTTTTAGCAGAATATATAAGAAAGAAAAAAGCATCGTCAAAAGGATCCTACTGAAGACCTAAAACTTTTATAGAGCTTTCACCAGAGAGCGAATTAAAATCCAGCGGCTGTTTAGCTAAGTCAGAAACGGGAAGATCTTTTAATAAATCAAGATTATTACTAGACCATTTATGAAGCTGAAATCCTCCTAGTTCCATAAGAGAAACCAACTCAGAAATAAGTTGTTTTGCTAATTGTATAGTAGAGCATGATAAGACAAAATCATCAATGTAGCAATAATTTTCGATTGCATGTGCGGCTAGAGGAAAATTATACTCTGCATGCTTTACTAATTGTTTGAGGACTCGTAATGCTAAAAAGGGTGCACTACTAACTCCATATGTTAATAGAGTTAGTCGATAATCTTAGACTGGTTAGGTTGGAGAAAATCTCCAAAGGATTCGTTGTTAATCATGATCAGAATTGAGTAAGATCATTCTGTACATTTATTTAATATCAGCACATACAGCAAAGGTATTAAGCCGGAAAAATAATAGAATAGCACATATGTCTTGTTGTAATTTGGGTCCTACAAATAGACAATCGTTCAGAGATTTCTGATTGGGCAAATGAGCGGAAGCGTTAAAGACATCTCTTAATTTTGTGAAAATACTTTGCGGCTTGACCACACAGTGGTGGGGAATATAATAAGCATTAGAAGAATAAAGCGACTGACCGGAAATTAATTTCATATGGCCGAGATCTGAAAACTCCTTCAAAAAAACAGAATATTCTAAGTACAAATAAGCGACGTTCGAGCGAATAAAATCGAGATAAAGCAAGGTCTCGAATACCAGAAAAAGGCGGAGGTTCACTCTTGAAGGGCAGCGATATAATATATTTACCTTGACTATATTTATGAGAATCTAAAAACAATTGTTAAAAAAATTCATTATCACTAGAAAAGGTCGTAGTTTCGGGTATTTTTTCAACTTCCCAAAAATTTGTAAGCGTGTTGTTAGGTTCTCCAAAACAAAAGGATTTACAGAAAAAGGTTGACATAACTGGTCGAGGTATGAAGGAAGTTTTTCCCAAAATCATGTAACCAAAAATTGTATGAATGGCAGCAGGTTCAGACAGGTTTCCGGTAACATGTCCATTTAATAATATTTGGGAAATACATCCGCTCCTAATAACAGATCGATAGGACCTGGAGCAAAAAAGTTAGGATCAGCAAGCTTCAGATCCAAAAGATGAGACCAATTATTAACAGGTAATTGCGAATCAGGAAGATTATCACAAATTTAATTCACTATAATATAGTTTAAAAATATTTTACGTTCAGATTGATTAAGAAGTTTGCAAGTTACTGCTATGCGGGCGGTGTCAAGAGTAGAGGTTATTGAATCTAAACCTCTAATATCTACGGAAAACTGGGTTTGAGCAAGATTTAAACTATTGGCAGCTCGCTTAGAAATAAAAGAGCTCGAATTTTGTGATAATTGGCGATCAAAATGTAAGAAGCTATGATGAGTTTTAGACGAACAATATCTGCAACTTTGAGTACTTTTGCAAGACCTTAGGTCATAAGAACTACTCAAGCAATTATAGCACAAACGGTTAGATTTGCAAACAGCCTATATTTCAGAGGGTGACTTTGAAGCGCAATTTTGACATTTATAAAGCGAATGATTTTCCTTACAAAGGATACAATTGGAACTAGGCGATTTCGTATTATTAAAAAATGAACGCGGGCGAGGTGTGGTATTTCTAGGTTTTTCTTCTACTTATTTTAAATTTGTTGTTAAATGTCAGCTGTTTTCTTTCAGATCCGTACAATGTCGGAGGTACATTTAACCTACGGGAGTAAAACGTCCATAAGAGCAAAGTTAAATCATCATCTAAATGTACCTCCAGTACCATCGGAGGTATATTCAACTTAGGGAGTGGGGTAAAACGTTAATAAGAACAATGTAAAATATTATACAAAAGTACCTACCGTACATTCACAGTAATAAAAAATCCTTATTTTACTTAAAATTAAGCATAGAATAAATACATAAACAAATGACAAAAGCGTCTATCTTCGTTAAGAAAAATCTTATTTTTATAGAATAATCGGAATTATTTTTATTAAATACGTAAAGAAAAATCACGCATAGTATCTTAGTACCATATTTTTAACATTTTAACGTGCGGAAACAGTTCCCATTTTAATGAACCAAAAACAAATAATAATTTTATCCAGTGCGAGATTAACTCGTTAATTTATAAATAATTTTAAAATATAGAAATTGTGAAATTAATATTTGTAAAAAATGCCAAGATTACAGTATATTGTGTGAATAAATATATTTCATTTTCATCAACATAATTCCTTATAGTCTAAGAGCTGGCTACATAAAAAATGTATCCATGAGGTACATGGTTAATTTGTATTGAAAAATAAACCTTTGGTGTAGCCGAACAAAATTTGCTTGTCTGCCGTCGCGAGGCTGGGACCTAAGGCGGGAGCGTGCGCTTAAATATGTCAAATTTTGGTATGAAAAAACTTGTAAGGTACACGGATTCTGATTACGAAAAAAGCATTTTTTTGTATTCAAGAAATGCGGAAAGATATTGTCAGACAGTTTGCTAGGGACTAACATGCTGGCAGAGCGCTTTAAAGGCGTAAAAGTTGTTAAAAAAAAATATCACGAGGTACATGAAATATTATTATTTTGTTTTAATATTTAAACATAAAATAAAACAATTTAAACTATGGCAGACAAAAAAGTGGGGGCTAAAGCCGTGGCAGACGTCAGATATCTTATTTATATTTTATACCACTTGCCACGAGGTCTCCGAAACTATCGGCCCGATTGGCTTGAAATTTGGCATAGTTACTATTTCCCTGACGTGGACGGCCAATAGAAAATAATTTTTGGAAATTCCAACCGTAAGGTAGGGTAAAGGCTGGAAAATTTTTTTATGAGAATACCTTGTATCTCACACACCGAGGATGTTACAACCTTGAAAATTGGTATTGAGCCTATTTTTTAAAAATAAACCAACAAGTATTTTAACGTTTTTCAAAACTGCAGTTACGGAAGGTGAAGAGGGTGGAGTGCTTTTTAGGAACTTTATTTATTACATCTCAAAAATCGTACAACCGAACATGTAACAGAGTTGAAAATTGGTATTTAGATTATTCTTAAAAAATAATGAAATACGTTTTTACCATTACCGAAAATTCAGTTATGGGAGGAAGTTAGGGGCTTTTTTATAATGACACCTAATATCAGCAAACATGTTAAATGCTTTAAAATTACTAATTAAGCTATTCTTGAAAAAAAATCCTGTAGAACTATTTTCCACAAATACAGTTAGGGGGTGGACGAAAACGGAGGGGCTTTTTTATAGTGCTACCTACTTATATCTCATACACTGGACATGTTAAAAATATGAAAATTGGTATGTAAACTATTCGAAAAATTCAAAAAACGTTCTTTTTACCATTTTCCAAAAATCTAGATAATGTTGTACAGAAACTGAGGAGGGTTCTTTTTTAAATACGATTTAGATGATAGCGTTTTACTTTTCAAGTTTATCTATATAGGTTTTTTTCTGAAAAATAGGAAAAAAATACAGAAAAATAGAAAAAAATAGGGAAATATGTGGAAAAATAAGAATAGGATAATTATGAAAAAATGGAAAAGAAATAAAAAAATGGGAAAAATAGGAAAAGCAGGAAAATTAGAAAAAATAGAAAACAACAGGAAAAAATAGAGAAAATAAGAAACCATAGGAAAAATGTAGAAAAACAGAGAAAAATAATACAAAATTGAAAAAAATAGGACAAAAAAAAACAGGAAAAAAATAGAGAAAAACCAGAAAAAATAGGAGAAAACGAGCAAAGTTCTATCGTTCACATATTAATCTTAAGGGGGGTTTAGGAGGGAAATAACATATTATGTAAGCTATAGTGTAAAACATATTACTTACTTTACATAGGGCAAACAAACAAAAAACGAAATATATTGAAATTTAAATTAAAAATATGTTTATAAAGGTTAATTTTTTGTCATTTTTAATTAAATTCTTTTAGAAATAAAATCACAAATAAATCTAAAAAATCGTGTAATTCTACTATTAAGTTGAACAGGTTTTACATTATAGTTTACATAATATGTTATTTCTCTCCTAAAGCTTCCCCCTTAACATTAATATCTGAACGACCGAACTTTGCTCGTGTTCACCTATTTTTCTGTTTTACTTTTCCGACCCACCTCCGAGAAGGAAAACCATTGTGTACGTGCCAAAAAAAAATTCGAGATAAAAACGGAAATGTCCATTTTCAGGTCCCCTGAGACGATTGAGACCCGTTCCAGATGGAAGTCTGTCTGTCTGTTTGTGTGTATTCTTCCACGTTTAATCCGATTGAGTTGAAATTTGGTATATAGGTTTGGGTTACCCGTCGAAAGAACCCATTAGTTTTTGTACGACATCTGTCATACGGAAGTGTCACTTTCAAAAAATGACAGATACAATATATAACGGAATTTGACTTGCAATATGTCATTTGAAAGCTATTCAGAACACTCGAAATTATTTCTTCAACTGTGACCTGTAAAAAAATAAAAATTGTAAAAATTTCAAACTTAACATTAAATATCTGAAAAAGTCTCTGGAGTCGTCGGGAAACTTTTGGGGTGACACAACCAATTTTTTCTCTATTTTTTGCTGTTTTTTTTTTCAATTTTTTTTTTCATATTTACCCAAATTATTTCTTATATTCTCTATTTTTCTCATAAAAAAGTTTTCCTGCCTTTATCCCTACCTTAGGGTTGCAATTTCCAAAAATTCTTTCTTATTGGCCGTCTACGTTAGGGAAATAGTAACTATGCCAAATTTCAAGTCAATCGGGCCGACAGTTTCGGAGATCTCGTGGCAAGTGTTATATAATATAAATAAGATATCTGACGTCTGCCCCCACTTTTTTGTCTGCCATAGCTTAAATTGTTTTAACTGTTTAACTGTGTCGGCTTTTACTTGATGAAAATCCATTATTAAATTTAAATAAATAGTTAGAGAGAAACGTAGATGGTTAGTAGAGTTTATCAAAAACTCCTCTAACGTACAGAAGACTACGAGCCCCGTCTCTTTGAAAAATAAATCTAATACACACTGTTATTACTACAGTGACTCACAGGGATAATAGCGTTAATAATACCGACACTATTGATTATAACGTTAGTGCTGATAATACTAGTGTAACGATGGCAACTGCTACTCTGATTAATGTACATGAATGGCGAATTTCCTATAATGGACGAGGTGATCCTGCGGCCTTTCTAGAATGACTAGATGAAATATGTACCGTCAGTAGTATAGACAAGGAAAAGCTATTGCCATTCATGCCAGAATTATTGATCGCTGAGCCAGCCTTATGGTTCAGAAATATTTTGGAAAGATTTCGAAAAAGACTTTCGAATGTTGTTTTACCCTGTAAATTGCGAAAGAGACTTGGAAGTGGTGATTGAGAAGCGATTACAATGCCGACAAGAACCTGTAGCCATGTATGTTTATGTGACTGATTTACAGACATTATTGCTGTATCGATTAAAATTGTTAAAGTAAATTTTTTTTTAATTTTTTTGTTTCAAAATTTTAGATATATTTTTGAATTATCGAAATTTATTACATTTTTATTTATTTTTGAAATATTCGAATTTTTTGAATTCCTTAAAATTTAGTTTTTTATTTTTTTAATTTTTGAAAATTTTTAAAATCAAATTTTATTTAAATTGACACAAAATTCAACTAATGCAATATTATAGTGTTTATGTCTCTAAAATAGTTCAGCTTTTCCCGGGTTTATGTTACACTTAATTTCTTTTTTAATTTCCTCTGTAGTTACTAGCATTATATTCTATTCTTCCTGTTGAACATTTCCCTCTAATACTTACCTGAATCCCCACAGCAAATCAGAAAGACTGATTTCATAGAAAATATTAATAATAATAATCATAGTGTTTATTTACAAAAGAGCAAAAATACAAGATCATATTTAAAGAGGGGTAGATGTAAATAAACAAGGAGGTCCCGTAAAAACCAATGGTTGTGCACGGTTTGAGCTTGTTTATTTGCAACTAATGAAGGTTAGTAAGAACAAAAACAAATAATATATTAACATAACAATAATTAGTAATAGAATAGATTCTTATGAAGACAATGCGTGAGTAGTAATAGCATTCTAATGATTATGGAGACATGCAAGCAAAACATGTAACAACATGAAAATAAATATAAGGCAAGTATGGAAAGTATATGGATAATAATTAATATAGTTATTTTGCATTAGGTCGTAAATATAGGTCCTATCAGTACTAATTAGAAAACTTTTAAATATTTTTTTAATGAAATTTATGGAATTAATTGTTCTTCAGTATATTTTATACATTTCTGGGAGTGAATTAAATATTCTTGGTGTTAAGTAGGTAAAAACACCTTTGTCCTAGTGTCTTTCTTGTCGACGAGATTTTAACAAAATGGGAGGTTTTTTGCCTAGTGCAGTATCTGTGATCAATATCGTGCAATGCTTTATTTATATTTTTATATGTAGAAATTATGATTGAGAGGGCAAACAATTGACGAATAACTAATACTTGTATTTCTTGAAAAAATAGGTCTGTTGGGAAAAGCATAGGTTTTCTGAGCATTAGTTTAAGTATGCGTTTTTGGATTATTTCTAATGCTCTTCTATGGACTTCGCATACCCCACCCCATGCTAGTATTCCATACTGTAGCCTAGACTCAACAAGTGAGTAATAAATATTTTTTAAGTAGTTTATGTTTAAGATATAACTAAAATATTTAAATTTAGAAAGTAAACACCTTAACGTTTTTGTGACATTTTGGTTGTGCTTATCCCACTTCAAATTACAATCGATAATAACTCTTAAATATTTGATGTAATTAGTTTTGTTTATAATAACATCGGTATTATTAATTGTGATAGTTAATGCTAGATATTCAGGCATGCTGTTAGCATATGACGCGAAAGGTATGAAAAAAGTTTTGTCAAAATTAACTGTTAACAACTTATTATTAAACCATTGAATTATTTTTTTTATATCCAACTCAATGTTCCGTTTTAGATCTTGCCATGTGTGGGAGCTATATAGAATAACGGTGTCATTGTCAAATCATGGGATATCTAAATTTAGCAAACTATTTACATAAAGCGAAAATAATAGAGGGCCTAAAATAGTTCCTTGAGGCACACCATACCTAACGTTAGTTAGATCACTAAGTTGATTGCTGATTTTTACCATTTGGGTTCTTGAAGATAACTTGTCATTAATTGGTGTGGTAGCAAGTTTCTGCCAAGTAGTCAAAGAGTACGAACTACTGCTCCGTGAACTTGAACAATCCAAAGCTACCACTGCAAGAACTCAAAAAGTATTTACTAATCCACCCCCGCCTCAACCGTTACGACGGAGCTTTACTCGAACTACTGGTCATAGTTTTAGTAAAAACAATAAAAACAATTTTGATAGCATTAGACGTACACAAATGGAAAGTAGTCAGCCAACTCCTGGACCATCTAGAACTCCAACGAATTCTTTGTTGGAGCTGCGGCGAAACTGGCCATTACCGAACTGAATGCAAAAACCCGAAGCAGAAGCTTCGTTCAAAATGCCTAAGCAAGGTGTTTTGACAAGAGACTGTCCTTGTAAACAGTCGGAAAACTAGGCCGAAGCTGTACCGTAAGGAGTCAGGTGTAGTTTCAGAAGCAGACAGACTCTCCAGAATACGATCACGTAAATACTGTAGGAAATGTCGACAATCTCCCTCATATCAAATTATTGATTGAAAATGAAGCATTTGTAGCATTGATTGATACCGGTGCCGTAAAGTCGTATATTGGTGATGGACTTATCGATAAATTTCCGCATTTAAGGAAATGTGAACAAGCCAGTACTGTTTCAGCACGACTAGCAAATGGCGATATAGTGTCTGTAGCTCAAACATATATTTTACCTTTAATTATCAAGGTTAAAACGATATCCACTTCGCTAGATCATTTTCCCAGATTATTTCCCGCAAAATTTATTCGCTGATAAACTCACCTTCCTACCTTTTCGAATAAACTACATCGTCCTCCTTAACAGCTCCTAAAAATACAGGCAACACATCATATGAACGATTTACGAATAATAGTATTCATAAATGTTGAAAGAACACTGGACTTGTATTTTCTTTAAATATAAGCAACGAAGGACCAAACTCTTTAGGTAGGAGTTAAACCAAAATAAAAGAGTATTTGAAATAAGAATGTACTTTTTATTCCATTTACTCAAAGTACTAACATGAACAGAAAAATAATTATGAAACCGAAATTAAACAACTCATCACTTCACTCACTGTAAAACTATGTACATTTTTATGTTATTATGAAACCTCAGAAAACTTTTTTGTGTGTGTTTAATTACGCAACATTACAATTATTTTAAGAAACTTTTACTATTTAAATGCGACTGCATCCTTAGACAGTCGATGAGCGAGTCCCGATTATGTCTGAATTTTAGCGGGATGCAGGTGGTATTGGTAGGAGACACGATACGTGGTATCCAAATAACCTTGAATTCAGAATCTTAGCGGGAAGAAATATATTTATATTTTTTGTCTCTTATAATGATGGGATAATATGAGAGAACAATAATATTGCTTGCATAGCAACGATCGATTATGTATTTTGTTTTCGTTAACGGTATTTTGAAAGTAGAAAGAAAAAACGTCTGAGAGAAAGACGGAATGACTCTTGTGTTGAGTTTAAATCTATATTTAGAATTTTAAAATATACAATGATAGACATTAGTATGAACTGAAAGATTAATATTATTAATTTTTAATGAAATATGAATTATTTGGTATTTTCTGGATAATATTCCAGTGAAATTTATCCATACTGCCCCGGCAGCAAAGATTTGGGAATGATTCCAGTGAATTCATCGCGAAAGAAGAAACGGGTGAAGAATAACCCTGAAAAAAGTAAGAAAAGACTAAACTCTTCCTTACTATTGAGTTCTCACATAACTATTGAGAAGTAGAAAGTACAGAATACTGTAATGAAAATTCATAAACACAAACATGAAACAATGAAATTAACTTAAGCGAAAAGCTTATAGTAAGACCACAGGTCCTTATAGAAGGCTGTAGTGCCCTGCTTTGTTAGCAAAGCGTGTAAAGAGCTTCCTTATTAAAAGGAGAAATAAAGGCATGCATGTACTTATACAGTGGCTTCCTTGAAATTAACTTTCCTTCCATAAGGGAAGAGAAAGTGAAAAACCCCGTGGGAAACTTACCAGGGACGAAGTTGCCTTGCGTTTGTGTTCCCACATAACAAAAAAGAATACCCCAAGCAGCCCCCAGGTTCGACTGCTAAAATCGTTAGGTGCATTTCGCCTAGCAAAAACTAAAAATGTTGCTTGTGCATTTGTGACGCATGGCGACCACAACTGACAAGCAACAGGGTGGACAAATTATCAAACAAACACCATTCTGGGAATACAGAATGGGCTTAACAAAGGTCCATAAAGTGGCGAAAAGAAAATTGAATTTATACACATACGCATGTGGTTATTCCCTTAAGTCGGGCCACAGAGGCTTAAAACAAACTTAAAACATATACGCTTGTGTGACGCGCCGTAGAGCGAAACACAGAGGCTTAAAACAAAAGTAAAACTGTCATGATGCTGCCTATTCAAGGTCAGTCATCATGAGCAGGCAAATGATCAGTTCAGATCTGAAGTAATTAAAAGGTATGTGTGGGTCTTATCTCATGCCCGTGTGTTAATATCTTATTAACCAAAAGTTTTTTAAGAAATATTTTAAATTTTTAACAAATGTTTTGTAACAGCTGCTCGTTGCTCCAAAGTGAATTAATCATTGTATAACAGTGATATGACACTGTAAAAATATTATAATTAATTATAGAAGTAAACAATAATTTATTTTTATTTAGGAAGAATTTTAAAATACTAAATTAAGTGAGTTCGCCACTGCACTTCTGAAATTGTTATCATCATAAAAGACCTAACAATTTATTTTATTTAATTACCATTTTATGTAATTTATAAATCCATCAATAGGATTTATTTTAAATGTGCACGCTTATGTGCGTAACAAAAGGTTAATATTTTTTAAGAAAGTATCATGTAATCAATATGTGTAAAGTTTTGGAACTGTTTATGAATCCTTAATCAAGGATCTAGTTGAGTACGCCTCTGCATTGGGCAATAATTGTATAAACTAATTTATCACAACTAAATTTGTGAAATAGAAATGGAATCAACTTATTTATTGTAAGGAATACGCACGCCACTGAAAATAAGTGACCAGTTTGAGATTAATTTTAATTATATGAATTAATGCACGACATTTTATTGAATGTGTGCGCCACTGGGAAATAATTTCCGCAATAATGTTTAAATATTAAATAATAAACAAAGTAAATTTTAAAATTGAAATATTTTTGACATGTGAGTCAGAAATATTAGTTGTGTACGCACCTGGATTTTCTTTTATCCGAGATGGTATAAAGAAGAATTGTATTGCATCATGAAATCGTGCAATTTAATTAAATGAAAAACTAAATAAATTGTGAACGCCACTGGAATTTGGCATATTGGGAATTAAAACAATAGTTTCGACTAAAATGCGCTGAAAAAGAAAGTGTTGACAAATCCACTTATTTTTTCTGAGTTGGAGGTTGATCAGGTCTCCAATCATTAAAATAAGCGAATGGACATAGAAAAACAATGAAATAGTCATTATCACATTGGTGATAAGGTAGAATAATAAAATACTAGAAAAGAATACGAAGAAAAGATTTGAAATTAAATTCAAATTGTATAAAAATTTCGTGGACGTCACTGAAGTTTTTTGTTCTAACATCAAATAAATTTATTTTTGCTGAGAGCTTATGTTTTTTAAAAATTATTTTATGTAATTGAGTTTGGAGTGTTATTTTTCACGGTCGAAATATTTATGCAATAGAAGCATTATTCATTCCGAATTGGAATATTAAATCATATGTTATGAAGATAAGGAAATTCGCGTATATACGAAGCAAAAAGATTGTGACTGTAATTTTTTAGTCAATAAACATTTAAAAATTTTATTTTGTCTTGATTAATTTAATGTAAATAGTTTAGTAAAAATATTATTAAAAGTAGAATTACTAAAAAAGTAGAACATTGATTGTGGAATTTTCCACATGAAAAGTTGAGGAAAAAATTTCAGTCAGTGTGATTTCCGTAATAGGATAATCACTAACTAAATCTTTAAAAGATAGATTTATAAATTAAAAATAGGAAGCGTGTTCCAAGTGACTGATTTCCGTTGCGAGGAGAATCAGTATCAAAAGTATATTTTTTTTTTTTTTATTAAATTGACTCATATTAAAATGCAAATCAATTTTTAATATATTGTGACATTAATTTGTCTGAAATATCTAGCTTTTCAGCAGTTTGAAAAATAACACTATACTAATGAGAGAAATTATTTAAAAAACAGGCAACAGGGCAGGGCCGCTAGCCGTAATAATTTGTGGACCACAGGGTCGCTTATAACATTATGAAAATTTTTGGGCACTTGGCCGCTTAGAGGACACGAAAACATATTGGGCATCTTTTTAGCCGCTAGTAGAAACAAAAATATTTTGAAACATGAATTTTTGCGAACAGCAAATGTCAAAGGAAAACCTTTCGTAGAAGGAGTGTAAATAATAATTTTCCATCAGAGGAAATGTCGTAAAATACCTTTCTTTGTAAGAACGATTTTAGACAGATATATTAATTGTGAAGATAAGTTCATTGTATTTTGCACCTTCGTTGGTGCTAAAATCTAATTGAGTATTTCTCAACATCATTAGAAATAAAATTTCCGTGGTAGGAATTGAAACTAAAATACCTTTCGTAAAAGAACGATTTTAGAAGCAAAAAAGAAATGTATTAAAAATACCTTTCCTGCAAGTGGGAACGATTTTTAAACAAAATACTACATATTTTCCGTCATAGGAATTATAAAAAATACCTGTCCTTATTAGGAACGATTTTATAAACAACATTGAAATAGAAACTGTACTAAAATACCTTTCCTGTTTTTTGGAACGATTTTATAAACAACATTGAAATAGAAACTGTACTAAAATACCTTTCCTGTTTTTTGGAACGATTTTAGACAAATAATGATAAAATACCTTTCCTGTAAGTAGGAACGATTTTTGACACAAATACTTTTCCGTAAGAGGACGTTTTCCGTAAAAGGAACTAATTTATGTATTTCATAAACACATATTATTGTTATTTTGGATTTCCTGTCATGGGATAATCCGAATATGTTTCAATTTGAGCAACGGCAGCTGATACCAAGTACCTAGTACTTATTTTAAAGATAGATTGTTTAACTTTTGTGGTGGTATTTAAATGAATAATATAAATCAATAAGTCTTTTAAGACAGCAATAGTATATGCATGTGATTAACTTTATGCGTACTAGTGAGAAATATTTATTTTTATAAAATATGTTTATAGAAAAAATCAAATTGGTGGCTAGTTGCCATTTAAAAGTGAAAGTGTCATTTTTTGGACATATTATTATGTTGCTTTTTTATTAAAAGTACAACGAAGTTAGCACTAATTATTAAATTTGCCATAAGATGCATTGAAATGCCATCAATTGCAGATTCAAAACCTAAATAAGTAGGATATACAAGTAGAAAGAATTGTTTTGCAATTGTATAAAAAATATAAGTATTAATTAAATTGTAAAAAAGGGGTACGCTACTGAGCGTAGAAATCTAAAATTTGTGAATCACACAAATTTATTAGGAATGGATCAACAGCAATTTCTTAACTGTTCCAATATATAATTAAGTAGACAGCTGTGTCTATTATGCTATAAATGCTAAATGCGATTGAAAAATATTATTATTGAAATATTTTTATTTTAAATTTAATAGTAAATTGCACATTAAAAACATTTAATTTATATAAATGTGATTGACAAGTGCATGCGGTTAAAAAATGGATTGTTGTGACAATGAATTCACAAAAGATTTGATAGTTTTAAATGCAAAATTTGCTTGAATTATTAAGCTAAATAAACAAAGGATATCAGAAGTTAGAAATTATTTATTAGCATTTTGTAATAACTAAAATGCGTGCGAATTTTTTAGCAATGAAATGTGCGAATTCTCTTAAGGATTTATATTTGAAAATAAAATTTAAAAGTTTAACTTTTTATTGTATTTCATGAATAATTTTCATTTAGGTATGGCAGAGCAAGTAACATTGTTGCCAAATTGTTATTAAGAATTAATTTTTGTTAGTAAAATTTTAAGAAATTTTTTATCGCAAATTTTGAGTGATGAAATACACTTTACATATAATCTTTTATATACAGTGTTTGTGTTCTTTTTTGAATATTTGAAATTTTTATTTAAATTGTTGTAGAGGCTTTCTACAAAAATTATTATGAGAAATTAAATATTTACTTATTTTTATAACCAATGTATTTGGTTTAGTGAGATAAATTAATATCCTGTTTTTGTGAACATATTAGGAAATATTGTTTTCCTTTAGAAGAATTGAATTATTTTCATTTTTGTTATCAAACATTAGGAACTATGTGTTTCCTAAATTGGTGGATTATTTTTATTTTGTAACCCATCTGATCATTTTTTTTTATGATCATCAAAGAAATTTCTTTTTGCACGGGAAAGATAAACGTTTAAATATGTTCCTCATTATAGAGGGTGATCAAGTTAGATGTTCCATCTGCATTGAGCAGAACTGGAATTCAATAATGGGAAACTTAAGAAAGTTTCAAAACCTTGTTTGGATATTTAATTTAATTATTTCACACTCAAAAAGAGATACATAAAATAAGACTAAAAGAAAATTATTACATTATTTAATTGAATCATTTCACACTCAAAAAAGAGATACATGAAATTTTCAAAGAAAATTGCAGAGCCTTGTTTGGCTTAATCATTTTTTCACACTCAAAATAAGAGGTACGTGAAACAAGAATAAAGAAAATTATTATATAATTAAATCATTTCACACTCATAACAGAGAGATACATGAAATATTCAAAATTAGAAAAATTCACACTCCAAAAAAGAGATACATGAAATAATAATAGTAAAAGAAAATTGTGATTATTTAATTGAATAATTTCACACTCAAGAAAAGAGATACATGAAATATTCAACCTAAGAAAAATTTCACACTCAAAAAAGAGAGATACATGAAATATATTGTAAAAATGTTATTAATTGACTCCGCAAGTCTAAACACCAACCCATCTTTCCACGGTAGCGCCCTTTTAACGTCCAGACTAGTCATTGGGATACCATGAAAATTTAGCATTGATGCTTAACCAACATTGTCAAAAAATGAGAAATAATATCGAAAATGTCATTGAAGAGCAGATTATAATTGTCACATTTATTTTGATTTTATGTATGTTCGCTTTTACCACAGTTAAACAATCTTATCTTTTTATTTACTAAAAAAGATTATGCTGGTAGCATAAATTTTATATAGTGTTAAAACCTATTAAAATTATTTATGGCACGGCCATGTATTGTAGACATTTGAGTACGTCGGAATAAAATCTCACAGTGTTTCTGTGGATTGTTTATAAACATTTTTATTACTATTAAAGAAAAGAATCCTTTATGCATTCATGGGTTAATTTTTACCTAATAGACATTTTGTTGAAAGTGTTTATTATTTTGATATAAGTCCGTGGACTTGAGTATTGATTAAAATTTGATTTATTATTTATGCAAAATATAGATAGTTTGTTTAAAAGGAGAAGTTTTATACTTGTTTTCATTAGAAATTATGTTTCAATTTTCTGAGATTTCTGACAATTTTTTTTTTTTTTTTTTTTAAATAATGGAAGATGTCGAATAGCTGATGGTTTAATTTTTTATAATAATTATTTATTAATTGTTTTTATTTATTATTATATTTTTTGTTTAAAATATTTGAATTTTCATAAATCATCATCTATCAACGGGAACAGTTTACAAATAAAAATATCATTTTTCAGCATAGTTTTATGGTTTTGATTATTAATCAAAGTAAATAATTATTTAATTATTAATTTCACACTCAAAAGAGATACATGAAAATTATTGAAAGATTCTGTAAAAGATGTTTTTATTTTTAGAAAAAACATTAAACTTCAGTACACTATTTAAACAATATTAAATGTAATATTATTTATGCAGTAATTATGCAACATAAAGCAGTAATTATGCGAAAAACATTCAACTATTTTTCCACACTCCAAAAGAGATACATGAAAATTTTATAAGATTTTGTAAATGTTTTTATTTTTAGAAAAAACATAATGCCTAAATAGGACAACTATTTAAACAATAAAAACAATAATTGTAATTTTTATGTGCAGTAATTATGCAATATAAGCAGTAATTATGCGAGAAACATTAAACTATTTTTCCACACTCCAAAAGAGATACATGAAAATTTTATAAGATTTTGTAAATGTTTTTATTTTTAGAAAAAACATAATGCCTAAATAGGACAACTATTTAAACAATAAAAACAATAATTGTAATTTTTATGTGCAGTAATTATGCAATATAAGCAGTAATTATGCGAGAAACATTAAA
The DNA here is from genome assembly GCA_963243735.1 of Neocrepidodera transversa. Taxonomy (NCBI): domain Eukaryota; kingdom Metazoa; phylum Arthropoda; class Insecta; order Coleoptera; family Chrysomelidae; genus Neocrepidodera; species Neocrepidodera transversa. Next base: position 33,157,123 of record OY725341.1, read on the forward strand.
CTATTTTTCCACACTCTAAGAGAGATACATGAAATTTTAGTAAGATTTATAGCTTTTTTGTTTAAAAGCAAGAAAATTGACTAAACAATTTTTTAAGGTATTTTGTACCTAGAAATATTTTTTTACAACAATAAAAAAAATGAAAAATATTATTGAAATTAAATGTTTGAAATGAAAAATTTTATGAATCAAAAAACTAACCTTTTTTATTCACAACACACTAATGATACCTGACTCTTTTCCTAAAGAGACTACAGGTTGCCTCCAACTATTTGCTACTTGCACAGACTTGCAAGCTGCTGATTTGAAAAATCTCCGCTGGCATACAGATGGCTACAGATGTCCATACAGATGACAACAGCAGGAGAATGTTTGCTGGCACACAAACGTGATGACCACAGCAAGAAAATGCTTGTAAAAAACTGGTTCCAATACATATCCGGCTCGAAGGACCATGAACGATTTACGAATAATAGTATTCATAAATGTTGAAAGAACACTGGACTTGTATTTTCTTTAAATATAAGCAACGAAGGACCAAACTCTTTAGGTAGGAGTTAAACCAAAATAAAAGAGTATTTGAAATAAGAATGTACTTTTTATTCCATTTACTCAAAGTACTAACATGAACAGAAAAATAATTATGAAACCGAAATTAAACAACTCATCACTTCACTCACTGTAAAACTATGTACATTTTTATGTTATTATGAAACCTCAGAAAACTTTTTTGTGTGTGTTTAATTACGCAACATTACAATTATTTTAAGAAACTTTTACTATTTAAATGCGACTGCATCCTTAGACAGTCGATGAGCGAGTCCCGATTATGTCTGAATTTTAGCGGGATGCAGGTGGTATTGGTAGGAGACACGATACGTGGTATCCAAATAACCTTGAATTCAGAATCTTAGCGGGAAGAAATATATTTATATTTTTTGTCTCTTATAATGATGGGATAATATGAGAGAACAATAATATTGCTTGCATAGCAACGATCGATTATGTATTTTGTTTTCGTTAACGGTATTTTGAAAGTAGAAAGAAAAAACGTCTGAGAGAAAGACGGAATGACTCTTGTGTTGAGTTTAAATCTATATTTAGAATTTTAAAATATACAATGATAGACATTAGTATGAACTGAAAGATTAATATTATTAATTTTTAATGAAATATGAATTATTTGGTATTTTCTGGATAATATTCCAGTGAAATTTATCCATCATACATGCACCGCTTATTGTACATTACGGAAATCAAGCATACGCTAAATGTCAAATTTAAATTTAAAATCTGACAGGTTATTTTTAGTCATAGTTTCTACTGTAAAAAAATGTATAGATTTGGAAAAAATTTCTATTTTTGGCTTATTAAACTATTTGAGAAATAATCTGATCAGATATAACTCGACCATCGTTTATGAGCGAATAATTTTTTTTGATTTTTCCTTAAATAGTTTTATTTTAGAAAATTCAACTCGTTAAGTTCGAAGATTGATGTTCTGAATAAAACCCGAGAGCTTTAAATTAAACTCGTTAAGTTTTCAAAACAAAACTATTATTGGAAAAATAGAAAAAAATTATTCGCTCATAAACGAGGTCTTGTTATATTACGCCCGATTAACAACTGACATTGTGATTGGCATGGATATTCTGTCCGAATATAACTTTGCGTTAGAGCTCGGTTCAAAAATTTTTATGAATAAAGAACAAGTTTTACCAATTCTCGGTGCCGACGCCGTACATCCGATAGGTATGATTCTTACTCTACCTGAAAGAGTATCTATGGTGATGATGAAAGAACTGCTCAAAAATACCTCTCAGGAAAAGGTGGACCAGAAGCAAATGATAGAGGATTGCTCTAAAGAATGTTCTGTAGTACCCAGTATTTCCAGTTATGTTCATAATTTTATCATTCCGAAGCTACCTTTATCCATTAAGGTATCTGAAATGGAACTTATTTGTCAAAGTAGTTACATGGATGGAAACTTGGGACCTCTGCCAAAGGAACCTACTGTTGAAGTACCAAAGTTATAAAACCGTCAAACAGTTCCTGGATGGAGTTCACCGATTGTTATGGTTAAAAAGAAAGATGAACGCCTTCGTTTTTGCATAGATTTTCGTAGTAAAGTTATTGAAGTAGCTATGAAAGACGCTTATCCGCTATCGATCATAAATGCTATTTTAGATAAACGTAAAGAGCTAAATATAGTTCGAGTTCAGGTCTGAAAAGTGGTTACTGGCAGATACTGTCCGTAGAAAGTAAACATATTTTACCATTTCAGGAAGAGGGCTGTTCCATTTCAACACCGCTCCAGCAACTTTCCAGAGATTTGTTGACAGAATTATTGGTGCAGAATTGGATTCGTTTGCATTTGCGTATGTAGATAATATTATTGTCCTTGGAGAAACGTTTCATGAACATCTAGATAACTTGCAAGAAGTTTTTAGAAGATTACAAGTCGCTAACTTGCAACTAAATCCAGAAAACTGTTTGCTTTCCATGAAAAGCTGGGACATGTTGTCACCGGGGATGGTATTTGTACCGAGCCCGACTTTAGATTTAATCTTAAAGTACACCGCTCTGCGAAATCTCCGAGAACTTCAACGTTTTCCGGGAGTAGCATCTTCGTACAGAAGATTCGTATCAAATGTTTCTCAAATAGTCACTTCCCTGACAAAGTTGTTACGGAAAGGGACCGAAGAGCAAGAAGTTGCTTTTACCGAAATTAAAAGATATTTGTCAGAAGTTCCTGTGCTTAGCTGTCCCGATTTTAGTTTTACTTTCGTATTACAGACTGACCTTTCCAAAACAGGATTAGGTATTGCCCTGACTGAAGAAATGATAACAAAGAACATGTTATTGTTTATGCCAGCCGAACCTTAAGTCCTGCTGAAAAAAACTACTCTGTCACGGAAAAGGAATGTCTTGCCATTGTATGAGGTATTGATAAGATGCACCCTTATCTGGAAGGGAACAATTTCACCGTTTTAACAGACCGTCAGTCCCTCCGATTTTATCTCCAATCCGTCTCGCCGCTTAGCAAGATGGAGCATTTCCTAGCAGCAGTTCGATTTCGAGGTAAAATACCGCAAAGGAGCCTTAAATCGAGCAGCTGATGCTCTTTCAAGGAATCCCTTGCCGCAAACTGATATTGCAAAAAATTCTGAAATGTGCATTGTGGAAAATCTAGAGAAATGTGGATTTTTCTGTATAAAAAATGAACAGCTGTACCGACATTTTTCGGATATTAACGACTGCCTAGAACCCGAAATGATCGGCCCATGAAAGCGGTGTGTAGACCTCAGAGAGAACGCGTTATGAAAGAAAATAATAATTCTCCCAACGCTGGTCATATGGGCATAGCGAAGACCATTTCACGAATAGCGAAATACTAATATTAGCCAGGAATGTTCCGAGATATCAGCAAATATGTCCAAAACTGTTTGAAATGCCAGGCGTTATAAACCGTCCCAGCGACAAACATCAGGAAAAATGCAGCCATCAGGGAACAGACAGCCGTGGGAAACCATCAATTCTGATATTATTGGACCATTGCCTCGTAGTAAAAAGGGACATTGCTACATCGTTATGTTCCAGGATAGATTTACAAAATGGGTGCAATGTAGACCGTTAAGGAACTCCACCGCTTTCAGCATCACTTCCGCCCTTTATCAAGAAGTTCTGTCTAATTTTGGATGGCCTATAACAATATTGACCGATAACTGCACACAGTATACTAGTAAAATGTTTACTTCGACTTTACAAGACTTGAAAATACGTCACGGGTTTACATCGCCATATACTCCACAGGCCAACCCTGTCGAGAGGACTAACCAAACCGTAAAGACTATGATTGAACAGTTTTGCGAGGAAAATCATCAGGAATGGGATAAACACCTCTTCGATCTGAAATTTGCAATAAATAGCTCAACACATGAGTCTACAGGCTTTTCGCCCGCTTTTTAAATTTTGGAAGAGAACTGAAGGTACCAAAAAGTTTACTTCAAGAAACAATCGAAAATTTCAATAAGGACCCCGAAGCGACTGATGTTGATAATACCATACCAGATAGTCATAATCAAAGAATAAAACAACTTTCGTCATCGAGATTGGAGATGCTTTGTGCGCGATAACTTCATGACCCGGAAATATCCGCAGTCTTCCATCGTTGATCACGTATTCTGGACCGTATCAAATAGTTAAAGTAATATCTGCTGTAACCTATCAACTACGTGATATTCAGGGTAAACTTTGAAAAATATACATATTAAAGATTTGAAACCTTATCATGATTCCTAATCACCGAACTCCGTCGAAGAAGTTATCTTTTCAAACGTCCCTCTCTGCTCCCGTTCTGGATTGGTTTCCCGTTTGGGAAATGCCATGTTGGAAATGAGAGAAGCCTGGTCATCAACGTCCTACATGTCCAAGCTCCTATAAGGTGCTATTTTGTTTAGGATGTTGATGCCCAGGAGTCAAATCCGTTGACTGATGCCTATCAGGAGTTCCGCCACGCGAACCCCGAAAACCCTTAGTATAGACATACAATGCTTCCATCCAGATACCGTTTCTACCGGTGCTAGTTACGCAGAGCCCCGCCTCTGAAAGGATGACCAAAATAAGATTAGAATAATTTTCTTGGTATGATATACCGTTAGGTCCTTAGGAACAGATGATTAATTTTTTCTCCTCTCATTTATTGACGTAAATTATTTAGTTTTGTAAACCGCTAGGTAAGGTCAGCAGAAAATAAATGAAGCTGCGCTACATTTATTTTCTACCAAAGAAAGGGGGGTTATAATGATGTTTTTTTATACAATTCCAGATGTTATCTGATTTTTGTCCTATATCATTTTGTTAATAATCTATCATAATTTATTTTCTATAAATTATGTTTGTGGTTGTCTGTTAGTCAAAATTAGTTTTATTATTTTATTTTATATTTTAATATAATAGTTTGGATTTCCGCGATTTATTTCGGTAAGCCGACCATACGTCGCTGTTGAATTGCTTATACTCAAAAGGGCCGTGCATATCTCCCACTCTTGTTTAAAAAGATTGGAGGATATCTTTTCCTTGGATAGCATTTTTAAAATTTGTTAAAATCACTTCTCTCGATAGTTGACACCTGTAAACACCTACTGATACTATCTCCGAAAACTAAATACCACCGTTGATTCACCGTCTGACTTATTTTTGGTTTTAACATATTTTGCTAAAGTAATTATAAAGATATCGAAACGACAATTCGAGGAAAATTCAAGTATTTAATATTATAGTGCATTGCAAATTATAGTAGAAACGAAATACCCAAATTTTATTACAGCGGAAACAGTCCTAGTTATCGACAGATGTTCGAATTTGAGTGAACGACTGTAATCCTTATGTAGTACTTAATTTAGTCTTACATTTAAATGGGCTTATTTTTAAAGATGTACTCACTCTTGTAATGCATTGCACAGTTGAAACGGCAAGCGTTAACAGGGTAGAACTGACCATTCTTAACGACCTGGATTTATTTCCGTTTGTGCTCTTGTGTTATTTGTTGTTAATTGTTGTGTAATAAAGATTTTTTTAATTTTGATTGATTTTTTTAATTTTAATTATTTTTTTTTCAAGATTTTTCAAGCATTTCACGAAAATAATTAGGGTAGTTTGTTATTAATAAAACTATGTAAGGATCTTGTCAAATTATGGTAGAAGGAAAAACCAAATTTTGTAACAACGGAAGCAATCGTACTTAACGATCATTTTATTGGGTTGATAAGAATATATACAGGGTTGAAGTGACCATCGGTCCAAGGATATTTTCTTATAATTTGCAACGGACTTTAACAACTTAATGCCGAGTTTGTCGTTTCAAATATCTAATTTAAAATGTATAAGGATTAAAAGATTAGGATGTGCCGAGGTTGATGCCGCCAGTTTTTTTATTACTTACTTTATTTTGTACATATAAAATTAACAATCTTTTTTATGATTTTTGTTACTTTATTTCTTGTTGTAACGTAAGTACAATAATTAAAAATTTATTTTCGTGTTTTATTTTATTTGATTTTACAACAAAAAAGAAATTAAAAATCTATAAAATCTATAAAATTATTAGAATCACATCTGCGATTTTTTTTTGCCCATTCACTATGCTTTCCCTTTGAAAGGACCGGGAAAGTAAGACATTCGTGTACTAATCCAAAATCAAGTTATTAGTTATTTTATTTTGTAAGTACAAAATTAAAAATCTATTTTCATGTTTTTTATTACTTTATTTCATGTTGTAACGTTAAGTACAAAAATTAAAAATATATTTTCGTATTTTATTTTATTAATTATTTTATTTGATTTTGCAACAAAAAAAGAAAAATCTATTTTCATTTTTTTTTATTAATTACTTTATTTCATATTGTAATCATGTAAAAATCTATTTTTCTGTTTGTGAAATTGTTAGAATCACGTTCTCCTAGTTCCAACCCTGTATGGCGCATACCCTTGACAATTCCTGGAAGGTATTCTACTATAATTTGCAATCCACTATACTAAAATATTATAAATAAATTTAATATCTAGTAAAATTGAAAGATCAATGTAAGTGAATTACGTTGTTTCGTTGTATTTTAACAGGGTTATTAAAGGGATGTCCCCAGTAGTACTGATTACGCTTCGTGACATACTTTTACTTTCCCAGCGCTAGATATACCGAAATGCCGTCAATTATTTTTTTATATATTTAAACAATTATATTATCGTGGATTTTTCTGTAAATTCATATTCTAAATTTTTGATTCGAATGTTTGCACTAGTTTTACCACCGAATTAAATATTAAAATTATTACTAGTAAGTCAAAATCTTTAATAAATAAATTATTAAACCCGAAGAGCAATCCAACCGATGTATACTGTTTATTGAACGCCGAAGTACTTTTTTTTCGATCACTGGGGCAGATTACTTATTTTAATTTCTTTATTTTGTTTCACGAGGGTGGGCGATGAAATATTAATAATTAAGAGATTTTTTTTTATTTTTGTATTGATTATGATAATATATATCCATATATTGCTAAGTTGAATTAATTCTATTACTACCGTACGAACAAACTACTATTCCGCCAAAATCCATTACAAATAATTTTTGTTTTCAAATACAGTGTGATTAATTACAACTAGGTAAATTTAATGGAAAATTTCATTGTTTGAAAGTTACTTCAGTAAAATCCGTCATCAACATACAGAGATTTAACAACATTTAATAAAATTTTAAATATTTTTACTAAATAAAAATTGCCACCGAAAACCAGCATAAATGGCGTGTAGTGCTTACAGCCCACTATACACCATCACCACCATCCTCTAGAGTTCTTTCAATACTGACCCCTGGTTATTTTTTTTTCTTCACTGTGGCTACTTAGGCACGTTATTTATTTAAATAACGTACGTGGATCCTCCACGTTAAGAGATGGTTGGCGCTCGAGGCAACACCGAAACTGTTTCGGGTGTCAATGCAACGTTCAGCAAGAATTCCCTTCGCAGAAAGAAAGCACGTTACAAAGAATACATTTTTTGTTACTTGCCAGAAGCGTAGCTTAATTTACGAGCAGAGAAATTGTATGAAATGAGGGACTTGTATAACTTTGAAATTTCTACTGAAAACCTTGTGTATTCAAAAATTTGATAAGTGAGGTCTGCTATTACATTATTATTGTGTACAAAATATTGTGAATGTATTAAACCTATTATTCATTTATATATTATGTTATGTAGTTTACAAATTGTTGGTTTCTTTACAGTACATACTATTTATATTGTCTTTGTTTAATTTTTTTATAAAAATTGACACCAATTAATGAAACAACCTAAAATTATACTGAAGTACGGCCTTTAAACAGTTTAATAATGAATCAATAATTTACGTGTAACGGTACACAGTATACAACTGTTTATTCAGCAATTCTTCATCATGGAAGTTGCACTGAACTTTATCCGGACATTGACTTATTATATTTTATAAACGAATTGTAAAACTTAATTTGAAATATTTAAAATTATAAAATAATATCTTTCCACTGCATTAGAGTGCATCGTATGGCATATAAGAAAAATCGTTTATTAACATTTAAAAACGCAATACCTGTCAAAAGCTGGCCTTTTCAAAATAAATTCCAAAAAGATTTTTTAAATTACAACCAAAAATGTCGTTCCACCCCCGCTACTCCCCCCCCAGGAAAATATAATTAAGAACAGTTATATTGAATAAAGTGTTACTATTGTTTAGTAATATATTTTAAAATAAATACTTTTTTTCTTTTAAAAACTTCTACCCCCGCAAGGCCCTTAAAAGTCAAAATATTGATTTTTAAAATCCAATACCTTTCAAATTATAAAAAATATATATTTATCATTTTCGTTATTTAACATTTTTAGCTTAGGTTAGGTTAGGTCCCGCCGATAATACTTCAGTAGGCTCGCATCCGCGACCTTATAAAATAAAAAAAATTTTGATACACCCGGAGAATTGGGACAAAACAAATTGCCAAAAATAGATCAGTTCATCAAATACTTTTTTTCTACACCCACACGGACATTGTCCATTCTACGCACACTTTACAGAATGTATATGTAGGCAATATCAATCTACTGAACGGATTTAATTTCATTAGCGTGAGATATGAACGCCGCCAATCAAGAGTTCTTCATTAGCATGAGATATGAACTTCCACCAATCAGAGTTAATCATCAGCGTTAGATATGAAAGCGATTAATCAGAGTTCATTATTAACATATATCAAATCCACCAATCAGAGTTCACATTTAGTAACCTGGCACCTATTTTTTTTAGTTTTAAATAATTTGTCAAAAGAACTGTCAAAAGAACTGTCAAATTTATTTTTGTAATAGTATAGAAATATTTGTAAAAATGACCGATTCTAGTGAACGGTACTCCACCAAAAATTCGATTGGTCGCAAAAGAAACGTACAACACACTATTGCCGGAAAAATCGAAGAGTAAATATAAATTTTGTTATAAAAAGTTCATAGATTGGACATTGGTAAACGGAATAAAAAACATAACAGAAAATGTAGTATAATTTAATATACAGAAAATGTCGTAAATTAGTACAATTTAATATACAAATTTAATTTAAATTTGTATATAATGGTAAAATGTTTGTGTCGTTAAATAATGTTAATATGAAGTTATTATATCATTTAATAAAATTCATAATATTTTGTAGTTTTAGCGGGTCGTAGAAAAAATTTAGTGGGTTGTAGAAAAAATGTACTGTTCAACTCGTGTGGATTGGCCATATCGCACTCGGACGATTGAGCACTCCGCCTACGGCGTCGTGCTCAAACTTCGGCCACGTGCGATATGGCCATCATATCCACACATGTTGCACAAACTACTATTGTAATTCAGTACAGCCTAGAACAACAGAAGTTAAATGAAAGCTCTATAAATTCTCAAGCTTTCGTGATTGTAGTAAGTAAAATGGAGAATATTTGTAGCCGAGCGTCTATTTCGATCGTATCTAGAGCATATTTTTGCTTAATCAATACCAAAACCGAAGACTAAAGTCCAATAAGCGGGATTCACAAAAGCAATCTTTTCAAACGAAACTTGAAGAATTTAAAAACTGTACTAAGCATTTGCCTGATATTGCTATTTGAAAATGTGATGACTATTTTAGATGTCGCTGTAAAAAAAACTGCAAGGTAAGTTGTGCTAATTATTAGTAAAACTTTGAATTTTAACATCAAAAGATAATTATAATAATTTAATTTAAAATATGAATCACTTTTAGATTTTACAGTATTAATCGTTTTTGTTTAAATTATATAATTTACTTTTTAAAATATGCTGGAAAGCTTCATTTTTTTACAGATACCTTCCTTGGAATGCTATTTCATTCGGGACCAAAGGTCAAGTCGCAAAATGGAGATGGCGGGTGTTGACAGAAATTATAGTAAAAAATTGGAAAAGTGCAAACAAAAAGAATGTGATGAATCTTCTGAAAGTATGTGTTTTTCGAGAATCTAATGCAGGTCCATCTAATGAAACCGTTACTACTGACATAAAAAAATAATATTTTTAAAGCTTGGGAATGTATCCAGAATATTATAAAGATACATAGTGTCTGGTAGAGTAGTTGCAGCAATTTCCTCTGCTACTCTAGTCGTTGCAGGTCTAGTTAATAAATCAGATCAATCCAAAGTCATAGACCAAAACAAGTTTAGAAGAGCGAGAATCAAGAAAATAAGTGAACTATAATCAAACACACCAATCCAGTCAATTCGTGGATTATATTTTGACGGCCATAAGGATAAAACTGTGGCACTTTCTCTGGATTTAAAATGTTCTAATCGAAGAACCGAGATCTTCCAATACAGGATACGTTTCGCCTGTGGGTGCTGATAATATTTTTAGAAGCATTATGGACTTTTTTGAAACTTCGTCAAAATCTTTAGAAAACGTATTGGCAGTTGATTGGGACGAAACCGTTACAAACACAGGGCACAAAAGTGGAATTATTGTACGTTTAGAGCAGCACATCAAAGCTCGTGTTCATTTTTTTATTTGTCAATTACATGCAAACAAACTGCAATAATAGGAAAGGCACTTAAAAGTTGCGAAAACTATCCTAGAACTAATTTTAAACAATAAATGTTGTTCTGCCAGAGATTTTCAGGAAAATTTTAATGCAAGTTTGTCTAGACCGGGATTTGTGACGACGGGTTTCTAAACAGGCAACCGGTGAAGTTGGTTCACTTCCGATGGCTTACGCCCGGTTGTACCAATGCATCCTAGGACGGATTCTTATCCTAAGTCAGACTTAAGTCTAAAATCGATTTTATACCGTTGCACCAACGAAAAATCTCTGGCCTGTGATGTAACCTGATCACAGATCCTAGGCGGTCAATTTCGACGACTTAGGACGAGGATTATAACCTCTAAAATATACGTCAATAGACATTTACTAGAAAAAACTGCTAGAAAGTTAATTAAAGTGAATGTTAACGAGACAAATAAACATTTTTTCTGTAGAATATTATATTTCACATCAACAAAAATAAAAAGACTTTTACGTATTAATAGAGTGGTATTAGTTTGCAAAGTTCGGTTGTAATTTTTTTAAAGGTTTCGATTACAAAAAGGGACCACGTTACAATTACTTGCCCAAAGAGCTTTAATTAAATTAATATATGTATTACAAATAGTAACAATAAATACAACTTTCAGAAACAATTCATTAAGTCAAATGAATCAATTACTTTTAACAATAAGAACTTTTGCTACTGGCGGTCATCTACTAGCCACTGGAGATTTTATAGGAGCTGATAAATCCAATATATCAAGAATTGTATCAAAAGTGTCACGAATATTTAAAAGAAAAATACATATGCCAAGAAATGAAGTTGAAATTGCTGCTGAGCAAAATAAATTCTTTGATGTTGCTGCTTTTCCTTGTGTTTTGGGGACAATTGATGGCACTCACATAAGAATTTTATCACAAGGTTTGATTTCACCACCTATTTATTTTTCAGTTCCTTATAATTTATGTACATATTTTTCACAGTGGGTCTCGATGGCGAAATTTTTAGAAATAGAAAATGCTACTTTTCACTAAATGTCCAAGCGGTATCGAGTGCAGATCTACTTTTCAAGCATATTGTAGCCAGGTGGCCTGGCTCGACTCATGATGTGACAATGTTCAACAATTCCAGATTAAAAAGCACGGTTTGAGATACGGTATATGGATGTAGAATGAAGTTGAATAATATCTTCCCAATTATCACCCGATGAATTGAAATTTAATTATTTAATTATTTTGCCAGAATGTGAGAATATTCATTTTTTATTTATTTATAAATTTTATAATATTAAAATTTTCAAGAAATAATATTCTATATCCTCTCTGTAGATTGGTGCTTATAAATAATATTATATTGTATTACTAGAAGTAGAAGGCGCTTATTATTTGTTGAGCTCAGAAGTTTACTACCGAGGCAGTGTAATCTGAGCGAAACAGAAATAATGAAGGCTTCTTCTCCGAGTAATATACATATACTAGTATACAAGTTTTTTCTTCAAGTGTAGAAATAATTCAAGTTGTATGTAGCAAAAAATAGACATTTTCAAAACTGATGAACGTCCAATTAAATAAATACTAAAATGACAGTTCCTACCTACTCGATTACAAAGCCCATTGCTATCTTTTCTCATTATTGTTGTACTAGTAAAACAATTGGATATTTCTACGGACTATGGTGTCGAAAGTTATATATTTATTATTATGCGCTTGAAGAAAAAGTAATTTTTTTTATTTAAATATAACAAAGAATAACACTTTAACAAAAATAAAAAAAAATATTCTACAAGTATATTCAATTAATATTTTAAGGAAATATCGTAAAATATTTGTATTTGTAAATAATATAATTTGTAGAAAATAATTTTATATGTCTCAGTTGCCATATGTCGTGAACTTAAATGGACACACTGTATATACAGTGTGTCTGAAATTTTTTTATTATTAATTTTACAAAAAAATGACAATTTGAAAATGTTAATAAAAATTAAAAATTGTGTTTAGATTCATGCTATTAATTAATTAAAAAATTTAAAATAAAAATGTCTTTCCTTGAATTTCACTTTGTCGTATTTATGGACTCGAAAAATTTCGATATTTTGGTTTTTACCAAATTTCAATTTTTTCTTCAAATAATTCATCATTATCGGTTCCAAAATTGAAAAAGTATAAAAAAATTAATAAATATTATACAATTTTGAATGATCAAAAAATTTCAGGAAAAAAATTGAAATTTGCTAAAAAATAAAATGTAATATCGAGAATCATAATTTGTGTATAAAGATCCTTGATTATAAAACAGAAAAAGAAACATTCAACCCATAATTGAATGACCTGCTTTACCGATATTAACAATCAGCGCCATCTATTATACAGTAGTTTGACAATATTGCAATGTTGCCATTGTAAATTCAGATAAAATGCATCCTACGTAGAATGACGTTCTATAAATTTGGTGCAACACAACTGTATCATAAGTCCATCACACATTTAGGTCGAGCCTAGATAAAATGCATCCTAGGATACGTTGGTGCAACTGGGCGTTACCACCGCAAATCGTATCTTAAGACTCTAGGTGTCAACTCAGGATCGGTCAGATAATCTTGAAATTGTAGCAGAGTTTGTTCGATGTGGTTTGCAGTAAAAACCAAACCATATTGTGTTTATGGTTCAAAACAACTCTTTGACACTTTTAAGTGTTCAATGCATTTGGCACCTGAACTGAAAAATGTAATCGACCCCGTTATCCAAGAAATGGATACTTTGGCCACGGGACGATATGCTGTTGACAACTTTAACAGATAAACGAAAAACTTTCCGTAAACTGGTAGTTAGGCGAATTATTAAAATTAGAAATCAAACGGATCTTCACGCAGAAGGTCGAGCATTCATTTTACCGAAATTTAACTTCGATGCCAAAGAGTATTGTGACCGTCTTCAATCTTTTCTCTCATTGAACCACCTCTTTTAAAAAAGTGTCTGAAGGCGATTTGCAAGAAATTCTTTGGTAATTACGCAAATAATGTCACATTCAAGCTGTAGAAAGAAAAGTTAATCTGGCGACAGAGTCATCTTTATTAGTGACTGATCCAATAAGGCGCGACGGAGTCATTAAGAACACCATTTTTTCCAGGGATGTGATGTCAAATTTTAATACAAAAAAAGATTTTTTTCCTGCCAACTAGGTATAAAAACTTTCAATATATTATAATATTGTAAGTTATTTTCTAATAACAATTTTTCGGCAATAAAAAATTTAATAAAACCACTTTTATTATTATATTATATCTATTTGGGCATTTGGTTCCTGTAAATTTTTTGTGTGCCTTGCGGAGGTGGAAAAAAAATTGGAACGGAAAAAAATTTAACAGTAATAAACTAAACAGAAATTATACCATAACATTTTTAAAACCAAAACAAAATATATTAAGAGGATGCTGGGATGGAAAATTTCGGCAAATTTTTATTTTTAGTTATCAGGTTCTAAAATCCATTGTTTGAGACCTGTTGCATTTCTTTAAGTAAAATTTAATATTACCGATGCACCCCTACCACTACATACCATTGCTTTAACAGATTTATAAAAGTTATTGATTATTAACTGCAAATTGACATTTTAATAAATTATTTGTATCACACAGGATGATTCTTTTACAGTATAATATATTTATGTTATAATTTGCTTCTCTACATTTATGTATGTTAATTTTAGAAAATTTTAATATAACGTACAAAGTCAACCATTAACACAATAATATATAAATCTGAATCCAAAACAAAGCAATCATTATTTAATAATAAACTAGTATGATTTAAAACAAATAATTCAAATTCTATTAGTCTTATATGTGTCACTGTCAATTTAATATTTCCATTGTAACAGATATAATACGATGTGATCAATGACATTTTCTTCACAGGAAAAAATGCTCACCGGAAAACAATAAACAGGAAATATGGGCGTTTATTTGTTAACAAATATGAAATGGAATTTTTAGCGATTAATAATTAAAACAAGAACTTAAATGTAAAGGTCAGTTTGTCTAGTTTTATTTAATACTTACTTCATAATGTAGCTCGTTTCCGATAAAACAATACATTAACAGTTGATTCAGAGCACCGCCTGCTAGAACAATTGCATTGAACAATTCTCCGTTTGTCAGATTTTTCTGTAAAAACCACAAAACTTTCTACATTGGAAGGTAAAAAATAATGAAACATTTAAGTTCATAAATAACTTGCTTACATCTGTGCTCAAGACAATTTTTATAAGAAGGGATAATTGAGTATTTATTTACTTACGTTAGAAATATAAAAAATTGTTATGCACATTGTGGTGATGCTACCACTAAATTGGACAATTATGTTTGAATTAAATATTTTGTTAATTTCATTTATGTACCTAAAACAATATTATATTTTAGATATTTATTACAAATAAATCAGTTTATTTAGGTCATTGCACATATATTTTTCTGCTGTTATGATATCTTCAATTTGTTTATAAGCCCTATTAATCAGGATATAAATCAAAATTTGCCAACATTTAAGGTGTTTATTATGCTAGTTTAAACTTTCCTATAGGGTCATGAGCTAGGCATAGCTAAGTCAAACGCACAGTCAACTTAATAAATAGTAAAAAGTGACAACGCCTAACGACTGTTAAAGAACAGTAGATTACATACCGAGGCGGGAAATGCATCCTGGGCAAATATAGATCACCGAGGCACTCGCGCCGAGGTGATTATTACCCGAGACAGGAATGATAATTTCCGCCACGGTTTGTATACTATTTTATTCACAATCATTTTATTTTAATCCATAATTTAAAAATAATATATAGTTATTAATTTTAAAAGTGACTATGTGACATGTGTATTAAAATACTCTAGTCCAGTTTTCTTTAAAACAAATAAATAGGTTTTGGAAATAGGTATAGTTTATTAAAGTCTGTTACTTTATTCTTGTAACTAAAAATACTATGTATCGCTTTCTGCTGATATGATAGGTGTAGAGAAATCTATTCGGATCACGGGCGGGAAGTGACAAATATCACTTCCCACCCATGGACAGGAAGTAAAGTTTGTAGCATCTTATTTTCCGACCTTTAAAACGTGTGTAATTAAGCTATTCATATACGATTGTGAATAAAAAATATAATATTATATATCTGATGTCAAACTAAGTAAATATAGTAAATATAGTTGAAAAATTCACCCGTCGTGGGTTTTAACTTTTTAAATTTATATTATGCTTAATACAATTTTCCTACGGGTTCATAATATGCTGCATTACTCAAAAATCATACAAACTATCCTTACCTTCTTAATAATTGATAATGATATAAACATCTAACAAAAAACTCTTTTCTAAGATCACAATGAAATTCATCTTCATCGCCAAATGTTTTTCTTAATTTTCTATTAATATTTATCATTTCTTGCGTGTTGTATTTTGAAAAACATTGTTGTAAAATGTTATACTGGCTAACTGCGCATGCTCCAAGGCCTAAATAAAGACAATCTACTCCAACAACAACGGCGACCATATAATAAAAAAAATAACTTGAATAAAAAATATCACCTCGTATATTGGAGAAACCGTGTAGGCAAATGGATACTAAAAAATATATTAACTTTAATAAGTAGATAAACAATAAGAGTTCTGGACAAAAGGATAGGGCGACATTTATAGTCGTAACAGGAAAAACTGTGCTTGAAAAAAACCTTTATTACATTCTGTTAATAAAAACATATAATATCCTTAAAAGCAGCAGTTACAAGCATGGTTGGTCATAAACCTCTCCCAATACCTTACAATAAAGTATAGTCAAATCAGGGTTAGACAAGTTAATAGAGAGTCTAAGCACCTCACCTGCTAATAACGCTAAATTTGGTTAGCGTATAGAATACCGGAATGTAAAAAATAGAGTTATAACAAAGTAATTGCGTTTTTCTGCATTTTAGGTTATGACATGTTTTAGTTATGACCATTGTTTAATGTATTTGAGTTAAGGAGACTCGCAAAACATCCCATTATTCTTGAAAAATTTACTATTTTTATTTTTACGTGAGCATACGCAGTCTGCTTGAAATGAATGAGGATTATCGTTAACGTTAGCGGGTGAGGTGCTATACTCTCTATACAATTTTAAGATTGCTGAATAAACAATTGAAGAATATTTTATTGATATAAGATATTTTATTTTTTTAATTGCAACAGGTTTGACCATGTTGAAGTTAACTTGACAGATATTGTAATAGTATGTATCAATCAAACGGATTTGAAGACCAGACACGATGTATCTGATAGATCTAAAGTTAATTCAGACGTATTTAATGTACCTCTGATCGTTCTGTTCAGACTTCCATATCCTCTGTCGATGTTGACGTATGATGCAGGGATGGTACCACCAAATACCGTTATTTATATTTTTTGCCTTATAAATATCTGGCGGTAACATCTTTATACTATACACTAACATCAGCAGATGGAGTGGAGCCCATTTCGGCGCAGCGGTCAGTTATACCCGAATTTAATACCTTGGCACTTCTAAAGGTGTAGACTTTTTGACCGCGATATCTGGATTAAGGGTTCCAGAAAAATTAAATATAAAGTTTTAAACATTAAATAATGTTTTTATATTTTTTTCAATTTTCAGCTATTCTTAGATACATTTAAAAAAAATGTATTCATCTTCGTTTATCATTGTTATAGTTTATTTCGTGTGGAAGGAATCATTTCCAAATTAAAACTTAAAATTTACTTTATGGTTGATAACCATAAGACCAAGAGACCCACTTAATTTTAAAACTTAAGACCAAATGACCAGTTAGATTACGGAACCCCGTCGACAAAATTGACCGCTAAGACCAAGTGACCAACACTCAGCAAAAGAGTTCGAGATATTTTAAATCAGATCAGCAACGTTTGAGAGGTACCCGAGTACTTCAACTCTCTAATTGGTTTTAAAAAGGATAAGATCAAAGGTCACAAGACAAAGGTCAGTGATAACTCTTTTCTTTCGTCCAGAACCGGTATTTACACCTTAGGAATTCACAAAATCAAATGCCATTAGAATACGTACCCTTATAATTGAAAATTAAAATTAAAATTCATCATTATGTCCGTAATATGTCATTTTAAATTTTTTTAAACAGAAATCTGTGGATAGGTCGGTCATTTTGAACATTTTTAAATAGATTTTCGGAGGTTTTGGCACTAAAACTCTTTTAGACGTAAACTTGAGAACCACCGGAAGAACATGCTTAAGATAAAAATTATAAAAATATTAACATACTATTAAATTATTATTTGATCAGAAAATTATAGAAGTTAGACCAAGATGGTAACATTTTGCATTGTCTTTGAGTGTTAGGTGGAACTCACACCGAAGTAATAAGAAACCAATAACTAGCAATGCACGATACACAACCTAAGCATCGTATGGGTCCTGAATTCGCACCAACATGATAAGTATACTGTTACAGGAACTAGAAATAGAAATCCGCAAAAGTGAAAAGAACGTATACTACACCCAACAATTGATGTTGGTGATTATGGAAGAAACACTGACGGCGCAATATTGAGAACAAGTAATCTAGGATGACTGATGACTCAAAATAAGTTGAACATATCATCACCACAACATCTTTCACACGATTGATAGGATAATGCATTTCCATTTTATTTTTGCTCCGATAAAAAATATACGCGTCCGCATCCATAAAGAGTTTTATAAATGATAAAAATGCGTGGATAGTATGAGTGTGCACTTATATTTCCCATATTTTAACTGCCTATTACTTCTAAACGGTTCAGGATAGTTCTATCGATTTCGATAACTTCACAACAAAAATGGCGGAGTTTTGACAATTTTTTTGTAATGGAAAACCCAGTATATTTTTGTAGTTTGGAAGAACTGACTTTTACCTATCTAGCGATGAATTACGATTGTTGCCAGCAAGGGTAATTTTTAAAAAAAAGATAAACTGCTTGGGACAAAAAACGGAACCTATAATAGTTTAAAACTTGTGATTTGTTCGACGTATAAAATATGATTAAATTAAAATATAAAATATTAATATAATTTCTTGATCGGAAATGTAATTCTGCATTTCCCGATGTCATTGGATTGATGTCCTCTGTAATTAGACTACTTGGCTGTGACTGACCGATTCCTTGCATTTTTATATACAGATTGTCCATATTAGAATTCTTAACTCGATGCACGATTTTTCAAAATCGGTTAGCAAATAACTGAGAAATGTTTCCCAATTTTTTAACTAATTATAGCCATATTTGTTGTGACGTCATCGAAATCGATAACTGTACTAACTTGTACTAAAATAAAAAAAATTAGTTAAAACCGCATATTTCTACCCAGAATGGCTTAGAAGTTTAAGGGGTCTTTTCTGTAACGTTTTAGTTAATTTTAACTGCGAGGTTAAAAGTTATTTATAAATATGCGGTTAAAATTTTAACCCAAATGTCAATTACAATCAAAGATGCCATACAGAATATAAAATGGAAAATAACCCCCGGTTACTTTTATAACCCAAGGTTAATTTTAAAAAAAAATTACTGAATAGACCCCATAGACAGTAAAAAATAGGGGAAAATATAAGTGGACACCCTGTATAATAAAATACGCTAGTGTCCTACATAATTTTATACGCATCAAAGAAGGAAGATTTACACTCCTTGACTAGTACATCAGGTATAGTTCTTCCATTCTCAGTTTGAGGACACGTGCTACTATAAAAGTCACAAATGATTGTGGGCGGCATGCCGACAACGAGCGTGCATATAAAATTTGTATAGGGGGAAAACGCCATTCTGTTTATACAAACCTTAATAAACTAGTATTAACACACACTACCCCTATAATACCCGACTAGAGGGTTACACTGTTCGTAGAAAAGTTATGGCCAATTTTTCCAAGAAGTGGTTTTACGATAGAAACAAACCCTTAAAAACTACTGTTTAAAAGATTTATAACCCATTGCATTTATCTGCACAGACCGGCTGTTGCCAAGTTACCAAAATGTTCATGCATAAGGCGAATTTTTATATTTAACGTGAATTGTATCATTGGTGGAACTAATTAATTATAATATAACACTAATACACTTATATCTATATATTTACAAAAAAAAATACACTATTTATCTAACAGTGTCACTAACTAAAATTTTACTGGAATACCGAGAACATTTTTATAGTAAGGCTAAGAAAGAATTTTGGAAAATAAATGTGACAACCTCGATTGATTTCAGCCTCCTCAAACTGAGAATGGAAAAACTATAAACAACTACTGGCACCACTATAATGAATTCAAAGTGTTAGAGAGAGAGGTTTCAGAATTTCAGTGTGCAAGAGCAAGAGAGTGTTATAATATTATATTTTCATTGCTGTTGGTCCAAATTGAACGCGATAAACGGCGCTATATTTAAAATGTGACAAAGAATAAATACGTAAAAAAAATCTGCGCAGATTATAATAAATGTGACGTAGACAAAAAACATATGCAGAATAAAAGATAAAAGGGCACAAACGTATATCTCCACTAATAATGGTAAGATTTTAATAAAAAAACTTCGTTTTATTATAAATGTGAGGTACAATAAATACGTAAACAAAAAAACATATGCAAAACAAAAGACGAAAGGGCATTAGGATCTAACTTCGTTACTATTTGTCCAAATTACGGTATTGTAGTATAAATGTGACGTAGATTGCATACGTAAACTGTAACGGAAATTTTTCATTCCCACATTTTAAATTCTTAAATACTTTTGACTCGCCGGTAAATGGTAAAATAAAGCATTGGTAGAATATCCAATGGTTTTTAAATAATTAAAATTATTTAATACAATTATAATTATAATGATATTTAGTGAGTGTCCTCTCGATTAGTTGGTTTTCTTTTGTATCTTTGAAAGCAAAAAAGAAGAAAGGTTTTTGTTATCTTTTCGAGCTATAAAAGTTTCCCCTTTTGCTGTTCTACCGATGAAGTATTAAATAAGGCAGATGGAACCTGAACCTGTATGACGTATTAAGTATGGAATATCAACTGCAGTTATAACTAAAAAGCCAGGACTGTTTTTCCACTCCAACATCAAACGATAAGTTATGCATTTTTAGGTTGATTGATTAAGTTAACATTTTTATATATTTTTTTTTTGTCCACTTTATTTTATTTTATATATATAGTATAAAGTTAATAAATTGTAGTGTTCTGAAACTTTCTTTTATTTGCTACATACTAGCTACGATTGGAAAAAAAAGCAAACTCGGTTTTTTCAATTTTTTTTCCAGTTTTAAATAAATAAAATTGTGGCGCCCTTATAAGTATCGTCGTATCGAGGGTAGTCCGTAAATCGAACGTCGGATACTCTGTTTGCTTTTTTTTCTCACAATAAAATCAGCCACGTACTTACCCCCTGAGCAATATTTATCTATTACATAACCCCTCCATTATATTTTCATGGAAAATGTAAAAGGGCGTTACACGATTTTAAATAAAAATCATATGCAGAACAAAAGAAAAAAGGGCAATAGGGTCCAACTTTGTTACTATAGACCTAAATTAAACGTGGAAAATGGTGGTATATTTGAAATGTGGTGCGGAATATATACGTAAACAAAAATCATACACTTAACCAATGACAAATGGTCACTAGCGTCTAACTTCGGTATTAAAAGTCGGATTTTGGTGGTGTCATATATTAAATACGTAAAGAAAAATTTGACGTAGTATCTGAGTGTCAAATTTTTAACCATGAACGTACAAAAATACTTTTAATTTAGTAAATAAACCAACGATAAATCTTTAAATATTTTATTTGAATTTTTTTTATAGTATACCAAATTAATTCTTTTTTTAATTAAATAATTTAATACACTTAAAAATTACGCAATTAATATTTGTCAAGATTTTTACCATGTTTTCTTATCTTATTGATAACACACGTTCATTCTAATAAATAAATAAACTCATTATCCTCATATTTCATGTTATTTTAATCAATGCGATTTCTTGCTAAGTGAGACGTATTGTTTATTATTTAAATATCATTGCAAATAAAATGATAGTATTATGCCAAAAATTACGGTGCCATAAAGCTGAGATAAACTAATTATTGTTCAGACTTGTTTTTGATTACACTATTGTTTTAATAGTATACCAACAAATATAGTTTTTACTTCGGTGTGAAGGTCAGAAGTGGGGATTCAGCAACACTATAAGTATGTACCGCTGACGATTTAGTATTACCTTGATCATAGGGACGGAGCTAAGTTCTGGAACAAACTGGCGATATTGACTGGACAAAAAACCAAAAAACACTCCCATCTCCTAGTAAACGGCCAAATCCTCCAATCCCCTGAACAAAAAGCCTCTGCCTTCAAGGACCACTTACAGAACACCCTAATCAATCCCCAAAATCCCAATTTCCATCCCGGATTAAAAGAGGATACAGAACTCCTCAAACAACTCATCCTACAAACTCCCAATCCCCAACTACCACATCCTATCCTAAATCCCTTCACCCCTGGGGACATCGCCTCGGCATGCCTCCTGGGAAAAAATTCTGCTCCTGGTCCTGATCAGATAAAACGCCAAGCCCTAAAAAACTTTCCTGCAACTATCATCCCTATCCTCACCATCCTAATGAATGCCTGCCTTCAGCACTCCTACTTTCCAATCTGCTGGAAAAGTGCCCATACAGTCCTCATTCCCAAACCTCAAAAGGACCCAACCTCTCCAAACTCCTACAGACCTATATCTCTGACGAATGTCCTAGGTAAGCTCTTTGAGACTCTTCTCAAGGAGCGTATCTGGGATTTTCTGGATGAAAGGGGATTGATCCCCCAATTCCAACATGGATTTAGGTCTGATCATTCTACCCAAGATGCACTAGTGAGACTCCATACCTTTGTCACAAAATCACTCAACCTAGGTCACTGTGCATCGACAGTCCTGTTTGATGTTCAGAAGGCTTTCGATCAAGTCTGGCACGCCGGACTTATTCGCAAGCTTTCCAACATCAATCTCCCCATCCCCTTCATCAAACTCATAAACTCCTACCTCGAAAATCGAACCATCCAAGTAAAAATTGGAAACACCCTATCAGATCCCTTTACCCCAACAGCTGGCGTACCCCAAGGCTCCGTCCTAGCTCCTGTCCTATATGTCATCTTCACCCATGACATCCCTATTCCCCCATCCCCATGCCAAGATGTCCAACTCTATGCTGACGACACACAAGTCTCAGCCTCCGCACCTTCAACCAGAGCTCTTAATACCAAAACTCAACAACTCCTCAATCGACTAGCCCATTGGTGTAGCAACTGGAGGGTTACCCTGAATCCCCAAAAAACCCAACTCATCCTCTTCAAACATCCACATCTCACCCGAAAAGCTAACCAAGACCCTAGAGACCTCAACCTTAGGCTTTGGGGAGAGAGACTCGTCCCTTCGGACTCAGTCACCTACTTGGGGGTATGCTTCACGCGTACGCTCAATTGGGAGAATGAAGTCCAAAAGGTTCTCGATAGAATCAGAAGGCGAACCTCTCTCCTTGGAGCCCTTGGGGGTCGTCTCGGCAGGTGTAACCCAATGACTTTGCTACACACCTACAAAACCTTCATTCGCCCTGTCCTAGACTACAGAGCTCTAA